>CM041723.1:20241105-20573102 GCA_023373845.1 Nibea coibor
ATACAATCCCAAAAGAAAATAAATACACCAGAAATATTAGGAAGAAGATACTGGAAGATGAGAGAGAAGAAAGATTTGGTCAAAAAGGCTACATGCTGATTCACACGTGATAACCTTTAAGGTGAACCCAGCTTGTACTAATCTTTATTTTCCACCACATTGACCTAATAATTGTTTGCTCTGTGTCAGCGGTCAGAGGCTCCCTCTTAAGACGCCACACTATGTTACAGGTTTTTTTGGCAGCTGCAAGCAGTATGAATAATTCTTTCTCTTGTCTTTTACTAGAGCTCTGAGTTTGTGATCTGAGGCATCTGGTCAGCAAATAATTTATTAAGCCAAGTCAGATATTTCCCTTCAAAAACTATCCCAGCTCCAGAATATTTGTGCATTATTCGCAGTATCCCTCCACAACTCCTTCAACGTGCATTTGTCTGCCTCATTTTCATGTAGAAACTGTGGAAAGTAAAGACAGTTTCCAAAGAAACTCATTCTTTAAGTTTGCAGTCTATACTGTGGTTACCTTTCTTTGTGTCATTTCCATGTGATTTCCATGGCTGCCTAAAACCATCCCCACGCCTTTTCACCGAGAATTTGAATACATGAATGTTTTTAAATGTGCTTAGTGCAGAAAATATTGCAGTTGGTCCTTTTAAATGTCAAGAATTTTGCAGCCTAGCCAAAACTAGAACATTTCCAAATTGTTCCAAGTGAAAATACGAAGCGTTTCTTTGCTTGCATTGCAGTCTGTTCTAAATTAATTACCTCCAAAGGGCCGGTTCAGCAAAATGTGCTAAGCCACGATTCAAGTCATATTTTATAAAAAGCTAACAATTATCAACAAAACAGCAATTAGGGAATACACTGTGAAACACCTGGATGTAAACATGTTGCACTGATAGTGGAGGCAGTATTTATATTGCCTCCATGGCTGAATGCACTGAAAAAATATTGGATCAATCATATTATGATTATCAGGTATTCCTCATCTTCTGCATCTTTCCCCACTTTCTTCCCTTCTCTCTTCCCCCATGTGTTCCTATACACAGGTGTGTTTCAGGGGTTAAAAGTGTGACAGTCCCTTGGGCAGACCTGTAATGGTGTCCTTCACGGATGACATTCTCCCAGAGTGGCACACCGACCAGTCAGCTATGTTGCAAGCCCACCAGGCAGCTATGCTAAGTGATAGCGAAGGTCTCTGGTAGGATAGGATTGGCCTGACTGATTATTGATTGGCCCTGAGAGCAGGAATAATGACCAGAGGCACGGGGACTAGAGAAGAAAGGACGCAGGCAAAGAGGGAACATGGTGTTTTCTGGTTGAGAAAGAAGGGTTATTAGGTGTATGAGGTGCTCGGTATTTGAGATGTAAGTAATGGTGTAGAGGGGTAGCAATTCAGAGACAGAGAAGCAAGCCATTTAACCCAGATGAAGGCAGAGCTCCACCAAAGAGGCAAAATGTCTCACGTCAATAACCCTCAAGAGTTCTGTTGGTGTTTTACCATTCCTAGTGGAAGTAACACCTAAGGAAGAACTTTGGATTGGACATCAGCCAGGACAGGAAACTGTTCTGTGATATAGTAGTAAGCTAGATGACACAAATCTCTGCGGTATCATGCATAAAATATCTGAGAAGGATTAAACGATTTTAGAGAACCAACAACAGGAAACGCCTCCAGAAAGGTTGATGCCAGGACGAAGTTCAACCACAAGAATCCATTCTCCTATGAACCTCACTTTGTCATGATGAAACAAGAAAGGATCTCCACCAAACCAAGTCGGAAGAACACTATTGTATTAAGTAACACTGTACGGGGATGCCTTGAGATTTCCTGTCATTCATGAAGGATCGCAGAGCTATTTTTTAAATGGTTGTCCATTTGTATTCCTCACATTGCATAAGTTCCAGTGTGTCATAGGTAGCAGCTGACCTCACCTGACAGCAAAATGCACGTAAAGAATGTTCCATCATCTGTGTCTGAATGAAGTAAAATTTTCTCCCTGATTAACTCCCTTTGTCGGCTGCATGCCTCTATTTGAGGAGGAAGCGGCTGTCATGGACACTAGGTGGAGTTAATTGAGGGAGACAAATGATTTATAAAATTACACCTATGCTATTAGCATGTCACCCTTTAATGGACTAAAGCTTGAACCCCACTGTCATGGCTCTTTGGTTTGCCATTATAATGGCATACAGACATTTTTTCTGCATATTTCTGCCCATTGAATATATAAAAAAAACTAAATAATCCAATCCTGGAACCGGTTTTATGGTCGCAATCCATGCCTGTTGTTTGATAACTGAAACTGTGAGACTGATATTTAGATTGTATTCATGCTCCACGTTTAAAACAGATGATATTATTTTTTTCTTATTGAATGCTGTGGCTTAATTGGTAACACACAGTGCAAACCATCTGATGGTGCATTCTGGAGCCATTTCCGAACAAACCATCCAAAAGGTATTTGAAACAAATAGAAACTCATGCATGAAGCCTCAGATGGTTTATTTCTCAAACAGATGTTGGCTGATCCAGGAAATGACATCCTTTCTTCTCCAGAGATCATCTTCACATAGTTTGCACTGTGCAAGAATATACACTCACACTGTATCTGTTATAAAGCTCATAGCTGTACTGGAGAATGAACACAAATGCCTAAATTAAACATCTTAGCTCAATATTCAAAATGGTTCAGTTAAATTACACAATGGTTCTATTCAGTAAGAATAGGACAGACTCACCCAGCCCACAGCGCTGTATAGAAATTGTATAGAAAGCACTGTGTTGACTTTCCTGCTGCTGTTGCCACCGCCCCACTGCACTAAAAAAAAAAAAAAAACACTAACAAAATGAAAATAAGCAGCAATTTTATTGAACGGCTACTCGACCTGCACCGTGGCTTTGCTACTACAATTTCTGTAGGAGTTCTATGCATCCAGTTCCCTTTATCCTCTGAGTACGTTTTAAACAAAAACAGATGCAATCAAATATAAAACAGTCATATTCATGAGAGGATAGCACATTGTTGGCTTGGAAGGCCGGAGTTGCCTGCTGACGAAGAATTCTAGCACATTTATATCTCGTTTTCCTTCAAGGATGATGCTGTGTTTCGTCGGTGAGCAGAGATAGGAAATCAAACCCTGAAGCATCTTTTCTTAGCATTTAAAGAATTCTACAAGATTTTATCATGGTTCCCAGTTAGATACTTCTGGGTCGGTAGACTCAGTTTGGAGCCTCCCTAATCAAAAAAGACTTTTCGAACGCACCCCAGGCATGCTCGGCAAACAATCCCTTAGTAAATAAAGGTCAAAAAACATATTCCTTCTCTGCTGGTCTATCTCTTTTCCATCCCATCCTGCCCTTCTTCTTTTTTACCACCACTTACTGCTCCAATATCTTTTATATGTCTATCTGACCATCTGCAGCCCACCATTGCAACAGCAGGGTCTCGAGCAATTTCCTTGTTTTGAAAGCGAGGGCACCTCTTCATTCTTTCTCAAAGAACCGAAACACACGTGCACATATCTACGGCTGCAACACATGCCTGCTCTGCTAGCTTCTGCATCTACAGTCTACATCATCTAAAGGAACAAAGACCTCTGTGTGTGTGTGTAAGTGAGTAAAAGAAAGGGCAAGGCATATGCAGTCATAGGACCCTTTTGCACTTGACATTACCGTACATCCGAACACATTCAGTGATGGTCTGGGCCACATACGACCACATTTTTTTAGCAGTGTGTACAAATGTGTCCTGAGCCAAACTGTGTAAATGTACTTCAGTCATGTCACCCTGTACTTCTTCTTATTCTTGAAACAAGCTGAGTGGGCCTTATTAAAAAAAAAAAAAAGAAGCATGTAAAGGTTACTGTTAACTGCATCTGTGGTGCATGGGTGGGCAAGATACGTTGCTGCCACAATACATTGACACCTCCTACCTCAACAGAGGAGTGTGTAATGAGGAGGCGAGGGTTAGCATGAATCTTTGTGTGCGCTAATCCCTCCCAGTGAAGCCTCTTGCCATCATGAGAAAAGAGGCAGAGTAGCTCATGTTCTTAGAATCCATGTATTAATAACTCCTTGTTTCTATCAAGTGTTTAAATGATGCACTTTGCAGTGAATGCACACAAGCTCAGTCTGCATGCACAAACTCTGGATGTACACTGCATGTCTCATCCTTCAAACGGTCGCTAGAAGCGGTGAGGACCACCCAAACCATTGTCATACGGCAGAAATGCCCTCATTATACACACGCACAAATGGCTTATTATCTGACTCACCGTCGCACATTCTCCGATTCAGTTTCTCGTTACTGTTCCCACAGCCTCACTCAGTGAAGTGACGGCAGGTTTCGAGGCAACGTTGTAGCCGCACCGTCAGACACGGGGTGGCTATAGCGGTGTGAGGATATCATTATTGCACAGCATGATCCAATAAAGATAACAGCACACCTCTCCTCTCCTCTCTCTCTCTCATCCCCACTCTTCAGCTGCCCAATAAATATCCACCAAATCACCTTCATAGATGCCAAGGCTCTTTTGCGATAAGAGCACCAGTCTGTGATGCGCTGTCTTTTTAAAAAGCACTTTGAATTCCTTCATTGCAGATTGTTTTTAATTGATTTTAATCTGTTTTGTGCGCTGGCCAAACACATGCTAGATAATTCTTTTAAGAATTTGAGGGAACGCCTACCAGCAGGAGTGTTTGACCATGAACATTTTGTCAAATTTGTTCTGAAAGGAAGTACTGCTGCATAGAAGAGTTCAGACGGAGAAAGAAGAAGCAGACTTGCGGGGAGGTAGCCTCCCTGTTAACTTTGAGAAACAAATCTTAGTTGGTACGACGCGCCGGGAGATGTGTCTCTCCCATCCAACTCTATATTCAGATCAATGGGAGACAGACAGCATGGCCATGCCGGTCAATAGAGCGAGGGATGAGTAGGCGAGAAATGAAAAGCAAAGAGGATGTGGTGGGGTTGGAAGGGTTAGGGAAAGAAGATGAGAGAGAGGAGATGGGATTTACAGGAATGATCCCGCCTATTGAGTAAAGGTGCAGCAGCTGTCCAATTCAATCCAAACACCTCCCTGCGCCTGCATGTGTATGTTTTCATGCATCTGTGTGTGTGTGTGTGTGGGCATCTGTGTGTGCATGCATTTCAGTCTGTCTGTGTGGACTCAGGGGTGTTGCACAGAGGCAGCAGAGCTAAGCAATGGCAGCCACTGCATTGCAGATACTTGGCCCGGTGTGGCATGGCACAGATAGATGTGTGATCAGGCCTCTGTGCTCTGACTGTACAGCCAAACAAAAACTAAATGTCAGTGTGTCAAGATAGCTCTGCGGTCAACAACAGGCTAATCATGGAAATCTGATACTACCTGTTCTCTCCTGCTCTCTCTCTCTCTCTCTCTCTTTGCACACCCACAGATACAAACACACACACACATAAACACACTCCAGTGGCTCATTTTAAGCGCACCTGCTCGCTGCAGATAGGCCCGCTACCACTGCTAATCTGTCTGTGTGTCAGTCAGCCCAGCCTGGGCTCATAAAAGTGCCTCCCCAGTACCTTCCTGTTCTCTGCTCCGATCGTATTGCGAGAGGGTTCGGCAAATAAATAGCGCTAAGTATCAGGCCTCGTCCCGTCCCCTAGCCATCTGGCTCTATAGTGGAGAAATTCATTACTCTCCAGGTGATAGCTCCAGCACACTCGCTCTGGATTGGCTTTGTATCCCTGCAGGCTCCATTCTGACACTGGAGATTATAATCACAAACTGGGTACTAATGTGAATGTGAATGCTGCAACTGCCGCTGCTGCTCATACTAATATTCTGTGGCCTGCTAATATTTTCACTTCCATTTCTACTTCTACTGCAGCACATACTCATTCTACTGCTACAGTACTGTAATCAGATTACACTGAATCTGAATCCAACATGGACTACGGCCAAAACCAGAACAGACAGAACCTATTAGACTTTCTACAGTCTTTTCAACAATTGTCGGTTTGGTTGAAATTGTTCACTTAATTCTCAGAATTAGATTTAAAAACATTCGGTAGTGGCAAAGTAGCCTGTAAAAACAGACCATTATCTAAGAGTATTTGTTTTGCTATCGACCGGCTCAGATTGTTATTCTAAGTGTCTAAAAACTTCATGAAAATGATCCCCAGAGACAAACGTCTTTGTTAGAGTAAGATCCTTTTAAACGGCTCATATATTTCCAGCTTAATAGACAAAAGCAGTCATTTTGCCCCACATCATGGATACCATTGTAACTTCAAGGGAACAGAGACAAAACTCACTGAAGTTGTCTTAACTTTCAACTTTCAAACTGTGCTTTGATCAAAACACGTCCTTAATTCGCCAACACAGAGGAGCTCTCCTCATTTGCACCCACATGAACGCACGACCAGTCCACCTTTGCAAACAAAGCGCAGGCTGGCTGGGATACAAACGCAGGCAGAGGGAGCGTGACGTCATGCTCTGCTCCTGGATGTTTGTTGGAGGATGATGGGTCTCATCAGTATGGGAGACAGAGAGTCCTCACACAGGAGTAGATCACTGGGAATGTATTCAGGTCAAGCATTACTTGATTCTGCAGATGGAGGTACTTCTAAAATCACACAGTACTGTGTTGTATATCATTTAAGATCTTTCTTTTTCCACCGTGCAAGCTACTGACCACGCTACTTTCTCTGTTTGAACTCCAGAGTGCAGCTGTAGCCGTTACACAGGTCAGAAACTTCCTCAGAAACCAAATGGGGAAAGGTTGGCATATCCCTGCTCAGACGGTTTGTAACCTCATGTGTGAAGCTTCAGCTGTGTCATGCGGTTTACTGATTATAACATTCAAGAAATAATTACCTGCGCTCATAATTTGAGAACTTAATGGGTAATTGTTGTAATTATCCCTGATTGTTCTTGGTTCTCTCGTGTGGTCACCTGAATCCAGGTCAACGAAGCGCAGCCTGCGTTCCTTCAGCTAAATATCTTAAAAGAAATACTTACAGTGTATTTACAGCATCTAGATAGCGTAATACTACACATTTAGTGCTAGTGCAGTACTGCTCACCACAGTATACTTTTTAGCAGTTCAGTCATAGTTTAGAAACATAGTTTAGTTTCAGCAGTATAAGACGCTGCATATGTACCTATAATAAGACTATATACAATTATTTGCAGACACGCCCATAACAAAGGTTTTCTTAATAGACCTTTAAGTTATATATAGGTTAAAAAAATCTGGGTTCCTGATCAGCTTTTAATAGCTTGTGTATTCATCAAAAGTGCTTGAGACATAAATGTGTCCTCACTTCCATAGCAACAGTTCCAAATAATGAGTAAGAATCAGGTGAAATATTTCTGTCCCACTTTTAAATACCTCCATTAATCAAACTGAAATCCTCTAAAGAATGAATTAGGATTGTGAATTACTGACTGCGAAAGCCGATAAGACTTCAGGAAAATCATATCTAGACCTACAAAATTCATACAGTCTAAAACCTCATTGGACTTTTACTTGACGCTCACAGGGCGATTTAATAGGATCCTCAATCAAGTTGTATTTTACCAACAGTATTGGAACTTCTTATTTGATTTCATGGGACAGTGTAACCAAGCTGACAAAATGAACGGACTATTGCTCCCAGGGGACTCTCTGTGAGCATATACAGAAAATCCAATTATTGATCTCCTGATGACGCCTGTGTATACGTGTGGCTCAGGATCTATTGGAATAAATTGTGCAACATGCAAATGGAGACGGAAAAGCGTAAATCCAGAGAGTTAAATCACTGCAAGTTAATGTTTCTACTACATCAGCAACTGTGATCTCTGTGAGGTCCCTTTGAATAAATGATTAGCTGTTGCAGTGGAGATGCAGTACAGCTAACAATTGGGAACTGCTGTGACACTGGGCAGCACGAGGTTCAGTCTGCCCGACGCTGAAAAGCTTTGGTCAGCAAACACTTTCTATTAACCAAGTTTCTTCTCTTTCAACGGCAAGCCTTTTTCCTTTTTAAAATAAACTTCTTATCTGCATTTCACATGAGGATTCCTGTTTTTTTTTTCTAGGCCGTGGAACTTTTTTGTGTGTTTAACTTACTTTAGTAACAAGATAGTCTCGTCTCTGGGGATGCATGCATGGGTGTTTCCGCTTTCACTTTCTCCTGTTTAAGTGCAAGTGCAAGCATATTTTAGAGAATCCCATTCTTCTTCTGATAGTCATTCTATTTATCAAGTTTTTCTCAAGCTCATTACGCGGACATCCAGACACAGTTATCTCAGATCACTAAACGCTCCTCTAAACTATTCATATACCACAAACCATCTGCAATTCACAGGGAATGACATAGCAGCACGACATGCAAGAATATTCAGTATGAAGTGCGGATTTTTTTTCCCTTTCTAAGCGACAAACAGAATATTTAAAAGATCTTTTAAAAAAATTGAATAGACGCAGATTTATGAGCGCTTTGCCACACACACGCTGTAGCACACAGTGTGATCAGCACCCCACCACCTCACTTACATGGAATGCAGAGTGAGTTCCTTAATTAAGTCGAGAAGAAGCTATTACTTTTGGGACAGACTTGATTGTCCTCGCTCTGTGGCACCAATGGCTGTGGGCCTCTAATCACATCATAGAGAGAGAGAGAGAGAGAGAGAGAGAGAGAGAGAGAGAGAAATCGAGTCTGAATGCTTTAAGACTTCCGACAGTGAATTTGGTCTTTGAGGGGTTATTTCAGTGTTTAGAGAGTCCTGTAATCTACCCGTGCAATTACATTAGTGGGACATGTTGAGCTGGCGAGCACATAGAAGGCACTATAGGCGCTCTACAACATTAGCAATAATTAGTGCAGCTTTATATAGCGCTTTGGATAGAGAGTTGACCTAATGGGAAACATTTTCTTCACTGACTGAACTTTAGCCAAAACTGCTAACAGACAATTGCAGCCCACAGAGAGCGCTGCGGTAGACTTTCATACCCCGTGTGATTTAGTGTTGATATACTACTTAACTGTAATGAATGGTGCACAGTGTGAAGAAAAAAAGTCTTGAGGTTAGGGTTATAGCTGTTGTCATTCGCACACTGGACCCTGCGCCGTGCAACTTTGTCTTCTGGGTACGCATAAAATATGGAATACTTCATTGAAACAAGTCACACGTCACCAACTATTTTATTTATTTTGATGAAAGTGGATCATATTTTACTGAGAAAATATTATCTGAGCTCCAAACTACAGCTGCTGTTATCTAATGATAGCTCACCAGGCTGTCCGGACTGTGAGCTCAGAGGGTTTGAGTGTTTGTACCACAGGTTGGACCAGCTGTGGTACAGGGAAATGCTGACCAGCAGTGGAGCAATGTGCAAAAGTGAAAAGACAAAAGAGGATATCAATGAAGCAAGTTATACAGAGAAAATGAGTGAGTGAAAGAGCAAGATGCAGAGTAAGTCTGGGGCTGACTTTTAGTTGTCGGCGAGAGCTTGAAAGCTAACCTTTTGTTTCAAGTCATTTAGTAACAGTTAAAAAAATGACCAGCGTTTTCCTGCCCATCTGTTCAGTAGCACTGGCTAACACTGATGCTCCCAGAGGACACTGGGGCTCAGTTGTGTTATGCCAAGTACAGGGGTCATACAGAGGCCACTATGAGTTATAAAGGTTTATTAAGTTTTAGAGGAATGGAGAGTTATCAGAGGATTGCAACAGGGTGTTTTTGTCTCTGATAACAGAAAAAAAAACATGTTTTTTCAGCATCCACTGGAGCTCAGTGTGTTTTTGTGTTTCGCCACATCTGCATGGATATTAATGCTTTGATTTGAAGTCGATCGACAGTAAATGTTGTTCAAAACATCTGTTAACCATGACTTCTGTTTCCTCCCGGGTTGGCCTTGGCACAATGCGAGGCAAGTGTAAAAACAAACGTGACGGCGAGTAAATCTGTTTTCCATGGAGTCTAAATTATATGAAATGCACCACATCGAGTCTCAGACATAGATGAATAATGCTGCAGCTTGAGGGCCAAATAAAAGATAGTCAACCAGAGTGAAATATACATCCACAGCCTGCCGTTCTCTTATCACAGAGCGTCTACCTGCCAGACCAAAAGTTAGAAAGTTGATCTCACGTACATCTACTTTTTTTTTTCTTGTTCTTTCTGTATCTTACTTGTCCTCTTTTTTCTTCCACCATGTTCCCTTATCTAACCCATGTGCTCCCTGTCCATCTATCATTCATTTACTCTACTCTATATTTACTCATCTTCCTGTGCTTCTCTCTCTCTCAAAGAACAGAATTATAAATCAAAAAGAAGAGTTGCCTAGAGCATGCGCACACACACACACACACACACACACACACGCACACACACACACACACACACACACACAATACAAACAACTTCATTGCCAGTGAAGAAGCAGCAGAGTTGTACACGAGCACGCAAAACAGACACATATTTGCTTGTATTCTGTAGCTGCAATGATTCTCAACTCATGATAAGAAAAGCCAGACATGTCGTCTTGTTAGGTCTTTGTGGTCTTCTATGTTTGGAAAAGAAAGCTTTTCACAGAGGTTTACAGGACAGAAAGGACGTAGTTGTGAGGAAGTGTGTGCAGAAAGTTCTATCTGTCAGTGGTGCAAGTTTTAGCACAGCCAACTAGTCAGTACTTAGCTGTTTTGTCATACAGATATTGGTGAAATTGGTGAAACAAAAACAGTTCTTAGTAATTGGTTTCAAAGTGCAGTTATGACAGATACGGAGAAATACAGTAAGCCCGCTTATTATTCAGTAAAATGTGATCAGTTAAAAGCTGGAAGTGTAAAACTTCCGTTAATTGAAAAAAATAAATAAAATCATTGTATCACGAACTTTCAGGTTTCACCTCATACCACACATCACATCACAGCAGCCCACAGACAGTGAAAGAACAAACGGTGTGAGATCATGCAGAGTAAGTGTAAAGAAGCAATAACTTGTTGAAAAAGTTGAATTCAGTTGCAGTAAAATGTAAGAGTTTGACATTTCAACTTCTGCTGACAGCCTGCGACAGTCGGTGACTGTACAGTAAATATAGTGAACGTAGTGGCACGGAGCGTTTAGAAAATGCTCCGGTTTACCAACGAAGAAATGTGAGCTGGAACGGCTGAAAAATAACTCCGCCGCCTCGCTGTCTGTCTATTATCTCGGGCTGTTCAGAGTAGATTTAAATACATCAGCTGGGGCTAAACCTCTTTTCATCCTCTAAATGCACTAGTAACTTTCTGAACGGGGGACAGATGCATTATCTTAATATGGTCTATAAAATTCAATGAAGCAATAACTCACAATCGCTCAGTGTGGACAGACAACAGACAGACATTATTTTAAGTATGCCGTACAGGAAGTAGGTCATGGTGCAGTTGCAGGATACTTTGTTTTAAAGAGCCACCGTATTGTCCAGACTTGTGCTGATTGGTCTGATATGCATCAGGTTACGGTGATCTTAGATATTGTTTGGTGACATCTTGTGCCATCTAAGAAGCCGTAAAACTCTTCATTTCTCCCCTTTTCCATCTCATCTCTTTCCTTCTATTTGTACCTCTGTCAGTCTCCTGATGCCTCTGTCTCTCTGTCTCTGCCCACTTTCCTTCTGTCAGTTTGTCTCTTTCACCAGTCACTCTTGCCAAATGCTCTTCATTTGATGTCTCCCTTCAGTGTATACAAATATCCGCCTCATTCTCCCCATCTTGCTTTCGTCTTTCCCACCTCTTCACCTCTTTCTTACTCATCCCAGTCCACATTTCTTCTGCCTTTACACTCCTGCACCAAGTACACACTCCTTGCCTTTGCTCCTAGCCAGCAAAGGGAGGTGCCAGGTGGAGGAGATCCATCACAGTGACAGTGGCGGAGTGCTGCAGCCAGCAGAACAGTCTTGTGTGGCTGGGTCTTTGCCTTTGGAAACAACCTTGTCAGTCAGTCAGTCAGTCAGTCGGGCTCTATTAACATATGGTGATCACACAGATCAGCTTGCCACAGAAAGAACACTGCAAAGAGCAATTTGCTTCAGAAATTTTCAGTCAAAGGAATGAAAAATGTATTGTATTGTTGGTTATCCTCTGATATCCTGAAGACATTCTGCGCTTCCTTTAGCCAATGGAGTGGCTAATATTAGATTACCTGTAAATAATTGACCTGTTCTGGCTCTGAAAAGGTTAATGAGGTAATTCAACATGCAGATGGGCATGGCAGCGGTGCTGAGGCACGTCAACACCGAGCAGGTTGAAAGACTTTACTTATCCTGACCTGAGGCGATGGATGTCCAACAGATTTGTCATTCCCACAGATGGCGTGAAGAATACACTTATCTGCTTGGTGAAGGGAACATGGTGGACGGATTAGATTCATGCTGCATTTGAGTTTTGCCATAGAACGTTTCAGACCATCTGCTGGGCCTCTCGTGCTATTGTCTGACCCCCCCCCCCCCCCTTCTTTCCCTTCCCCACCGTCTTCAGCTGTGGTCGCTGAAGTGACTTCGATCTCTCTCTCTAAAACACACACAGTCAGTGAAATTCTCCACAAGAAGCTTTTGCTGGAAAACCCTGTGGAGCCCTGGAATTAATTTGTCCACATGAGCAGAGTCCAAGGATGGAGAGAGCCAGACCATGAAGCAGAGAAGAGGGACAGATGGAGGGAAGAAGACCAATGAGTCCTCTTCTCCACCCTGATTGAAGTCCAGTGACTCTATATTCATGAATTTGGAAGTTACTGGGCTGTGAGCAAATTTTCTGTATATACCAATCTATTTGATAATAACTTTTATCCCCTGAAGAGAACATTTGCACAGGTGACACGAGTAGAAGGTCACGGCAGAAACCAAGGGGACACCCGAGGGGACAAAACGTGACACTTTGACAAGTGTCTGTCACAGAGAAACGTACACCAGAGGGTTAAGCACTTAAAGGGTCTCTCCACTTGACCAATGCGCCTTTATCAATGTCAAATGTCTCTATTCATGATGCACATATATGGGTCCCATGATACAAGATTGTCCAGTTGTCACGAGTTTCAGGAGTAGATATCCATAATGGAATCCATTCAGGTGTGTTTAATTTGCATGCCGTGAAAGCAGCTTCACTGTCTGAAGATTATGTGTTTGCTGATGGTGAGGAGGGGATCATTTCAGAGGCCACTGCTTGCTGGTGTGGAAAATCACTGTTAGAAATTCCGCATCGAGAAGCAAAATAAACACACGGGCCATCAATCCATTACTTTTTCTTTTGGGGATTTTTTTTTCTCCCCTCTCGTCTGTCTCTCCACGATGAAATGGAGGTATCATTTTCATGGCAAGAACCAACACCTCATATATATATATTTTTTTTTTTCCCATGCATTTCATGTCTTTGGAACGTATTTCTGAAGGGAATTTGTGTCTCATATCGCTCTCTATCGCTATCTGTGTCTCTCGCTCTCTCTCTTTCAGGATCTCTCTTTTCTATCTTACAGAATAAATAAGAGATGAAGACCGTGATTACAGTTATTTGGTGACATCGGCTGATGGATGGATCACGGATAAATAAAACACTAACCTGACAATGGCGTGAAAAATACAAAATAAGATGGACTCGCAGAATATTCAGTTTGGAGTTCAGATTGAATTGATTGCGGCACGCGAGTCACGCCACCAGTTTTTTTTTTTTTTCACACCTTCAGGAGGTGAACAAAGGTAGCAGTGTTGTCTTTGACAAGAATAACAAAGCATTTGCCTTCAGAAATGTCAATATGATCTAACATTTATGGCACTTTTATAAAGTAAGAAAATTGTGCATTTACTTGTCAGTCCATTGTGATCACCAAGCAGGATATGCGTGTTTATCATGTAACATCAAGCGCTCCACAGTGGACTTTCAAGCTTTGACCTTCTCTCAAGGTTGTCACTATTGTGCCAAGTTATCAGGTGAAAATATTGTGGTTGTGATCATTCTTAATCGAGGCGGCAACTGGACCTCGTGTGGCACTAATAATGACAGAAACAGGACAAGAATGAGGTCTCTTGTTGCATTAAATTAGGTGACGTGTGGTCACTACATGTCACTTACTTCTTTTTAATAAGGAGCTGTCAAAGTGTCGCGCGGCACAAGGACACCACAACTGCGTTAGCCGGGCATTCACTTGCTGACGCTAACATGGAAAATGCTCACACTCGCGTGCTGACATACGTTACGTGAAGTTGAACAAACTGTGTGTGAAAGCACATTTTAAATAAAGGAATACATGAAGTATTGAACTATTATTTTTTACTAAGCTATCAGTAAGTGAATGGAGGGGGAAGAAAAGAGCAGTCATTGTAATTCATTCATTCAGATTTGTGGTAAGGAACCGAGGAATGATACACTGAGATATGCATCAGCTTTGGGAACTCAGCTATCAATCTATATAACCACACAGCATGCACTCATTGTTCGAGGTGGTGCCATCTACCGGAGCTGCTACACCGCGAGCTGATAATAATAGCTTTTTAATGAGCTGTTTCTGCAGGCGTCTATGAGGCACGTCATGATGAGACATTATCAATAAGTGTCTATTCCAGAACAAAAGCCTGTGTCAGACATTCGCATGCGAGAGCTTAAACCCTGCCACGTACACACACACACGAGGAGAAACGTGGATACATATGAACACACACACACACACACACACACACACACAGAGAAACATATCTGATAAGGTTTAATTGAATATTCTCCTCCGTGCTGTCTCGTGCAGAACATGAGAAGCTCGATCTGTACGTCTGGTATCTCAGAGTTCTTATCGTTTCTCACTAGTGGTGCCACAACACACACATAGGTTTGCACTTCTGCACTTATGAGAACCTTTGTTGATATAATGTATTTCCTAGGCCTAACCCTAACCTAATTCTGCCTCAATACATATCTAGATAACTATTGTGAGCATCAAAATCTCAGAATATGGTGACAGAGAGAGGCCTGTTCTTCTGACCAACTCTCCAAATCCCGAATATATTGAATTCACAAAACTGCTCCTCACAAAAGATCAAAGTACGCCCGGTTGTAGGCACAAAACTCCAAAGAGACAGCGGTCTGAATTCTCAACAGCAGGATGTCGCATGAAAAGGTGCCCCACACCCACAAGCATACGACATAAAACACATACAAGCACACAGCATAACAATTCACCACCATTCATCTCCAGAGCTATTCAAAAGCTCACTACACTTGGACAAGTGCCCCTGTTGTATTTAGAGCAGAGGAGCTCATTTGATGTTTTGCTTATTCGGTTTCACTTCTCATAATTAAAAGTTACCAGCTGATTCAACAGAGTGGTGGCTTTTTTCCTAAACAGCTGTGATTGATTTTCCTCGAGCCAGCCTCCTCTGGCTTCGCAAAAAAAAAAAAAATAATAATAATAATTTGACTTAGAAAGATGGAGGAATGGGTACAAGAGCACAAGGGAGCAACAGAAGACTATAAAGAGATAGAGGACGCGTTCGTCCATGGCCGACATGTGAAAAGAAAAGCAGCCTTTCTGACAGACCCTGAAAGCCACATACGTGTCTGATGAAGCTGACATGTGCAAGAGTGCGGAAGGAAGGGTAGAGCGGGGAGGGGGGACGGAGGTGTGGGAGTGAATCATGTCGCGCTTTTCTCAGAAGTCAAAGGCCCCTGAGCAGGCTGGAATAGGCAGTCAATGGTCATTGGCAGCGTGGGGAAATGGATCTAAAATTAATTGTGTCTGTCTGAGGCTTTCTAAAAGTATCCGGTCTGACTGTGGAAGGCTGCGCACGCGAGCGTGCCACTTGTCAAGATCAATGATCAATGCTCTGCGACATGGTCGCTGTATTTTGCCGTTCAGTTTGCCAGTCAGCCATTTGATAAACCAGTCAATCACTGAAAGTCTATTTCACATAGCTACGCAGGGAGCTGTAAATCTATGTCTAATAAAATTGGAAATGTATTTGTGCCTCACCATTAGCCTAATTGTAGTGGGAGAAGGGGTTTATGGATGTTTCAGGGAAAACCTTCTAGGTTGCGACTGAGTTGACAGGTGCAAGATTTTTAGCCTGCTGGAGTCAGCACCATTCCACTCTGAGTGATTTCCTTCTCAGCCGATAACGACATTCATTTCTTCAAAGTGAGCCTAAAGCAAGGCAGGTTTCTATGCATTTTGCTGGAGAGAAGAGAAGAGAAGAGAAGAGAAGAGAAGACCGTAACAAAAGAAAATAGATCATACCAGCAGAAATTAGAACAAAGAAACTGGAGCAAAACAGAAAAAAAATGTACCAACAAAAGGTTTAGAAACTTCTACAGTCTCCTTAAGCCCTCCCCTCCTTCACTTTTGATGAATTCATACTGACGACATGAGAAACATACATTCCTACATATTCTTTACAAGTTGACCCAGCTGATCAACAGTCGTCTGCCTCCAGGACAACATGAAGTGCGCATGAGTCCTCGCACTACAGCTTTCAGATTCAGACGCATGGATGTCAATCATGGCTCTCACAGCTGTTGAGAAAAGGGACACTTCACTGATTTTACACATTGAGAACGGTTTACCCGTAATGAAGACTCAGCGAGTGAGAAACATCTTCTGCGGCGGTGAAGTGAAGGCTGAAAAGTAACCCTGGGAATCTGATCGGCTCTATTAAGCACAGTGACTTGTTAGACGTTAGACGATGACGTGTGATGACCATGTATGATTTTGCTGATCATAATTGAAACTTGACATCAGAGAGACACGTCGCTGCGGGAATGTTGCCCATCGACGTGTCCATATGGTGAAATGCAGTATGCACTGCTCGTCTCACACCACAGAACATATCTACAGTCAGCCGCTGGTGCATCGGAAAAAGGATTACTCCCCACGTGTGAATGACGAAACCCTCCATAGGCACATAAGCCACACACACAGGAGTTGAGGCTTTGATCGTCTGATGCTGACTCTGTTCTGTGCATTGAAAACCAGATCTTTAAAGCTCCGATGTCCCGGTGATAGAGCTAAAACATTATTCACATATGTTCTATTCATACGACAGATGGATCTTAAGGGCATGGACAAAGCACGTTGAATAAACCCGGCACATAAATATATTCTGTATTCTGCGCAATAGTCTGTGCTAGAAGGAGTGATCCGGAGTCTTAGAGTAAATGTTTCCAGGCTGGGTAGTCGTCTCTGGTGAGCCTTGTGTGTCCTTTCTGTCTCACGCCTATTTTATCGCATAATATTAACCTACGGTAGTGCTTAAAAATGCAATTTGCTGCCAATTAACAAGTCAGCAGGCTGAAAAAAATCAAAGCAATTGACAAATGAGCCTCGAGTCGATGGACAACAGTCAATAGACAACTTGACATCCAACTGGATATTGTATTTCTAATAGCTAATTCCTGTCAGTCATTGTCTAGTTGATTTAGCATGAGATATTTTCCTTTCCGGCTGGTATAAGTAACAAAATTCATTTTCAGATCTGTGAAGGAAAAAAACACGTTCTTGACTGGAAAAGCGTCTCTTTTTCAAAAGAAGGCCATGCAGCACCCGTAAGGATATTTGATGGTACACGGTACTGTAAAGCGAGACAGGAACTGAGCAGGAAAAAAAAAAAACACACACACACATCACAGCGGGAGACAGGATTTGAACCCATGCAAGCTACAAGAATCCTCTGCTTCCAGCACAGCATCCAATGACAGCTAAGCCCACAGGGGAAGCCCATGAAAGCATGTGCAAGATTCTTGTGATGCTTGGTTTTGAAAGTATAAAGCTTTGATACCCCAAATCCTCACAAAATATTTAAAAATAACCAAAAGTTTAATTTGTAATATGGGCATTTGGATCCACTCTAACCGAGAAAAAGAAACACGGCGATGCTCCCAGTGTGAAATGTGTTTATTCACTGTGATGCTAAGCTTCTAAGAAGTACAAAGGAAGCCACAAACAAAGACAGACACCGTTCCTCAATTACCTTGTTTCAAAAGCTGTTTGGAGATTTTCCAAAGGAGAGGAATGTTCTGACATTCCTGCTTACACATGTTAGGATCTTACAGTCTGCTAGCTCCTCGGGATTGTTAGATAACACAGGCTATATTCATTGATTATGTTTCCCACAGGTGGAGACTAATCCAGAGGCAAAAGATTCTATTACTGTAGTTTGTAACAGCATCAGACGATGAATTTAAAACCTTCTTTGATTAATGTCACATGTTGTCCTCCAAAAGAAAAGGTGCAGCTCCCAAATATTTCAAACCACAGCGACTTTTTTCTACGTGTATCCCCGCAGCATTTAAGTTAGCAAATAACGGAGGCGATTAATTCACCACAACAAACAAACACAAACACACGAATGCATGCGCCACCTCCCAGCGCATGGCCCACACATTCACAATGTCACCCCGTGTCTTCTCCAGCGAAGCAAACTGTTTAGTCATCTGTGAACCCCAATCTAAATTCAAATCCCAATTAAATATTTATTGCTTCCGAGGAGTTCTCTGCAGAAAGTGCGGCAGCGCTCCACCGCTTAAAACAAACCCAGCAGCTTTTTTAATGTTTGTGATCATGAATTATCTGTCTGAAGTACATGTTTTAACTCTGTAAACCTTGTGTTTAGCCAAAACAACTCTAAAGTTCAGTTTCATTAGTTTGGTTGTGTTGTGTCTAATCTTTAATTTTCTGACTCCTGTAGCCGATCTAGGTCTAACATCATCGTGATTCCAGTTTTTAGCACAATGGATGCATTTGATGAGTAATGTGGCCTCCGGCCTCGGAGCCCATCAGCTATCATCTGACAGTGATGTAGCCTCTGGGGGTAACAGCCAACATGTCAGGGCTTCCGGTGTGAGCGGTGGATGTGTGGAAAACAAGACAATGTGGATTCGGAAACTGATTGGCAACATGATACGTGAGAATGATGGGAAAGACACATTTCAGCTCATTTCTATAAACAGATATCTGCATATGAAATGATTAATCATCATCAGACAATAGCTGACAGTTTCCGAGATTGCATTCAAGCCTGTGCCATCCTCCTCTTCCGCGCTCCGTACAGACGGCTGCAACCGAAGCCCACTCAGACGCGGCTGGTAAATACTATTTGGACTACAAACAGGAACCAGAAAGTTTCCAGGGCAAACAGTTTGGTCCCTTGCCTCTGGATTCTGCATTCATATGCAGATGTATGTTTATAGAGCTCGTGCGGCCTCCAGCTCTCCTCTTGTCGTGATGATATCAGAGGGAAATTTTTGTACCTGCAGTGTTTCTCTCCATTTCATTTTTGCTTAATTATTTCCTTGCTTCCAAGCGTGCCTCCAACATTTCATTCAGGTTGTTTGAATCTTAATGAAAGCCTTCTAGGACTTAAGGGACTAAATGAATGTTATTATGTTGGTAATGTCTATTAATTTAGTCTTGTAAGTAAGTGAAAAGCTATGAAGCAATCTATCACTGTGACACACAACAGACAACGGAGAGTATAATGTATTCTTCCATGCAGAATAATAAAACGATCTTTACAAGTCAACATAAGCATTATACATGTGATTTACAGCATACAAACATTACTAAGTGTCTCTGTTCTGTATGTTCAAACTTGTTTTCAACCTGGCTGCCTTCATCTGTTTTTGTCATTCCTTTTGTGGTGTTTGTTTTTTATGTCTCCTCCTCGTGTCATGCTTGTCTCAGGCTCCATGCAAATGACAATTTATTTGTCCACCGCATTTTCCTCATCTATCCTTGTCTCCATTAATTCCTGTTTATGTTTGCTCATTTGTCCTCCCCTGCTTAAAATAGACATCATCCTTTTATCCGGCAACCATCAAACCGTCTGCGCACTCATCTATCCTGCTTTTCTCCCAACTTGGTCAGAACATCAAGCTATTTTTTTCCTTGACCTCCTCTCCGCCTCTTATCTTGTCTACTTTTATTTGTCACTACATCTCTAGGGTGTCCCTATTTTTTCTCCAGTCTTCTATCTTTCCATTATTCTCGTCCACACTCGTCCATCAATTCAAAGGTCTGTGTTCCCTTCTCCTTTTCTCCCTCAAAATGAGATACATATCTGCATTATTCTGTTTGCTCAATCAATTCTGGTTAATCCACTGCCATTCTTTATTCTCCCCTCCCCTCCCCAACGACACTGGAAATGATTTATATGTACAAAAACAAACTTATCATCCTTAATTACAATGTGCTGCAACAGTGAATCCACCTCCTACTGACAAGTGTCATTTTATTTTGCCCGAATCTTATTTATTTTTTCCTGAAGTCTCAGATCGGTCTTAGATCACAGCTTAAAACCAACATGCAAACTGTGTCTTCATTTACAAAGAGCTGTGTTAACACTGTGTTCACACATTCGGGGCTGTGGAGATCAAATGTTTCAGTTTCATCATGTTGCTTTTTCTCAATTTGCAATATCGACGCTTGACGTGTCACACACAGTTTTTTAGTGTCACGCATGCCCATGACTCTCTGATTAAGTAATTCATACTTACATCGCCCAAAAAAGTAAATAATAATCGTGGTGAGGCCTCTGCTTCCAAGTCTGATCCAATGGAGGAGGTGGATGGCTGGATTGATGGATTTATGTGCTGTGTGTGGTGTGTGCGTGTGTGTGGTGTGTGCTGCGCCATTGCAACTTTTGCTGCCGCGCCTGCCTCACTCAATCTCCTGTGTCACACATGACAGCGTGTTAGAATGAAATTACCCTCCGTCACAGCGTCGGCATCTGTAAGCTAACTTTTAGCGGGGCTGAGAATAAATCAAATCATTTTCTAAATCTGCTCCGTTCATCTGTTGATTCAAAACAGGCCGATTCTCAAAAATCAATGCACAAATCTCCAAAATGGACGCACACAGTATGAAAATGAGTTCTATAATGCACTACCATGAATGCTGCTACAGCTGAAACCGGCTACAGAAACCTCCAACCTCAGTTTGAATTTGGATAGAATGCATGTAATGACACCAAAATGGATTTTGAATAGTAGAAATGTCAAGAAAAGCTTTCGTGCTGCTGTAAATCTGTTTCAACTGGAAGACGTTGGGAAGAAAAATGTATTTAAATTTGTTTTTTCATCAATATTTGGAAAGGAAGCTGATTCCAAAGGGTTCGTATCGAGAGAAAGTGCAGCTGGTTTACTCCCCGATCTTAATATGTTTGCTCATTCATTCATTTGAATAAATCAACTTGTTGACTTGATTTGCTTGCGTACTCTCAATGGCCTCAAACCGTGATCGTGTTCACTCACATGTCCTCATCTGTATCTATATAACCAGAGTTTCTTCATCCGACAAGCTGCCTCCACTTGGGCGGGTGCGATAGTAAACCTGCTGTATCCGACACACTGCACGGGCGCGTTTGATTTATTTTGAGATTTATCACTAAGTCTGAAGATAAAATGCCACACTAGGATGTACAGTTCCAGTATTTGATATTTCTGTGTGATAAACAGCTCTCACCCACATCTGCGCCTGTACAGTACGGGGACACGCGTTGGGACGGTAACGGACAGATTCGTGATTACATTTTAACGATAAATATCTTTGTCTTTATCGTCTGCGCGCCTTACCATCCTGCATTATTCACTTCTTCCTTCCTGCTTTACTCCCTCCCTTACACGCTCACTCCTTTATTCATTCCCTCACTCAGATACTCATCTCCTGTCCTCACTCATCACTCATGACCTTAGTCACTCACTTGCCTAGCACCCCCTTTGTCACCCAATCTCTTACTTGCTACACTCTGACTATCTTTTTCATTCCCTTACACAGTCACATGCTCCCTTATTCACTCACTCAATCGCACTCAAACCGTTATTTGCTCTGGTGTTATCCACTTTATTTATTTGATCACTAACTCTCTTATTTGCTCACTTCCTTGGGCCCTCACTCCCTTCCTTCATGTTCTTATCATATAAATAAGAAACTGATTGATTGATTGATTGATTGATTGAGGTATCCATATTTCTTTGGTTTTCAAGCACTTACATGCTATTAAGCGACAAGTCAGACATGTCTGAGCTCTCCGAAATATAATCACGACTCGGATGACGCGAATGCTATTAAAAGACGTGAACTTATGGTGACGATAATTATGAAATGACATGGACGCATTATTAGTCACTCACCTTATTCGTCAGTCATTCAAACCCTTATTTACTCCCTTATTTAGAAAATTCCTCCATCCTTCACTCACCCACTTCCTCCCTCCCTCCCTCACTGACGACACCCTGTATTAAGCGAAGGCCATTTTTTTTTCCCCTCCCATGTTTGGGGCTATTTATGTGCTATAATCCTGCAGTCTGAAAAGCTCCTGAGTTAAGTCTGACACTCTTCACTGCCATTCAGCTGCTCTTCCCATTCACTGTCTGAATGTGTCATCCTGCCTTTTCTCTCCGTAACGTTGCCTTTGTCTGTCCCGTTTTATGTATTTCACTTTGCTCCCCATCTTTGTAATTCTATCCACATCTCCATCTGCCTGCGCTCCTGACCCCACCCTTCAGATTCACTGTCTCTGCCTCACGCCTTCACATTCATCTGATTTCATTATTTTTTAACCACTCAAGATTTGCAGACTAATTTATTTATTATTTAAATCCGTCTACTTCAGAGTGCCCTTCGGTTTCCTGACAATGACTCACATGTTTAAACAGTGGAATATGTATTTCAATGCCTGTCAGTGCCGTACTGAAATAAAGACTTGATGTGAATTGAGGACAGCTGGCGGAGGATAGCATGTAGTCTCGGGTTAACCTGCGTGCGGTTGTGTACAGTATAGGCGTGAGCATATGTCGGCCAAATTAACAGCTTGTCAAAATGAATTTAGGCACAGAGGCAGAGATGTGAAGGACAGACCCTCGGCTTGGCGTTTCCAAGCAAAAGGAGATCACGTGACTCTCCGGGAGCTGCAGAATCCATGCAGACGACACCAGCACATTCTAAAAGTGCAAGTCTGTCACACACACCGTACACCCGTGTGGCGCCAGATGAAAACTGAGAGATAGTGGATTCCGAAGTGTGTGACACACTCAAACACACCTCAGCACTGCGACCTGCAGGAGTCACAGTCGCTGTCATTGTGAATTTATCGAGGCTGAGCTCTGCGGTTATATTTACATTGTAGAAGAAGCAAAGCTTTTAGTTTTGGGGAGTTTTTCCTACCTAGCAGCACTTCTACTGTGTCTAACACTTCCAGACTTTCTTATATAAAGTGAAAGTTCACCCCTTTTGGGCCCTCTTTAATTATTTGTTTCACATCCTCTTCTGTTTCCACTTTATTTTTTTCTTGTTCTGTATTTTTATTTAGTCTATGTTTTGTTTTCTTCTCTCTTCCTCTTCCCACCTCATGTTCCCTCTTTCTGACACATTTTTAATCTTATCTCTTCCTTTTATTTTTTATTTTTTTATCTCTCCTCTTCTCTTGTCCTCTTCCTCTCTTCAGAAAAACAGTTAGTTTTCTCCTGCCGGCTATAACCGGGGTTATGTCCGCTGCCACCACTCTCATCCTCTGGGCCGACTTCAATCACAGCTGCAGCTTCCTCTCTCTCTCTTTCTGTATGTGTCTTTTTTTCTGTGTGTATTTGTATGCATGACACGGGAGGAGAACCCCGCTTCTGTCCATCAACCTCAGTTAGCGTTTATCTCCCGCTCTGACCACTGGACGCACACACACACACACACACACACACACACACACACGGTGGCTCAATAACTTCCTGTCACAATTTCACTGGTGGTAGGAAAGTCCTCCGCCATGACCCGGAGGTTGAAGGGATAATTCCATCCATCACTCACTCCGGGGCACACTTCCAGACACGCGCACTCACACAGACAAACACACACACAGAGCTAGTACACAGAGCACAGAACTGGTGGCTCTGAGTGGAAACTCAGCAGATACAGCAGGTGACTGAGATCAGTACAGACCAGGGTGGGCTAATAAGGGAAACCTGACACAGAACACCCACAAGAACGCTGCACTTCTCCCACGTTGTCCTAAAATGGCACATTTGTCTGCAGACCACAAGAGCTTAAGAGTCAACAGATTTGGCTCAAATGTGCTACTTAATAGGCCGCAGAGTGAGCGAGAGCATGAAACAGCTGAGGACAAACAAAACCAGACAAAGTCAGCGCAGTTTACAAATTGACTCCGTCATGAAAAATATATTCAGACTCAGGATCAGACATGAATGCACCACAGTCTGAGGTTGGAACGTTGTTAACAAACACGCGGCACGCCGCCTCTTCTCTCCAAAGAAGCAGTCATGTGAAAACCGATCGTAAACACAATATCCAAACTTAACTTGACCAGCAGCTAGCTGGCTCGTCTTCCAAAGTGTGCTCATGTGAGTGACGTGCCAAGTTAAGCTCCCCCGCTGATCTCTGGACAGCCTTTTATTGAATACCAATGGGGATAATGCAAAGCAGATCTGCTTCTGAACTCACTGAGGCTGTTGGACGACATCATCGCCAGCGCTCTATGACCATAATACCTAGATTAGACAGTATCACTGTATTACCGTATCACCCGAAAACAGGGAGACAAAAAGTCTTGTTATACCCGTCATTCCAAACACTGCTGTGTTTATATCCTGGTATAAACCAGGATATAAAGTGAGCAGTGCATGCAGTGAGAAGTTTCCCAGTAAATCAGATCATCTCTGTCAGTAATCTAGTGCATAAATGAACTTTTTGCTTCAGTTGTACCCACATAGTTGGTAGGTTAGCTGCTCTATAATGAATAAAATGCTTGATTTAAGACTTGAAGCCTGCATACGAATGGGAAACTTCTGCTGCTCTTACACAAATTAAAACTATGTTTAAAAAATGAATTTACAGGCTAAATTACCGACAAACGAGATTACTTTTAGCGGTGTGGCTACCATCCTTCCCACTCATTCCTCTTTTTCCTTCCCCTCAGTCACCTGCATGTTGTTTTCCACTCCCCCCCACCCCACTTCCCGATTTGTATTCCACCCTCAACTTGACAAAGTGTTGCATTCTGATTTCCTTTCCCTTTCTTGCTGACTTCTTTCCAACCCCTCGCCCACCTTTTTCCTCTCCCGCCTCTGAGAGTCGAACATCACCTGCTTGTTCGCACTAAAATGTGCAATTTACTCACATTACCTCTGCATATCTGATATTTATTCACTCATGGTGTTCATCCATTCATTAATGCCTCGCCACACTGCGTGTACCAAGTGATAACTAGCTCAAACGCATGTGAAGAATATACACAGAGGCACAAAGGTGAAAGTGTCAGCAGTCTTCTGTTTATTTCTCAAGATATTTAACACTTCTTGGGGAAGGAGTTCATTTTCTTTACCTACCTACCTACCTATGTATCTATAAAAAGGAGATTTTCTTCTTCTTTCTATATTTCTTTGCTTCTCTTCAGACACTAATACTGCCTCTTTCTGCAGAGGACAGTAGGCCAGACGAGAGCTGCAGAATACAGAAGAGAGAAGGTGAGATTTGAGGTCAGAAAACAGACACTGCCTACCAAGACCGTTAATCGCATTCTTCATGGCGCAGTCCAGCAGGGAGCATGGAACTTACAGCCATTTTGCTTTTTATTTTATTTTTTATTTTGCCTGGAAGCAAAGTACGGAATTTAATCTTTGACCCTCTCCGCTAAAACATATTCATCTCTCGTGGTGTCCAACTAGCACTGTCCCCATAGTATTAACCAGCAGCTGCCGCTTGATCAAGTATATGAACACGATATCAGTTTTCTGTGATCGGCTTGGGGCATTTTTTTTTTTTTTTTTGGAATAGATTATTCAAATACATGCCATGTTTTGAGCTGGTGAGGTCAATACAAGGACATGGAAAATGGCAAAATGGATGTGACACAAAAAAAAATATGAAAAGTAAATGTGAAAGGCTAATTTCATCACTCTGATTTAATTTCAGATAGGACACAACACAGACAGACGGACGGACATGCAGATTCACAGACAGATAGTTTGGATGCAGGCAGCTTGAGCCGCCTGCACTGCTGCTCTGCAGGTCGGTGTTGTTACCCTTCTTTTCGATGGAAACTCAGCAGCGTGGATGCAGCATTTTAGCCCTCTCCACAGTTGCAGCTCGTGTGCGGCTCTCTGCGATTTGTATGCGATCAGCATGTGTGACAGCGGTTGTTGTGTTTTTCTCTCCGCTTGTATTAGGCTTTCTCGCAGAGATGCGATGATTCACCCCCGTAAACAGTGATGTCAGTGACAAATAATGACATCATGCCTGATGTGAACATGATGGAGGGTTTCTATAGTACTAAATGTGCAAAGGGGAGTTCGGCCAACCTGTTCAATCAGAAACTAAGCAGCTAGAGACCACTAAATCCTGCACAATGGTGCTATAAATTGCATCATTAAAAAACGTATCAAAGCTTTTTATCTTATATTAAACCTTAAAGACTCTCTTCTCTCTCAACACTGATCTGCTATTTGATTAAATGTTGGCAATATGTATAAATTATTTGGCAGTTATTGTTGCCTTTTTAAGTCAGGATTAATTAAAAGAAGAGCTGAGATATCGTGCTTCCTCTTCACCCCTTGCCTAAATGTTGTCTGTTTAAATTTGGACATTGACTGTGCACTCCATATGACTGATACATTAACCACGACATGTGAAGTGCACCTTTAAAGACGAAGAAGAAAAATACAGTGGAAGCGCTGTAGAAGGACTACACTGTTGACATTTATGGTCCCATGTTCCCGAGTGAGCGGAGTTGTTGGGAGTAACGCGGTCTTTAAATGCATTCAAGGTCATTCTCAATGAGCGGATTGGATGAGATGTGTGCATTCAGCTTTCATGGTCACTTGCTGCTGTGGAATGAACTTTGGGTTTGAATAGTTAAAGGCAGAACGAGGACATGTGGTGAATGAATGCCAACCAGTGATGACTGACAGTCTCTAGCACACATGTATGCATGTAACAGTCGGCTGTACGTACGTGCAGTAATCTGAACCTCGCTTGTACATTCTGGAACGCGGCTGCCGCCACGTTGCACAGGCAGAAGGCCAGGAGAAGCATCCGTGCATGGTCGACTGGCATTTATTTTATTTTCACCCACAGGATGAATGTGGTTATTTTCACCTTCTCCTAGTTTACAGTGGAACACATCCCCGTGTCACACTGCGGTTTCCCATTCTTTTCATGTTCTGCTAGTTGACATTGCAACTGCATGCTATTTGTCAATGTAAAACTGTATTTAGTTAATAATTGTTGACTCTGCTCTCACCACACCATATTGGAGACAAATTAGCAACAGGAGATGGATGTTGGAAAGGACTGGAATTGTATTTGGTAGGCAGCTTAATGGACTAGTGGTTTGGACATCTGATTCTGGATCTGCAAAACTGGGAGGAGAGCCTGAGGCAAATCCAGAACAAACTGGAGGGACCACATATCCCACCTGGCAATGAGAATGCCTCAGGGTGCCCCAGGAAGAGCTGGAGGAGAAAAACATCAGGACTATGGCTAAACCTGCCCTCACTGTTACCCAGGATGTGGCTGGATGGAGAAAAGTTACAGTTGTTGGAGATGTTTTGTAGCCTAAAAACTAACATCTAACTTAATGTGAATATTGTACTCGTCCTTAGTGTTATACTCATTCGACTCATCCCTTCACTGTACAGTGCAGTGGCTGTACTGTCTGCTTGAGTTAGGTTATTCTCAGTCTGACACTGCGGCTAATTTGTCATCTAAAACTTAAACTGACAGGATAAAACAGCTTTCATAATCCATTTTTGAAGGAGAGATAGAGTTGCCCTCTGCTCGGCTCTGCAGCTCTTTGTGATGATCTGACCCTCGCGTTGCCTGACTGTTCCTTGTGTCTCTGTGTAATTAGGGCCCATGTTTTATAGATGCCATGCCTCTTTGTAATTAGAGTCTCTGCATTATGGATGCTGTGTGTTTGTAGAAGAATGTGTGAGGAAGAGAAAAAAAAAAAGTGATGCGAGCTGTGCACTTTTGTTTTTTGGGACAAAATGGTGGATGCGCCTGTGCAGCAGTCGGGGCCTCGCCTTGCTCCAGTTAGGCCTGCAGCTATGCATTATTGAGTGTGGTCCGCTGCAGGGGGTATAACACACCCACTCAAACGTAGTCTGACTGATGGGGAGAGAGGCCTCGGCAGCCAGGGGTGTGTCTCGTCTGCTACTGCTTAACAAATTAGTACAAAATCAGTGGAAGCAGAGAGTAAACGGAGGAGAAATGACACACAGGGAAGAATATAGTTGGCAGGAGACAGAGAATTGCTATCGAATGGCTAGCAGTGAAAGGAGCACACGTTCCTAAAGCTACTGCATTTGTCTGCTTATCTGTCTCTCCATCACACCATAATCTTATTCTCTCTCTCAATAATTATTGCAGCCGTTCTCCTGAGTGCTGCTCAGCAACCGCGGGTGGAAAAGTGCAGATGCACTGGAGGATGAGGTGGCGTCCTGCTTAAAAGGAGTTGGCATGCAGAGCATGTTTTGCTTAGGTAAGTAAAGTTCTAAAAATGTTGTGTATAAAATCATATTTAAAATGGTGCACTGTGGATTAGTCTTCTAAACAAACATGGTTCTGTTTACATTCAGTGTTTCTCACCCGAGCGCATTGTGTGCATAATTTAAGGCCCCATAAACACATCGAATGCATTTCCTAGCTCATAAAATATTTGCAAAGCTGACTTCTTGAATGTTTCGAAACTCTGCATTGTTAATTTGACACCTCATTGCATGCAGTGTCGCAGTGTTTTTGGATACTGCAACTGAGCGCCAGAGTGGGAAACATGGTGGCTTTAAATGTAGAATTCAAATTAGAAAATTGTTCTAAATGTTTTTTCATCGCAACCTTTCTTCTTAAAACATCCATCTAATTATATCCAAGCATGGAGTCATGGAGCTCACTGGTTAAATGTTCAAACTTTCATCTACTGCTACGTCCTAACTCGTCTCTGCAGTCCAGGGGTCGTGTGTTGCATGCTGACAGGGCACGGCATACAAACAACATGAAGATCCTCTCATCAAAATCATGGCTCCACATTTGTTTTCATGTGACTTTGAATCAGGAATATCTTTTTAGAATAATGGTATTCATCCCTCCAGTAAAGCGCCCGAGAATTGGAGAACCGCTAACTATGTTTCTGACACTGACAAACAAGCAAACAAAATAAAGTTTTGTTCAACTAAAGCATCATATTAGTCTGTTCTGTTCCAGGTTTCTTTGTTTCTGCACCTCGTGCCCTCCACCTGTCCTTCATCACCCCCTCGTCTTTCCAATTAACTTCCACTTGTGGTTTAGCTGCTTCCTCCATTTGTTCTGTGTCTCTACCTCAGTCTTATTTCCTCCTATCGCTCCTCCAATCAATCTGCTTTCAATCACCTCACCAGGTGAAGATATTCCAACCACCTATCCGGGCTTAAAATTGACATGAGTGAAGCAAGCTGCACGCTGATGATAGCAATCTCTTTCTCTGCTTCTGTAGTGCCACTTGTTCTACCTGGAGCACTCACACATTCGGGTGTTTACACAGACACAAATGCATACTGTATGACCTCTCTCATGCTCACACCCACACACACACACACACGTCTTTGTATGTCATTAATCCAAATCATTCTGACCCAAATAGAAATAAGCATGGATTGAATTGACCCGCTCAGCAAATCAAAGAGGAACAGAGAAACGGTTGGTCTTCCTTTGGAAACAGAAATGACGAGGACCATTAGAAAAGATGAGACATTGACCAAATGGGTCTTGTTACGTGTGTCTGCTTTTCTGACATTATGGGCAATATGGAGTGGCTCTTTTGCCTTGCTAACGCTGATCAATATCGCTCTGTCCTAAATGCAACAATTACACCTGAGCTTTTTAAAAAGCTTAGCTGGCTATTCTACAGTGAGGAGAGAAACAAAATCAATATGTGACGAGTGGGGGCCAAGATTTCTGGTTTGCCATTAAGCCCGGTTTCATTTATTAATGCTTCTCTTTAGTCTCTGCTGTGCATATAGGGCTGCCTGTTCAACAAAGGGCCGCCTGGTCAATGCAGTCTCGTTATCCAAACTGCTTTCCCTATTAGTTGTGCCACAGGCGTGATTTCAAACAGCTGACCAGTCGGCTGTTATGTCTGTGCTAGAATACAACTGCACAGCTGGATCATGCTACACGTCCTTGGAGATTTGCAGTAGCGCTGCGGTCCTGGGCTAGCCAAACGGCAGAATATGGCTTGTTTTAAAGAACTAGCCAGGAATAATTCAGGGCAAAAAGTAGCCCTTTACACATCTCTGTGATTTGTGGAAATTGGGCTTGAATGTTATTTACCATCGCAGTGTTATGTGATGCTTGAATGGACGTTAAAAAAACAGCTGCAGACATGGTGAGGGAGACTAAAAACATGAGAACAGCCTGCTCATCTGATCTTATCTGCAAAGTACCAATTATCTGTTGAGTGTTTTCCTCTGGAGCACTATATATATTGCATAATTAATATTTTTTTGTCCTCAGTGTTTAACTGCGCCACAAAAAATGGTAAACAAAATCACATGTATTCCTCTCAATTCATCTTAATCTAGTTAGGAGTCCAGCTACATTGTTTAAACGTGAATAGTGTTATTAGAAATCTGAACATCTATTACTAGTATACAAGTTTCCTTTCCACTTCAATGACTTACTAAAGCTTATTTACAACCATGTAGTCAGCAATGTCAAGAACAGAAAACTCCATCTAGTAAAAACTTTGTGGGTAATTAGAGCTGGAAGTACAAATGAAGAACTACTCTGTGGTTGAACTTCAGAGCAACCCATTTGGCGGGAACCGGTTTAAGGCTTGATAAGAATAGTATAACATATTCCCCGTTCCTCTACCTCTTCATCTCTCTCGTGTCATCAGGCACAGTGAGACAGATGCGACGTCAGCACAACTGAACGCAGACATAAACCTTTAGAACATACTAAGTGAGTGTGGATGAGAGTTAAAAAGGTGAAAGAAAGCGAGAAAGACACTTTGAGACAGTGCAGACATGCTGAGCTGTGAGTCTATTACTCTCCATGCTGCTGTCCAAATAAAAGCCTAATGGAACATCGCCACACTTTGGGCTAGAAGGGCCTGAACAGATCTGACAGCATGGGAGTGCAGCACCTTGTCGGCAAACTCATACTTGCTACGTCGCTTGCTGTCTCACAATGTGACACACACACACTCTCCTTGTACTGTACGCACACACACACACAAACACACACACACACACGTGGAGACACAGCTGAAGCCAGTGAGTTCAGTAATTCTAATAAAGTAATTTACAGTGTTGACCAAAAGGTTAAAGTCTGGTTCAGAACATGCATCAGAATCTGAATCGATTTTTCTTCTGAATCAACAATGAAATGTAATTTTTCTTGCTGACATATTGGACACGCACAACCTTTAATCCACATAACGGCCAGGAAAGGTTAGGACAGGGTTAATGGACTCGAGATGTAGCCAGAGGCCAGAAATAGCTGAGATGCAAAATGATCATGTTAATTTTGAAAATCGGTTCTCGCACTAGCAGCGAAAGTAATGACTACGTCATGCGACGCCCTTCTGATATTGCTCCAGATGGTTAAAAAAGCCTCACATATGTTTGGGGCTAATTACATGTAGCTTTCCTTTATTCTTCATTGGATCTTATATAGATTGAGATGTGTGTAAACGCACAACAAGGACACCCACACAGCTAATTAGTCGTTATATCATCCTCATCATTAAGAATGTTAGTGCACAGATAACCTTTGCGAGCAGAGGGGGCTGGTGTATGTTCGTGCTGTGTATGTTTGTGTGTGTTTAATTGTGTCCGCCGGGAGTTCCAGTTTGACTCTACAACAGAATTCCCCAACAATCAAGCTCCCACAAGCGCCAGCGTCTTGCACTAATGGCCCACAGGCCTTGAATTGCCACCTCTAAAAACACACACAAGCACCGACTGCGCTTCCCCTGACACATACAGGCAGGTACACACCCTCGCCTATTCACATTCCTTCAGAGTCCGAGCTTATATTTTTGTGTTTACCCAGCCCGCCCTACCACATTCTGTAAGCCCTTTTCAGTGCAACCGTCTTAACAGATACTCTGTCATCGCTTTGCACATTCACACCTACAGTGTACTTGAGCTCCATTGCAAGCTGCTTAGTTCAGAAAATGCAAAAAAAAAAAAGAAGAAATAAAAAAAGAAAAAGTCACACATTTATTCAAGGCAATGAAAGCAACATCGCACATGAAAATGAAACAGCAGAGCTTCTATTCAGCACCATGGAGACGGGCGAGCTTGTAGAGGGACCGAACATTTCAGCACCAAGGACAGCGGCACTGCAATGAGTCATTAAAATGCATTTCTTTTCACGTCGGACTTTGGGAGAATGACAGAGGCGATGGTGAATTGAAATCAGGAGGTAAATCTACTTCGGTTTTCAAATAAATAAATATAATGTGTAATGTGGCAATGGAAGAGAGTTTAAAAAGAGAGAGAAGGTATTCACAAGTGCTTGGAAAAAAGAGAAGGTCCGTTCTTCGAATAAATAACTTCAGATTGAATAGAAACTACCTGAAAGTGCCCGCTTGAGCCCGTACTTTAATATGAATGTTTCAGGTGTTTTCCCTCAACTCATGAATGTGGTCCCAGAAGGGTCAGGGTGAGGTCACCTCATTTGAAAAAAAGCATGTTCTCGCTCACCTCAGGCCGTATTTTTGCCATGTACGTAGGTGGTTTTGGTTTCATGTGCTGCAGGTTTCAAGACAAAATAATATATAATATATATATAGGCCAAAAGTAATAGATAAATATGCAGCCAATACAGACACGCATTACATCCTGACTTCTAACTATGGAAAAGAGAAAAATCCAGGAGGAACATGGAGACTTGAACAGTGTGTGGGCAGATTTGTTTGCTCAGATATGTTTTATGGTTCTTCTGAGAGTAAAGGCTGCTGACCCATGGGCTAGATGCTTTTCAGATGGGGTGATCATGATGCATTTTGGGTGAAATAAACCTTTAGAAGCTCACAGGTGGTCACACAAAACACACCTCTGTGACAATCAATCAGTTACAGAGCCACACGGTTCAAAATAGAGGTGGCTCAGTGCCAGCACGTCAAAACACATCCTTCACTCCGGTTGCAAAGGTAGTCCTAACCTCTCGATTCTGAAGCACGTATTCGCTCTCGCTTGCCCTCCCACTCTTGGTTACTCTCGCCCCGCCTTTTCTTTTCCTTTATCTCCCCCTCATCCTCTCTGACTCTGTATTTTTCCTCCCCCTCCCATTCACTCTGGGTGGGTTGCAATTTCAAACAAGAGCTGTGAGCTCCATCAGTGACTGTTTGCTGTATTTTCTGAGACAAAGGCGGCTTTATGTTAAGCGCTTTCTGTGAAATTTCACAGTGCCTTACTGTACATCCCATGGCTCTGATCGCCTCTCTCCCTGGCTGTAATTACTGCCTGCTCTTTGACCACAGTGACGACCGTACCCTATGCCACTCCCCACGGGCTCTGTCAATCTCTTTATTTACAGTCAAGCGTTAAGGATGCAGCCATAAATCATCAGTTGCCTCAGTACTGGTTTGTCCGCAACTAAATATAAACACAAAACAGGCGAGCACGAAGGCTTTTTAAGTTTCTGATTACTTAATCATGCATAAATAAATGATAAAAGCACCTGCTTGCAGTACTTAAGTTGCATATCGCATTCTAAAAATCCCCTACCTTGTAAGTTTAGCATGACTTTTGAGAAATACTACCCTGTACTGTACATGGTGTTATGTTACCAATTGCTTCGTGGGGGATTTAAGAATAAACTATTTTTATTTTTCACACTTGTCATGTGGTTCCCAGTAGGATACAGAGGAGACAGATGTTTATTCTCATTAAAAATGTCTAAGCCTCTTGGGTAGAACAAATTTAGCCATGAGTCTATCATTTGGAACACTTGTTTATTAATATAGTCTAAGTACTGAAAGTTTAGTTGTCTTTGTTCCCTGGCAGTTGACATTTTTGTCTGCAAAGTTTATTAAAAATCCAAAACGTCCTTGCTCTCTCTGTGTGCGTGGGTGGCGTGTTGCATATACAAATATTTTCTTTTATAATCGCTGGATTTGAAAGAAAAAAAAAAAAGAAAAAGCGAGGCGAGGGGTTGAAAGCAGCCATCACTCTGAATCAAACTGGGATGTGTCGGGCCTGGGCATGAATATGAAAGTGTGTTTATGCTAAATGACAGTTGTTGCTAAATGAAGCTACATAAGGCATTGTTAGCTGAGATTAGAGACCACTTACGCTGAGTGAGAGAATGCTAATACTCTGATTGCACATCCGTCGAAAGCGGCTGGGGAAAATGCTAATGGTCTGTTAGCCTGCCCATTTAGATTAGCTGATAACAATGCTAAATCCAATGATGGCGAGACTGGCGAATGTGACCGTGGAAAATCACACCGCTAATATCATGTCTGTTTAATGTGACTGTCAGAAATGCTTCTAACCTAATAGTATTTTCTCTAATATCCTGACAGGGGCTATCACAGACTCTGTGATTCAACATGCTTGTACATCAGTATTAATTCACAGGATGTGCAAACCTGGATGTCACTGTTATGCTTTGCACTTTGTTTTAAGCACAAAGTGTCCAGGCAGGGATTAGTTTTACATTTAATCTGAGCTTTATGGATATCACATAACTGAATTTCAACTATGTGACGGGGGAGGTAATATTGTTTACTATGTTAAGAGTTAAGAAAATGGAGAACTGAGAAAACAATGAATTGTTTTTATTCAATGTATGCTTACTTTTATTATTTACTGAGATTATTTCATACATTCAGTTACCCCCCCAAAGCTATAATGCAATGTTGTCGTGGTATTCCTTTAATCTTGAAAGAACTCACACTGTTCCTGTCTATGTTGCATTGCTGTTCCTCTCTGCTACTTGGATTTCACAAGCGTTCCATCCGCTATAATGTCAGAAGTGTATGCAAATTACACTTTCCCAGAATATGTGTTGCATGAATTTTCCATAACTGATACTCTTCTCATGAGTTATCTTAGAATGAGCCCTATATATATGCAGAAAAAGCTTTAGATAGGGCCTTTTCACAGTTTTGTGCAGACTGTAGTTACTCCTACATGTTGGGAGGGGAAGGGTGAGGAGAAGTATGCTTGCGTGCATAAATATTTAATTATGGGAAAGGAGTAAAAAAAAAATAAAAATACAGGGAATGTTCATATCAAATCGTTCAAATATACATGTGCCTGTGAAGAATAAAAGCGTCTAATACCAAATTACAGTGTGTCAAGTGTATATAATTGAATACTAATGAGCCACTTTCATTACATCGTGCCGGTAGTCTATAGGTGTGGGCTGAACGGTGAGTCCCGCAGCTGTGTTTCAAAACTCACATCCAGTCCCTCGTTTGGTTTCGTATGAATTCCATCCAGCCCCATTTTCAGGTTCACCGGGCAATCACAGAATGTTTTCTTAACGGTTCGACAATCCTGCTTCTACCGGTTTTCTGGTACACTAAGCATGTTTTTTTTTTCCCCTTTCTTCCACGTGTTTTAGCTTCATTTGCTGCAGTTTTCCAAAAACTGAATGGAGAATAAACTAAGAAAGTATGTAAAGTAGTCCTTGTGGGCTGAGAAGGTTATATGATACTAATAGCACTGCACATCACGTATGTGATGGATTTATTTTGCCATAGCTCATTTGGCATCATTTATTTTTATTGCATGACTGGGCAGTTGTTAATGTGGCATTGCATCAAAGTTCTGCAATCTTTAGTAAGAGAGCGTTCATACAGTCTTTTTTCTAAATTAGCAGGTTCAGTAGCACTGTAACAACCTGCCTACAAATGGCTTCATAAGGTCAAACTCACTGGCAGCTACAAAGAGAAAGAGCTCAACAGTAGCAGCAATAGTAGCAGTAGTTTGAAGAGTATTTCTAGTGCTGCAACAACGTAGAGTAATAGACAATTTGTGAGTACGAGACTTTGATTTCCAGCAAGGCTTTTGCACCCAGAGATCTAATTACTGCCAGAGAGGGAGAAGTGAAAGATGGAGAGCAGAGACGAAACAAGGCTATCTGCTACTACTACCCATTAAACCATGCCCCGGCGTGATGCGGAGCACCCGCTCGCAGTCATGCACCCATCTTATTTGATGATGAAATGCATGAGTCATCACCTGATGGGGGTGTGGAGCCAACTTCAGGCTGGTGTTCGGCTGTGAGGGCTGAAGAGAGGACAGATCAACTGAGCGGTTAGCTACATCCAGCGCAAGGATCATGGCACATTTTAGCTGGGCTGTTAAACTGCAAAGCTATGAGAGTTCGTTCAGTGCAAGTAAGTTCACACTTTAAAGGGATTAGCGCGGCTAACCAGATTTAAGTTTAATTCAGTCATAAGTGTTTTTTTATGCTTTCCAGTTCAATTATCTTCCACAGTGTTACAGATTTCCATGCTAGCTAAAGCTATATTTGCACTTATTTATATTTTCAGCATCTGAAAGACCTAAACAGTTATGGGTTAGATCAGTGATTTTCAAATGGGGGTAATATTTAAGTACAAATTTATATGATTTAAAAGAAAGTCTCTATTTTTAAGTTTGTAAAAACTTTGTGGTTCCAGACGGTGAATCGGTTGAAAGGTCATTCTAAGGTAACAAAAACATAAACGTTCTTATTTTCAGGCAATTATGTATGGTATTGCACATCATTTTCAGCTTTTGCCCAATTATCTAAATTGAGCCCATTATATCTTATACAATGGACCTTTAAATGCCATTTTATTTTCCTGAGCACAAAATATGGAATTTCTTTTTTTCTTTTTTTTTAAATGCAAGCAATATTGCCACTCACAGTCCTCTCAAGTCATAATAAGTTCTGGAATTTTGAGGGATAATGGAAGTTTTGACTGGCTCTCCAAAGAGAGTTAAACTATTTGACATGCCCAATTTAATATTAAAGAAACACTGTCAGTTCATTCAGAGAGCAGCTGAATGTGGTGGAAAGCCAGCTGAAGGAAGGCATAACTCAAACAGCAAACACACACACACACACACACACACACACACACACACACACACAGCGAGGTGAAGTTTGCGAGCAGGTGTGTGTATTTTCTGTGTGTGTGTGTCTTTCTGTAAAGCATTGTCCTCAAGACACGTTGCATTAGCGCAGGGCCTAAATGCCACATTAATGCTGATGCTTTAATGACTGTAATGGCGCTGTGTGGTTTAAATGAGAGAATATCAGATTTGGACATGCTCCAACAGCCTGCTAGAGGATCTGAGAGGAGCTCAAACAGTGTCTTTAAACATAAACTTGCCCTTTTCACTCCGGCTTCTGCTGGAAGGATTTATGGCTGATTTAATCTTTTTGTTTTTAATGTTGTCATGTATTAATCTGCCATTGTTTTACTGTTTGTTTCTGTCTTAATGGGGTTTTCAGTGGCCTGTGAAGCTGCACTAACCTTCTTCATGAACCAAGTTTGATTAATAGAGAGAGATATATGTAAATACTGACATCGGGTGTCAGTAAAGGCCTCCCTGCATCAAAGAGAACACTCTGGGATTCACATGCTCAGAGAACCAAACTATTATTGGCATAAAAATGCCATTAGACGTGAACCAGAAAATGCAGCCTTATCTCCAGAAAATTCATTCATTCTGGATGCAGTCACAGTTTTTCCATCAGTTCCGCTCGAGTGCACAGCTAAATTTACCTCAGCCGGTCATAGCTCCGGTCTGCACATCAATACTTGTTTGGAAACAAACTGTCCACTTCCTGATGGTCGCATAAATTCTGCTGTGTGTTTATGGTACGCCGCTTTAAATGTCACGGACCGGCTGTTTGATCGTCATCATCAAATCGTCTGTACATCTCCCATTTTGAGGCGCACGCTGTATTCTTTGTTCAACCAAACATCGGTTAGGGCGGCTGCAGAATAATGGGGTGTGTTGGGATAATATTTCCAGTCGCGGAGGAGGACATCGCGAACAAATGGGAAATGTGCTTCAGTCGTGATCGATTGCTCTCCCTCGCCTTCTGAACTGGAGAGAAATGAAGGGACTGAGTGGTGGGGCTGGAGGTCATTTCATGCCACCACCCGCAGCTAGTGAAGGATAAGAGCGTCTTGCATCTAAGCGGTAGGCTGTAATCAGCCAGCTTCTTCTGTAGCTGGGGCATATTATTGGCTCGTAGTCCATTTCTTTGAAGTGTAGTCCTAAGTTGAAACGCTACTAAGCGGCCCACTCGAAGCAGAAAATATGGCTGCGTTATTTCCAGTCGGTTACGGTTTTGGAAGGGGACAGCACACTTCACTCATACGCTGTCTTTACATTAGTGAGAATTCACAGAGTTGACAGTATAGGAACAATTTCCAGACAAAGCAAAAATTGGAAAGTGTTTTTTTTACACAGTAATAGGCGAACTTTGAAAAATCTAGCAGGGGCCATGAACAAAAGCAGTAAAGTTAAACTTCCAAAGCTGCGGAAATGTCAACTTTGATTCACATTCAACCCGAAAGAGGTCATTTGTAGGATGGCTTTGAGCTCACATTTAAATACCACCTTCTGCACAAAATGTCGCCTGAATCCGAGCACAGTCCTCGCGAAAAACTGAACCAGTGTGTGAGTGAAAGGTGATAATTAACCACTTTCTTATGTCAATCAAATTAATAGAAGCGACAAGAATAACCAGAAGCCACACAGCAAATTAAAGACAGACTCAACATGTTTCCACAAGCTTAAATCCTGCAGCGCACACACACACACACACACACACACACACACTCAATATAATTAAAGCTTGGGAAGTGTGTTTTCAGCCATGCTGCATGGAATCACTTACAGTATATCTTCATCTTGTGTCCCTGAGTACTTTCAGAGCTCATTAAGACCATGATTAATCTTAGTTGTACATGTTGTAGCGGTGATGTTCTTGATTAATACATTGATGCGTTAGATTAATAATTGCTCAGTTGATGTATTTCTTTTCTTTTTTTTTTTTAATTGCTTGCCTTTTTTTCTATTTTGGTTTTCACGACGCCGGCTGAGCAGACCTGCTAAGAGTTTCTGTTCATGTCTGCTGTTGGTTTATTGTCTCAGATAATTAACAGTTTGAAACTGAGACCTCTTAAAACAGTTTATAACAACATGCAGACCTGGTTTAAGGTTAACAGGAGCTTCCTCTAGAGGGGACTGTTGTGTTATATTTCAGTCTACAACATTTGGGCAAAACTGCCTCTCAGTTAGGGCGGCCAGCAGTAGTGATGTCTAAAAGTGGTTCACACAGCTCGTCTAGCAAAGAATACATACCCTGTGTTATAAACAGTGACAGGTGAGACTACTCCTGTGTGTTTATACTGCCTTGCAAAAGTATTCACCCCCCTTGACATTTTTCGTGTGTTGTTGTCTCACAACCTGGAGTTAACATGGATCGTGGAGGATTTGCATCATTTAATTTACAGAACATGCCCACAACTTTGACGGTGTTCACTCAAGTGGGCGGCCGTCTCTTGGCAGGTTTGCTGCTGTGCCATGTTCTTTCCATTTGGTTCTGATAGATTTGATGGTGCTCCTGGGATCATCTAAGATTTGGATATTTTTTTATAACCTAACTCCTCAACAACACTGTGCCTTTCTTGTTCCTTGGTCTTCATGGCACTGTTTGGTTAGTGGTGTTGCAGCCTCAGAGGACTTTTGGGTGGACATCATTTCACTAATTATGTGACTTCTGAAGGTAATTGGTTGCATCAGAGCTTTTTATAGGCTTCATAACAAAGGGGGTGAACACATGCACACATTTTCTTTTTTTTATGTCTAAAAAATAGTTTCATGTATGTATTTTTCTCATTTCACTTCACAAACTTAAACTACTGTGTTCTGATCCATCACATACAATTCAGATAAAAAAAAAAAAAAAAGAAAAGAAAAAAAAAAACACACTGAGTGTGTAGTGTAATGGCTGTGTGGAACAAAAATAGGTAAAAAGCCAAGGGGGCTGAATACTTTTGCAAGGCACTGTAGCTCTCTCAAAACTGGGTCACTAGCATTTGCACAGTGTTACCCAATTTCTCCTACTTGACTATAAGGAGTAAGGATCATTACAAAATCAGCCACAGAAAAGAAGCAGATTTGGTAATAGATACTGTCCCACTGAGCAGACAACTACATCATTTTGAGTGAGGCATTCTTTATTTCTTACTCTATCTACTGATGGAAATTGGACCAGTATGTCATGACTTCACGAGCCGAGAGAACAAAATCCAGAATGATGCACATCAGAGGGGATTTAGAAGTGGGTGTTCCCAGTGCCGACTGAAAATGTAGCTATATCAGGAATATCAGGGTGTGCAGACTTGTGAAACATTTTATTTTAGGTTGGAAACATGGTTGAAGGACAGTCTGGCTGTAATAATTAAGCTCTGAGATGCTGAATACTGTTTGCTTGGGCATTGTGTGTTCTTAATGCTGTTGGTATTACAGATGGCATGCTCCCTTCTATTAGTATTGTTCAGTTGTTTGCTTCAGAGTTCATATTGTGCTTTGTTTTGTTTAGAGTAAGTTTAGATTTGCTACCTGCACATCACTACTGTCCTCTGCCCATGGAAATGCAATTACTACTTGCTATATCTGGTACAATGTATGCATTGTGCATTGTCCCTGCTAAATAAACAATGAGTAAGTAAAATGTTCCTCATTGTGTTCTCTCGCATTGTAAATAAAGAGTTGCATTAAAACTACAAAATTAATGGCAAGATAAGACTGGCAATATTTTATATTGAATCCCAAACAATGCATTGATATACACAACAAATATGGACTAAAGCAAAAGCCTGAAGCCCCTCGCGTTCATTACGATGAACATGTGCAGCATCCTGGTGCTGGAAACACCAGAACTGACTCACTATGTTTACAGTAATAAATCCCATAAAATCCATAAACTGTAGATAAATAAAACATTCATATAACCATACACCTAAATTAAAGTTAGCTTAATTGTCTTGTTAAAACTTAAAGAAAATAAATAAATAAAACTCACCAAAACAGTCTTGGTTAGTCTCTCCACTGTTCCAACAATCACCACTTCTGCTTTGGTTGATTTAAATCCTCAATTCACTGAGTGAGATATGAAAATATTCCTTTTGTCTTTTTGTCAAAGGAGTGTTGGTCCGGAGGTTTTGAGGAGAGCGTAGATAACAGCCTCAGTTCCCCAAAAAATTCCTGCTCCCCTGTCAACAGCAGTACATTGATTAGCTCCTTTTATGGTCCTGATGAAGGAGATGTCCATCAACATGCACTCTGTCACACCTACGCGGTCTTGAGAAGTGATCTGAACAGCAAAATGAGTTTTAAGGTAGGTATTCTAAGAATTTGTTGCATGCAGGTTGGTGGAAGGTTGGTGAACCACACGAGTGACAGATCAGTGAAAGATCTGGTAAAGACTGGAGTGAAAAGCTGGTGTAGATACACTGCAACCTGCACAGCATCCGTACTGATTAGGATGATTAGGTGGACACGCCCAGACAGACGCCCACACAGACAGGTAATCACCGGAAACACAAGGGAGGGCGAAAAAAACAGAAAACAACAGGAAAAAAAGGAAATATGCAACTGGGCCATGACATGTTTAGTTTAGGAACTGAGGGGTTTGGTGTTTAGCCAGTGAAATCGGGAAGAATCAAAAGACAAACTAAGACGTAGTTAGTCTTTTCATGGAGTTCACAATAAGTCTGCACAGTATACACAATAATATATGAAGCCAGCTTTAGCCTCATCTTTTGCCTTTTTTTTAAACACCCAAGTATCGTTCATGATCCATTATGTAGACAGGAAACTATACTTAATATAATTGAGGTGGAGGTGGTGGTCAGCACACACAGCTTAATGGTCGTTACTGTGAAGCACAACCATAAAACCAGCAATGCATATTACAGAAGTAGTTCAGTCATGTTTTACTTGGCAATGGTTTGATCTCTGAATCATGAAATCGATTTGTTCCTACAGCACCTGCGGTACAAATATTAATGTTGAATTGCAACCGCTTCACATTTCCGACAGATGTATTGCTTTGCAGAGGCTGCGTTTCTCTTACATGAAGGGGATTCTGCAGTTGAATACAGTGTATGTTGATACCGCATGTCAGCGGCACACACTAACACGGCTCACAATAAAAGGTGATACAAGAGTATCTCAAATCCCTAGCCAACCTAATAGAGGAGCATCAATAACACCGTGGCAGGAGGGAACCCTTTTATGAACTGATCGATCTCAGAGCCTTTTACCAACACAAACAGGAAGAAGAAGAGCTCAAAACAGGCGGAAATCTACGTACTTCTTGAACAAAGAACAAGACGGATTGGGCAAGTGAGCAAAATACTTAATGAGCTCAAGAAGACAACAAAATAGAAAGTTACCGAGAAAGATTAAGGTATGAACTCAAGGGATTCAAACTTCCTGTGTGTGAAGGGAGGCTCAATGTTACTTCAAGGTTAACAATACTCAGCCCTGCAGCAGCTTTATGGTGCATGATGATTGTACTACCTTGGCAGTAGCTTGACTGAAGAGACTGACGATAAGTCTTCTGTTGACTGACAGCTGAGAAGTCAATGCATGCTTGACACTGCTTGCATTACAAAGCTCAATGAAAGCTCATCACAACAAACAGTTGAGAAACTGTTCGTTTGATGAAGTGTTGCCTTTGTGCATCCATCTAACTATCCTGCCCTTAATGGGTCCCATCGCATTACATCATTATTCATGTCGTGCACATCTGTATCCGGTATTTTAAAATCAAACGCTCCGCTCCCCGCATATTGTTGCAGCAAAGCCCCTTCGCTGATGGAGCTGTCAACTTTCTGGAAGTTCTTATTGGACTCTTTCCCAGTAAAACTCCCCCTGGCAACGTCTCCAAACAGCAGGAATTCTGTGAGAAGGTGCCAACACTCATATTAGGCATCAATATTGCATAAAACAACTTTGTTACATACTGTGTTCTGTATCTAAACATACATTTATTATCAGACCTACAGTATATATATATAATTTCAACGTTACAAAAATCCATATTAATACTCTCCTATCTCACATTTAGGTATAAATCATCATTTGTTTGTCTCGTCATTTCCATTTTTGACATGGAACAAACAAAGTCTGCCAACTGACAATATAATAAGAGGAATTTGAATTAACAGTTAAAAGTTTTTGTGGTCGCTTTCTGTTTTTTTAACAAGGTAAGCTGTGTAGAGAAGAGGGCTAAAGAGAGCCCATGAAGGCAGATTAGGTGAGCTAAATTCTCCTGGATGACCCTGAACTCCATCCTCCAGGCTACTGCAGGGCAGACAGACAATGGATGAGGTGGTAGATAGAGGGTCATCGGGACGTAATGATGTGATGGAACGGATAGCATGTATTTAAGGTCAGACTGTTGCTGTGTCTTACTTCCTAATTCCAAGCAGGCAAGTGTAATGGAAAAGTGACAAAGTGGACTACATTCAAAGATGCCAGCATGCAGAGGAGTTTGGCTTGGTTTTTGGTGTGCTGCTGATGGATATCATCCCACGAAGACACTCTCAATTCATTTATTTCTCGTGCAAACACAGTAATGTATATTGTAAAGAGTCTGCAGTAGTAAGGAAATGGGATGCAGTCTAATGTAAAAGGGTGAAAAGTGTTTTTAAGTTTAAGTAAGTGTCTGATTCATGTTGGACCTTTAACCCCAACAAAAACTGACCATACGACCCTGACTAACTAACCCCAGGCTGCAGAACTGTGAACTTTTTCAATAAATCCACTTTGATCATTGTTCGGATAATTAAATAGATGAAGTGAGTTTTGCAGTCATTTTGAAAAGCTCATTAGTTCTTAAAGTGTCACGTTAATCTCAGCGTGTTCAAGTATTTTTGTATTTTCTTGATTTAAAGCCACATCTCTTGTGTCTGACAGCACATGTCAGGCACACCGTGATGTCAAGCATGACATTCAGAGAGCGGTTTAAACATGATCCATCCCTAAAGGGGGCTCCAATTCGGACAATATGGGAGATGGGGCCTGGGAGGTAGGTGTTCATGGGGTGTGGAGTTGGGGGTGAGCACACTGAGACTTTTTAAATGTAAGCAAAGAACTAAACTGAGTCTACAATTCCAATGATTTATACCTTTTATATCCTCTATCATGGCTCTTCTGGGAAAAGATAGAGCTTTCTCATCACCACACCTTCTCAGCACAGACGACGCAGCATGAAAGCACACCCTGACACAGATACATACTGTAACACACACACCCAACACATGTGCAGCATAAACTGTACAATGTGTACAATACACCTGCAAGAACATGTGCTGAACAAACATGCGAATACCAGCTCACGTGTAAACACGCACACAGCGTTGCACACATCCCTTTTTACCCTGTGAAAGAGCTGCTGAGCTACTGTATAATTCAGAACCAGATGTGCTGAAGGCAGCGGTGGAAGGAAGGAAGGAAGTGAGGAGAAAATGACAGCGAGCGAGAGAAATGTGTGCGAAATGCTATCACTGTCAGAATCCGTAAGATTTAAAAGTTTGTGATTTGACAGGTCAAGGCCAAAATGTACAGTCTACAGTCACAATAATGGCAGAAAGTTGTCCGGTAAATCTAGTCTAGTCGGTTTTCACGTAGCTCTCTGTGCTCTGGCAAGGAACAATATGGATTTACTTACAGCAGGCGTCATTTCAAGTGGGCTCTGACAAGTGCTTTTCTCACATGAACTTTCCTCACTGCAATATTCTCTGAGCTGTCACTGATGCGCGCTTTGGATTTTTAAAGTGGAAAGATATGACAGGTATTCTGTAAATGAGTTTCTGATTGGGTTTGAGGTAGGAAATAGGCCACGCACTCACCTTCTCACGCTTTATTTTATATCGACAGAGTTTAGCAGAAGCGGTTTCACAGGCTCATCTAAATAAGTCCCTGCAGTCTGTCACAGTAGATGCGTTATGACCTAAATCTTACAGTTAAATCCATAGGCAGTGTCAAGAACGGACGCCGTATCCGTGGCGTCAGCCTCAGGTTTCTGAAGAGCTTTTGTGAAGTGCAGAGTGCACTTCTACACGTTTGCCTCTACTGCCTCCCAGCTTATCTACAAATGGACGAAGACGTGGATCATCACTGGACCTGAAGACCCCCGCCAGTTGTAATCAAAGTGACCACAACTGTATAGATGTTCACCCTCGGTACAGTTGAAACTGTGAAGTTGGACACTTTAACATAGCGAGTGACTCGATCAGTAACCAGCCTCAAGTGGCTGTTTGAGGAACTGCAGTTTTTGGTACTTCCATGCTGGCTTCTCTTTGGACGTTGCTGCTTGGTTAAAACTGAGCTAAAGAGATTCCAGCTTAAACCAAAGCTTGTGTTTGTTTCTATAACCACAGCTTTAAACTGTCACTTCACAGTCTGTGATTAATATACCGATATTCTTTGTTAAATAGCTATATTTCCACCTAAATGTATAACATATTTTAACTGAATTTTGAGTAGGTCAGCAAAAGAAAATACAAATAAGTGCTTGCTTTCATGCACCACTGTAATTAGGTGTTGCTTAATTGAGATAAGCAGTAGGTGGCATTAATTCTCCAGTCGTAACAGCAGAAGAATCTGTAGCGTGCCTGTTTCATGCTTGGTTAAAAAAAATAAATTATTCACAGTCTCTTTTAATTTTCATTTTGGGCGAAGCTATCCTCCACAGAGAGTGGGAGAAAGATGAAAAGAAGAGGAAGAGGTGGTACCACCGAGGGACTTTCATCAGAGTTGAAGAGTGAAGATTAATCTTGTTGTCAGGGATGGGTGGCAATGTGAGGCACACAGCCTCCATCTATCTCCGCTCTGACTGCCCCCACCCAACGGAGGAGGAGGGAGTGAAACGGAAATAGGCGGCTTACAGGTAGTTTGATCCAGATGGGGCAAAAGTGTCCAACAATGGAGGTGAACACAGAGCAGAAGAGATGAAAGAGGGACGTGGCATAGCGTGATTTGAGATGTGCAACTTCTTTAGCCACCTTTGAGAATGAAACTCCTTTCTCTCCCTTCATCCATTCACTTTTCATTTCATCTTTTCTCTCTCCTCCATTTCAACATGCCCATGAACCCTTACCCTGTGCATACAATTTTTCTAGCAGTGCCATGACCAGCCAACTTTTCTGTTTGCAATTGTACATCTTTGCACTTCAAAGTGCTTTTGAAGGTACACATTCTGATGCAGAAATGAAATATAACACAAAGCAGAAACACTGCTGCCATAGTAGCAGCTTAAACCTTTTTAAATCTTGAAACTGTTGACTGAAGTCGGGTCATAAAATCTATACAGACACCTGCCAACCAGTCAGAAAAAACAAGGTTGCGTTAACCATCGCTGCTTTTTGTCGCAGCTAACACATTCAAAATTCATACTTACAGAAACGCTGTGCAAAAGATGAAGAAGCACAAGGTCGTTTGCTGCATGCCAGGCTGCGTGGTGTGTGGGAGTCTTGTAGGTTTAACAACGTGGACTTAGCTTAAGAAATGTTCCTCATTCCTGTATGTAAAGATCTAATATACACAACAAGTACACAGTGTTTCAGCAACGACTATGGCTTGGCTAAAAGCGCGGCTGCTGTATGTCAGTGCTGTATAACGAAGTTGCAATGTTCAGCAACGAACTAAACTTTGACCTAAACATTGAATGAGTTCCATAAAAACGAATCTGGAAGACTAAATCATTTTTTTCTTAACTGTAAAAATCGTCACACTGTTTAATATTTGCTGTGGTTTGATGAGAAGATTAGAAAGAAGAAAAGATATATTCAAGCACACATGCACGTGCACGCACACACACACACTGAGGTCTCTCAATCTGTCTGATGTTCAAAGTGTTCTCGAGTGTATCCTGTCAAATTAAATCATAGATGGATTCTTTGTTTATATCGAGCTAATTAAAGACTTCTCCTGTGTGTTCCTTCTATTGATTTTTCTTTTGAACATTTTTACTGGTCAGTGACTCCTTTAAAGGTTGACAAGCAGTGATTGAGTCTTTTGAAAGTCTGCCGTTAGCCGATCACATTGCAGGATGAGCTCTCCTGATCGTGCGGGTTTCTAAATGGAAGATGGGCCGTGAACATCTGTCCTTTTGCTTTTTGTTGCTAAAATTTCGAGGAAAGGTTTGCATTTGATTTTATTCTTCCCCCGGTAACAAGAGAATGGTGACATAGGGCTGAGCTGCTGGTTCAGGATATATATCTCATCTTTACACTTACTCAGCAGGCAGCTAATATTACTGACTACTCCAACAGCAAGAAGCCCAACTCGGCGCCTATCCTTCAGTCTTTTATTTCATGAATCTCTCGCTGATAACTAAAACTCAGTGCCCGATTTATTTTTGTCTTGTGGCTTCTTGCTCGCTCTCTCTCTCCTCGTCTTAGCTTCTTCTGTCAACATACTGCACTGTACTGTTTCAGGCATTATGTCCATAGAGGCTGTTGAGAACAGTTACATTGCCCACTTGCCCAGCTCCAGTTTTGACACGACATCAGCTCCGCTCCCTATCGCCGTCCGCCCACGCTCCGGGCCTGAAAACTTCCTCTTCCCGTCTTCCTATTGTTCCAAAACACCTGTCATATGAGCTCTTGTACTCCCCAGGTGTTCTGAGCTCACTGTCCAGGCAGCCCAGTTAATAATCTGAGCTAGCATTAGCTAAAAGCAGCTATAGCAACTGTCTCTGGCTATAATTCACTTGAGTATTTTTTCTAGACCACATAGCCGCGCTCCTTTGACACAGGTGTTTGCACTTGTGCCTGATAAGGCCTCTTGTCAGAGCTGCGTGGGCGCACACCGTGCTTGATTGACATCTCTCTTGCTCTCCTTTGAGTTTTATTTTTTTTTATATTCTTGCCATTTCATGAAGTTGAACAGCCTCTTGCATGGCTCCACACAACTTCAACCTGCTAATAACCGTGTGGCCATGCTGCCCTTTACCTTATTTTTTCTGTTATACTTGAAACTTTTTTCAAATCATTAGAATTCTGATGCTTTCTCTGCTGAATTACTTGTATTGGTCGTGTCTTTTTCTCATCACTCTCACATCGCTTCAGGTTAGCAGAGAAGCCTTTCCAATTGTCCGTCATGCTGGCATCCTATTGAAAAATATTAATTAATGGACAGAAAATAGCCCCCGTGTTGTGAATATCATCAGTAAGAAGAGAGGTCTTGTGGCTGAAGAGGGAAGAGCGCAGTGGGAGAAAATGACAGACTGGGATGTCTATGTATGAAGGAAGAACTAAATGTGTTGAATAATAGGAGGAGAAAATTCAAGCATCTTGTAATTTCTCTCTTCTAGTTTTTTATCATTCAGTCTCTTTTGTGAAAAAAACTCACCTCTCTCTTGTTTTCGTATCCTTGCTCTTTAAATCCTCTTTTTTTTTGCTTTTTTAAAAATTTATTTTGCTTTTTCTTCTTTTGTTATTTCTAAATCCTCTTCCTCCGCACCACACGCTCTCCACCACCCTCCCTTCATGGCCATCATTCTTCATGACTCCTCAGCGAGCGAGGAGGAGCAGAAGTCGTCACACACCCCGTCCATAAAGATCTCTCCCACAGCGAGGGAATGGAAAATGCCATTAGGCTGCTTTTCAGTCCTCCCTCCACAGTGGTCTTGCAAAGCTGCAGCTCTGCGGGCAGCTGACTTGGGCTGCACACAATACATGCTCACGGGGGCAACACACAGCCGCTTGCAGCAGGTGCACCCACGGTATTGGTGCATGCCACTAGCAGATACTCTGGAGTCCAAGAACATCATGCATGCACAGCTGAAGGCACGGGTGAAGGTGGTGGAGATTTGAAAGCCCTCAGGGATTTGGAAATGTAAAGAAATATCAAAGAAAAACTGTGTTTATTCTCTAAAGAAACATAATCTGACTGTGTGACAGTATAAATGAGTTTGGATTTGGCATGCAACCGTTATACCTTCAAATACTTTGATGGGAAACATTGTCTGAACGGAGGCAGTGTGTTTGTGATTTGTGTGTGTGCACACGTGCATGTTGCCATATATCTGCACCACGCTTGTATCTGATTCAGTCATTTGTATCGGTTGAGATGTTGACAAAAACACAGCACAAAACAGAGCATTACCGTAGCAGGGTGCAATTTCCAGCTCATCGGAGCTCAATGATGCCTTTCTGGGCTACAACAGACTGAAACCTTTGCTATTATCCTGCTAGCTCATCTGTATGTTAACCTGACTTTTTTCAACACCTTTCAAGAATACCGGCTCGCAAGTCGGCGGTGTGTTTTTGGCTGTCAGTCCTTCGCTTCTCTGAAAATATCTCCAACTCCCTTTTCATGAAAGTGATGAAAGCGGAGCGTCAAAATACAGCGTCAGAACAGCTCTTAAATGATGCAATGATGATCTATCTGTTGGTAATCTTTTGTTGCCGGTATCGTGTTGGTTCGTGCGCTCTTGGTGCCATGCTTGTGGCTTTGTCTCAGCAAGAGGTTGGAGACAATGTTGATGCCTGTGAAAAAAAAGTCTGTTTGGGTGGACGGTGCTGCAACCAAGCAGACATTCAAGAAATAACACAAATAACCAGAAATGGCAGTTTTCTCTGAAAGCAAGTTTTTCTCCTGGTTGTGTGTTTCCTATTTATTCTAGTGCTTCACTGCGTTTTTGATGTATGAATATATTTGTGTAGCTCTGGAACTCTTTTATTCATATGTATTGCTCAAACTCTGTCTATGAATAAAAAAATAAATTGACAGAACCAGATGGCTGGTGTAGCTCCAGCTATAATGCAGTGCATGCCATACAGGGACAAGAGAGTACGAGTATTTTCTTACCTCTGTAGCTAAGTTCTGCTGAAGCTTACCTTCAACGCTGAATGTGGGTAAATGGTCACCGACCATCGTGAACTGATAAAGAACATCGTCCTACTTTCACCTTGGCCGCTGAGCTAACCCACGGCTGGCAGTTACACAGTGACTGAAATGGTGAATGCATAGCTGAAGTGCACAAAGTATTTTGCTTTCAGTGCAGGGTACTGCTGTCTATAAACAATGCGGTTTGATACTATGGCAGTGACACACGCTCATGTGGAGTGTTACTCATCCTGACTCTGCAAAAAGTCAAGTTGCACTTCATATCAATCCAAATTGTCGTTGAGTGCTCGCTGCCCTACATTTGTTGTCTCACACTGTGCCTTTAATAAAATAATAATGCCGTCCTGCATTGGAAACTTCCAAAAATCTTCTGATGTGCTATTTCTATTCATCCCTTTAAACACATGATGCTGCGCTGTTGTCACAGGAATCTTACAGTGTTTAGAAATCTTCTCTGGATGTATCTGTACACCTCCCCAAAAACATCTTTTGCACTCCATCATCACTTCTGTGCTCGCTGACATTGTTTGATTTTCAACAACGATCAATGTGAGACATCATCCTTCATCCAGACAAATGCACTGATCCTCTCTATTTTTGACTGTTTGATCTGCTCTCTCTCTCTCTCTCTGCTAAAATGTCAGCGACTGCCTTAAATCCCCAGTCTAGGAAATGCTTGACAGTATGTTTTAGGAATATTTACAGCTAAGATCCTCACTTGTATATGGAAAATAAGCACCTCGAATGTCAAAGAACATCACTAGACGCGAGTCTGATTCACCTCAAACTTTCCTGGCTGCCTTTTCAGCTGTCACACATGGTTGGTTCTGGTTTCAAATAGCCCTTTTCAATCAAATAGTCCCAGGCACTAAAGAGTGCCATAAAATAAATCTCCTTAAAGTCCCTTTTGCACATTAATTTTTGTGTTTTTCTCTGCATCGAAAGAACCGCGAGGATTAGACAGATTAGACCACTAAGCAATTAATAAGCAGCAGCTCCAAACAATATGTTTAAACACAAATACACAGGATGCAACACAGAAATATCACATGGGTCTTTGCTGCGAGACTGTCATGCTTGAATAGATATTGGTCACCCACATCTATCCACAAAAGCTCAGCGGAGAAAAGGGAGACTAAAAATGGCAGAGAGGCTAGTTTCCTGTTTGAAAATGAGCAACAATGTGCTGCATGTTCTCTGGTTATTGTTGTTCTAATGTTATATAACCACACTGGCACAGTTGAAAAAGCAATGCATTCATTTGGGGCAGGTTGTAACTGGTGTGGAACAGAGTCATGCAAGCGATGGCCAGACTGTCGGAGCACTCAGTTAAAGTCATAATTTATCAGAGCAGTGCTCGCCGCGTAAGAAATGATCTTAACTTTCAATTTCCCGTTAAGCACATTCACTTTTTTCGAAAAAGGCGAAAACCAGAACTTTTGAATTTTGCTCTCTCCATCAAACTTTTCTAATGCAATACTTCAAAATGGGCGTCAGATTAAGTTCAGAACATAGTGACACTCAGTTCAGCAAACTCCATCCTGCTGTCCTGCGTCATCACACACTAAGAGGAAGAGTTTTGAAAGCCAGGAACTAAAATCTAGAAACATCCAGAAAAGTTTGCGAGTTCCTAAAAAAGCTCAGCCCAGTGGAAAAAGTAGTCAATGTTGCAGCTTAAACACAAGATCCCATTATACGATAATGGACTTGTTTTTATCTTACCCTTATTTTACTGCCTTAAGTTGGCAATTTTCCACTTTGTATGCTGTCTGACCCTGTAAAATTGATCTATTATACTGTAACAAATTTTGCTGGTTGTTACAGAAGTTAAAAAAAAACTTAAAACTCTTCTCCCCACACGCTACACTGATTTGTAGTCAAAGGGCAACAGCTCATATTTATTCCCTCTAAATCGCACAAGCATTTTGTTGCTTTAACCCTAAGGAAGAGTAAATGAGAGCAGATTGATATTCATAAGATGCATCAGTAGGCTGTGATTCATGTACACAGATTTGTTGGCGGAAGCCTGAATCATTATTTTTGTCATTATTCTAGGAATCCAGCGAAGATAACAGATTTAATTTGGGGAATACAGGATTTCAAATCCCATATTCTGATGCTACCTAGGAAATTATGCATAGACTATGACTATTTTAAACTTCATCTTTCACCTGCTTCACCTCTGTTTCCTCATACCTCGAATGTGACGTGTCATTTTACGCCACGGAGGCTTCACATCAGCCTCGTATGACACATCTCATGCTGATTTCTCATTAGTCATACTTTCTCTACCCTTCGGATCACTCTGACATCACCCTCGTTACTCAAGGTACTGCTTTCAAGCTCAGCTGCCCCGTGTGCACTTTTCTCCCAACTGGGGTTCTTTGCAAAACAACTCCATGCTTCAGATTTGTGTCGAAAATCTTCCATTTCGGCTCACTTTAAAGCTTTGAGTAAAGGATTAGGTGTATAAGTCTGTAACTATAACCGTGCTAAAATACTGCAGATGCGTCCCTCCTCACGGATGAGACGCTCGTCAGGCAAATCAGGTGACTACAACTCAGCATCTCTAAAGTCACTTTAGCAAAGCTGTGAAGATAAACAGTGTGAAACCAAAGATTTTCTGCTCCACATCGGTGACCACAGTTTCTGTTTAGCAGAGTGCACAAGAGATCCATAACCCATCCTTCTGTCGGGTAACACCAGGTAGCTCCGAGTCCACAGCACTAAATAACACAGCGCGAGGCGAACCCAGTCGTATGAGTCTATAAATATGATGTGATCAAACAAACTTACCTGTTGGGTAGCCAGGAGAAATACAGTGTTTGGAGAGAGAGAACACCATCCAAGCAAGGTCCAGTGGAGCGGAAAAAAAAAGAGGGAGAGGGAGAGAGGGGACAAAGACAAAAAAAAAAGTCAGACAGGCCTGAAACCTTTGCAAATAAATAATTCAATACATACTTTTTAGGTTTGGGCTCAACAGAGACGGCTCTTAAAACACCATTTGGGCAGGAATATTGAAATGAAAGAAACACCTCTCACTATAAATTATTGAAGGAGTGTGTGATTGTTTCAGCAGCGGCGAGGGCAAGAGGCGAGCAGAGGGTAACCTCCCTCAGCCTGAATTGCCAAGCAGGAATTTGGCTGCCACAGCGCTGAGGTGTGTGAAGAGTTCAGACGCTTCATTGCTCCAACACATGCAAAATCTGTCAAAAATATCGCTTCATTATGACCCTGCACAAGACCGAGGTAGGTCCGGCTGCATACAAAGCAGCTGGCTACGGTGGCATACATCAAGTTAACCAGCCTTTCATTATGTATGCTGGCTCCTGGAGAGTTAGAATTACCTTTATATTCGGGGCTCTCCACTGAGCAAATGAGAAAGAGCGAACAGGCCAGTTGCTTAAGAGCGGAGGATTGGGTTGATGTCATTACTCTTTCATTAGCTAAACTTAATCACATTTCCTTCAACTGATCCCACAGTGCTCATTTTTATTCCACATGTACCCACCGACACCCACCCTGTCTCTTTGTGTTGGATTGTCAGAGGAGATGGTCAAACTGGAACACATCCATTCACAAGCTTAGGTCTTGATACACATGCAGGTGTTGGCTACCAGTTATATAGGTTATAGGAAAATGCAGTGATTTCGTGTCTTTTTTTATATTTTACTGTGGACTGACCAGGCATCGAGTGTGATGGATGGTATCAGTGCCCATTGATCCTGTTTACTTATTTACTACACACTTAAAATTAAAAGCACCATACACGTGTTTTACATCTAGATATCTGTCCAGGGAGATAAATCATAAATCTAAATTAGAAGTGGGTAACTTGGGCGTAGAGAGAGATCTTTGGATATATTTTGTCTTGCACTCCAGGTCATCACTAGAAATCAAATATTTTGACATTTTCAGCTCCTCAGTAGTTATTATGACAAAATTTAATGCAGATTACATTGTGATCTGACACAATTCAGGAAAATCCGCTGACTCATTTTCAGACATTATGGAAATGAATAGAAACCGACTTTTGAAGTTTCTGAAATGGCAGCACGTTTTGCAAACTGCAGAATCACTGTGGTTTTCTGAAGTATACATGACTATCACAGTGGTATTGGCATGGTCGGTTACTAATTGTCCATATATGTTTGCATATTTCTTCAGCTACTCAAGGAAGAGCATCTGTCGATGGCATGAAGTGATGGACGAACGAGAAGAAGAGAAGAAAGAAATATTAATGCACATGGTTTATAATCACCTGGGGTGAGTCAGTTAGTCAGTCAGTTGACCTTCTAAGCGCGCCATTCAATATTTGATTTGAAATCCAGCGGCTGACTTTGCATTTATAGACCATTTATTCTCATTCTTTAGAGGCCACAGAGAAATACATCAAAAAGTCCAACTTGTTCAAAACTAAAAGGGAACCAACCGGAGCCAGGCCTCTCCATCTGGCAAGACTCCCACCTGCAAGACACATAATACATCTATACAGAAGAGCCACAGCAGAGGCCAAGTCTGTCCGGGCAAAGACAGACTATACAACATTAACAGCATACACCCTGGACAAGCTCATCAGCTCTGCCACATCCCAAAAAACATATTCCACTTCTGAGTGGGCACCTTGTTCGGCAGCGCTCCAGGCCTTGATCAATGGAAGTATATTCAGGGATGCTTTTTAGTAGAGTTGAGGCACCGCTCTCTCAGCAATGATAATTTATGAATCCCAAAGGAACACGACCAGCCAAATAATCAGGACAAACAGAATATACATCTCGGTAAGTTATGTAATATTGTGTCTGTATGAAGGTGCCAAAATTGTTTTTCTTTTCCTTGAAAGGACAAAAACCACATTTAATAGAGTCATGGAACAAATCCAGACACACTCGGGCACTCTGTCACAGTAAGACTCAAAACAATAAACGTATCCCCATAGTTAATTTATTCAACACAACTTTTCTTTATGTCTTCTAATAAACCCATTTCATTAGGCAGAATTATCCTTTTGTGTGTCATATCAGGTTTCCCAAAATGATATTGATACTGAAAGATAATATATTCAAACAGTTGATTACTTTTCAGTCGCAAATTGAATTGAAAACTAATGAGACATCATGTTGTGTGAATGGCAATGAACACAACTTCAATGAGCTGTCTTTTTGTCAACTGTTCTTAATTAACACAAGGCATGTTGCATCTGTTTTTTTATTTAATTGATACAAATGTAAAATATACAACACATGTTGAAATTGTCACTGTCTAAATTAAAATGGACCGCTTGCATTTTCCCTTCATCTGTCCTGCTACGGATAAAGCAAGTGCAACTACACAAGACATAGCAGCCAGCCGTTACTTCCTAAAACAACAGCAAGCGTTCCAGCTGTGCATCTGTTGTTCAGCCTTTTATTTCATGAACCTCTAACAAGCCAATGGCTAAACGTCTCCATGAGTAGACCTAACGCTCAGTCAACCCCTCTTTTGGATCTCTAAGCCTCTGCCACGTCCACAGAGGCATTTCCAGCCTGCCAGCTCTGGTTCTGGCACGACATTGGCTCTACTACCTGTCAGGTTTCCATACTGGCACCCCGACACCCTGGGCTTGAAAACCTCATCCTCCCAGTGATTCAAAGCTACTTTACTGCTTTAATGTAAATCTCAGAGTGCAGAGACAGAGCAGCTGGAATACATCAAAGGGGGAAATATTTTTTTTTCTTATTTTTTTGTTCATAAAACAATTTTTATAATTTGATTTTGCCTGGTCTGGGCAATCCGATAGAATTCTCCTGTAATGTTTGTGCAATTTCCGTTTCCTTTGTCTGTTTGCCGCTCTTGTTTCCGCCATGAGTGTTTATGAATTGTCAAGAGTGATCAACAAGGATGACTAGTGTATTAATTCTGAACAAATTATAATGTGCTAGAACTACTTCAAAGCCAAGTGTTTGGAGAAAATAATAAAAAAGTATAATCCTATTCTGAGCAGCCAGTCAAAAGTGAGTTTTCAATGGAGCTTTGAAAAATTCATAAATTCATGAACTGTTGGAGAATGGATTTTCTTGTGACTATTGCTGCTTTACTGCTCTTGAGACTGATGGCGGTTGGTGTGTGTGTGTGTGTCTGCATGTGTGTGTAACGAGAGAAAGGGACTTGTTTACTCCATTTCATCACTTCTGTCCCTCCCACACTGATTGCCTCTTTAAATCGTTTCCCCTCATCTGCGCTCCCAGCTCATTTGCCAGTATTTGGGGCAGACTTTGTGAGACCGTTGCATACAGATGGGGGCAATTGGCATGGAGAATATCCAATCACAATACTCCTGCGGGTGAATTCGCATCAGACCCGAAGTAAACACAACAAACAGATCAGTTTCACTGCTGCGACGGGCCATCTTTTAGTCAGACCAGTCTGTCCATCAGCTATTCAATCAAGCAACCAGCCAGCCAGTTAGACAATGTCTGTGCCAATCAATCAGTCAGTCAGTCAGTCAGTCTGTCAGCTAGATGCTATTTCTGCCAGTCAGCCAGTGAATCAGCCAGTCATACACTCAATCTGTCTTGTTTATCGTTGCTCACTGATATCTTCAAGCTGTGTCCCTAATGCCCGTCGCTATGTATCTGCGTCCAAAACAGTGATAGAAGATTGGATGAAATGGAATAAACGTGGGGAAGAAAAAATAAGCTCATTCCTGCATGCTTCCCTCCTGATGAGGCTGCCGACAACGTCATGTCCTCGATATTTGGGTGGAACTCCACCTGTTAAAACGTGAAGACTGGGCGTGGATGCAAATATTAAAAGAAGGTGGATGTCCTGTAGCTGCACACATGACTCATGACCTCAGTGTTTTTGAAACCATTGCTACAAACTGCTCCCATCCTCCACTCTGATAATGGATTGAGATGACTTTGCACAGCACTAAACATTAAGCGATTTGCTTTTTTTTTTTTCCTCACCCTCCATCTGCTGATACTTCCTGTTCATCTTTTCCTCTCCCCTCTTTTTTTTTTCTCAGTCATCTTATCATAGCTCAGTAATGGCCTATAAAACATTAATTTCATTATTCCAGCAATATGGCTGTTAGCTAGACAATGAGTGGGTGGTGAAGAGAGAGGGATGGGGTAACAGATTAGTTGGACAGTAAAATCAACAGGCCGACGAGACGTCATCAGACTTTCCAAATACGGGTTTCTTCTCCTCAAACTGAAAGATCAAACTATGCAGAGCTTGTTACTGTTCTCAAATCAGAGTAATTGAATTCAAATAACTGCAGCTTTCCATTTAGCCGGATATGCTTGAAAAACAAAGACTATTCATCCCATTGCGACGCATGTGCTTCTGAAGGCTTAATGGAAAAGTGCAACGATAACACAGCAATCAAAGCGAATATTTAATGTGATTTCTTCCTTTTAGCCTGTTTGATGAAACTCGATGAGAAACATGATAGCTCATGTTACAGGGTCAGCCAGGACACGGGCATTGTTATGATGGCAGACAGATGATAGCACTGCTGCGGGGATTTTGGATTGTTAGGCTTTGCTTGGAAACTAGACTTCAAAGCCTAACGTGGAGGACAGAAAGTACTTCAGCTTTGAGGGAAGGAGAGAGAAAGAAAGGTTTCTCGCGTGTGGAGCTAATTAGAGCTCACCTTAATGTACTGTACATAGCTGCCTGCTATCACGCGCGCACACACACACGGGCCCGAATGCAAACACTGCGAAACTAATTCTAGAAGTGTTATTTAAGGTTCTCGCTCACATGGGCCCACATTAACGAGTGATAGCGTGTGTGTATCAACACATTTTACACGTGTTGTTATGTAATTATGCTCTCTGATGTCAAGGTATGCGCAAATCATATCATAATGTCTCATTGCGATTCATAGATGCACTTTTTGTAGCTATTGTGCGGCTGGCTTGTACTTAATCATGTGCCTTTGTTTCGACAGCGTGTGAAAGCATTAATTAGACCCAAGAAGTGGCGCTAAATTCAGAACTCTGATAGAGGAAACATGCATCGGCATCCCCATGGCATAACTGACATAACGGAGACTTTTTTTTTCTTTGTTTCGACCGTGTGCTTACCATACTAGGACAAGATTAAGCAGCATGAGTCTCAGTGATTATAGGTGTAATTGGATTTCTAATTGGTTTTCTCTGCTCTCTCTATAGCCACACTTCACCACCTTAAACGCCGAAACCCATTTACTCCTTTTAGCATCGGTGAATTAGCATGTCATTCTCTGACAGCCTCTGCAGCTCATCACTGCGGTGAAAAACAAGTGGCCGACGGTAAACATCAACGCCGCACATGCCAAATCGATGGCGCTAACGGTCAATCACACGACAGATCCGAACACAGAAGTAAACATGTCTAACTAGGCTTCATGGAAGACAAGGGGAAAGAAACACACACCTTGCTAAGACATAATGGAAGAAAAAAAATAGATAAGAAGATAATTTCTGAAAGGATATTGATGTAGCCATCAGGATGTTGATTTCTGCACTGAGCAGGTGTCTGCCTCTGCAGATAACAGATAAAATGTGACTTTCAGGGCAGACAGCCAATGGGGAACAATTGTGCATTTCCCATATTGAAAGAATTTTCTTTTTATCAACATCACAGAGAGATTTGATGTATTTTATATGTTTTCATTTACTGTTTTAGTTTGACTAAACACCAAAACATTCTCCATCCCAATTCATACCCTCAAGTTAACCCTTAAGTTTTAGGGTCAGCTAATATGCAACATCTTGTAAAGTCAGTAATAATAAATATGCAATGTCCAGTTAGACTTTCAAGGTAACTTGCTGAGAAACAGCAATCAGTGTTCAACTTTTTCCATTTTAATTTGAGTTCTTTTCCTTTGGAGGAATCTATCCTGAAGTGGGGTGAGGAGGCCAGGACTGTCTGTGTGTATATTGGTTTTTGGAGTAGAGTGTGAGGGGTGGCAGGTGTACCTATGAAATTTGGTGACTGCTGAAGCGCCCTTCTCCTGCATGTGGGGCAGAGAGTCCCTTGGATGTCTTATGAGAACTGGATGCTTGACTCAGCAAGACAAATTCAAGATGGCATCTATTAATTCCAATGGAAGCTGTCCACTCAGCACACACAGCAAAATATTTTTCTAACTGGTTTACTTCTGTGTCGTGCAGCCAGAGGCACACACCCAGTAGCCACCAGTTCTGACCTCCAATATAATGCAACCAAGTAAAACACAATATGACAATGTCATGAAATAGGAAGACATTGGTTTTGGGAGTTTAAGGTATTGAACATGGGGGCTTATGGAGACTGACTTGTTCTGTAGCCACCGTCAAGTGATCATTTGAGAGACAGTAGTTTTTGGCACTGCTGTCTTGGCTTCATGTCACATCCACAGAGGTCACCACGTTTTACGTCCTCGCGGTAATAGAAGTCATAACTGACATGTGAATCGTATAAACTGTCACCTTTATGATGGTGGTTGAGGAAAATGGTTTGGATTAGCTGTAGTACTACGGTGAACCACTCACCTTTATTATTATATAAAGGATGGGGAAGAGTGAAAGGAGTTCACTTAAGAATATAACATGTTACATCCAGCCTGTAGGCTTCTGCTGCCCTTCTCTCATGAAGGTTCCTGTATGTTGTGATGAAGCCGTGGCCTTAAAGCAGGCAGCCTCTTTCAAAAGGAAAGCAAAGATTTCAAGGCTATCTCCACCACCACTCCCCACCTGTCTCCCTCTCTGTCTCTCCGTATCCATTTGGCCTCTTATGTTTTCTTTTCCCTGTTTCTCCTCTGCTGTTTGCGTATACAGCACATTCCAATAACACACTCCTGTAAAGCCGGAGACTGGAGTATGTTCAGTTCCTGCTCTGTAAGGCTGTGTCTGCCCTTTCGCTTGTTTCTCAGCTCATATATCACAGCCAGCAAGGCCCCGCGACAAGCCAGAGCCCTGCATTTGAAAACACATTACTTTTTAAGACCCCCTGAGAAATTGTGAGAGGAGGAAGAGTAATAGAGCTTTCCCACTCTCTCTTGTAAAGCACCCGCTGTGCACATATGAGATTGTGTGTTGCTTTGTGTGTTTGAGGATATTTGTATTGGAGGCTGGGACAGACAATAGCAACACGCAGTTAAAGTTAGGTCTGTTTTGTCACACTGTGAAATCGCGTAATCAGTCTCGTGAAATCAACTTCACTTATCATTAACTCAGCGCAATTAGTAGAGAATTGTCATTTTCGTGTCGAGTGTGTGTTCCTCACTAACATATTCGCAACAAGTTTTAGTCTTTCTTGATATCGGGACCGTGTTGAAAACATCTATTCTGACTTTACACAGATTCCTCTTTCACAAACGCCTCTAATCAAACTAAAATATTCATGAGATCAAGCCGTGCAGCTTAAGATGATGAGCTGAATGAACTGAATGCCCTACTGAGCATTCACTAAACTCAAATTGAGATTGTTCAGAGGCTAATCAGCATAATTTAAGCAAGTACAGTATTCAGGTTAAAGCCCTTCAAAAAAAAATTATTTCAAGTTGCGGTTACATAATGGTGGCTTGTCTGTTTCCTGATAAAATAGAACACGTCAACCGTAATGAGGTATCGAAGTTCAATACCTATCCCCAGTCTGCACTCATAACTCTCCTGTAAGTCTTAACGCGGTTATTGGTTAGAAAGGGGCTGCCACTTACATCGTGCCTGAAAATGTATTCCTGAACCCCATCAGGTACGGAAAGGACAAATATGACTGCTGAGCAAATCTATCAGTTCATATCGATGCAACTAAACAGTTGTTGACGTCTTAATTCATGATGATTATAGCATCTTTCAAATTCTTGTTAGACATTACAGATATTCTGAGATTAATCCAACATATTAAGAGGTCCATTTAGGGCTAAAATAGATGTATACAATGATAATAATGATAATAATAACTTTATTCATATCGCCCCTTTAAAAAATACAAGTTTGCAAAGTGCGTGGACAGATAAGCTCAAACAAAATACCTGAAACAGACAGCTGAGGTCAAAAATTCAGATTTAAGAAGCTCCAGATTGCAACCAACTGAATACTCCTCGCCTCAACCTTCACCTTTCAAGGGAATGGAGTGGCAGAAAGATACTCTAGCCAGTGTTTTATTTTTCCATTTCGGGCTACTGTGGAAGCATAGGGTGCAACATGGCGGATTCCTTGCACAAACTGAACCAACTATTCAATAGTTCAATAATTTAAATACTTAAATATTTTTACAGTAAATCTGCTTCACAGTCTGGAAAGCATTTTTCGAGTGGAGAAGATGACTTTACGATGCATTTAGAGGTCATTAAAAGTTTTACATTTCTGACATTACTGGGAGGGAAGTAAACCTTGAGAGCGATATTATCTCCCCCTAACGGCCCATAAACAGGTTGTTAATGCCTGTAAAAACTTGCAGGTCTGAGTCACACGGCTTGGCAGGGGAACTTTCCACGTCGAGTATAATATTTAAAACCAAATCAACTGATATTCTGTAAATATCCAACCAGGTATTCACTCCTGCTTACCAAAAGCTGACCTCACAGTAACAACACAGGCCAGTGTGAACTTTCATGATCACACTGAAGGTGTATGACAGATGAAGGTGATTTTTATTCTTTCTCTCTGAGTCGGAAGGGAAGACACAGATCTTCCGGTGAGACACCTCTGCTGCACCAGCAGTTCTTTACTACCTCCAGATCTGAGACACTTGAAGAGCTCTCTGCCGGGTATACGTGTCTCTAGAGTGCCCTCTCTCACAAAAACACTATTTTTTCTCCTTCTCTTAATGCTCCGCCTGTCCCTCGCCACTTCCCTGTCTTTATATCTGCGGGGGACATAAGATAAAAATCATCAGTGTGGCTGGAGGAAACGCAGAGGGTGTGAAGAGACAGACTACAGCAGAGACAAAGATATCTGGAGGGGCGACTTGATGAATTGAAAGGCGGGGAGGGAGGGCAGACGCTAAGCAGGTACGCTGTCATCCACTGATCTCTTTGCTTCTTTGCCTCAGACTTTTTGTTTCAGGCCAGACAATGTAAAGTGTCCGATTGTGTGCACGGCAAACCTATAAAGGAAATTTGAAGCTTTGCAAAAAAAGGCAATGTTTATTTTGTTATGATTATTTTTGGGAACTTTATCTTAAAGAAAATAGACATTTATTTTCTGTGTCAGTGTTTCTATAGGTGGAGAAATCAGTTCTATTAATCAAAACATGGCTTTGTGTAGTTACTGTACATATTTCTCATATTTCTCAGGGTTAGGTTGCCTTGGCTTCTCCTGTGAGTCGGCAGTCTGTATCCCATAATCCCGCCATCATGGCCACATGCTCCTAGAAAAATAGAGGTCAGCGTTTTACCTCCTCCCACTATTTGTGAAATTGTACTCTTCAAGATTGTTTACAGTTACAGACACACATGAGAAGTCTTGCAATATGCTCAGAAATGTACGCCGAACTTTCCAAAGTCTCGTCAAATTGATGCCAAATATGACCACAGAATCATTAGGGCTTATTTGTGCAAGTAACTATTAGTAACTATTGCTCATGTTTTCAAGGTTTTGCTGTGTTGGGACGCTAAAATAAGTACATCATGTAGGTGAGTTAGTAAGTTAGTAAGTAAACTTGAACACACCGAGGCAGGACAGGTAGTCCAACTTCCTCGCTTACTTTTCTCCAAGCAAGCTTACTTTCTCTTTTTTTTGTTTGGTGTCTGTAAAAATGTGAAGTAGTATCATAGAGCTCCAGGTGCCCACAGACAGCTACCATAACAACAGTGGATGAACCTCCACTGTTGCAGACAGCTGAATATAAATCCAAAAGTTAAAATAAATAAATAAATGTGAGCTCTCCTCCAGATCAGAGCAGAATCTGACGTGACTGGCCCATCCATCTTTTTCTAGAGCTCCCCGAACCTCAGCAGATGTAAGTTAGCAGCAGCTCCATCCGTCTGCTCTCTGCTTCTTCACCCTCATGTTGGACCGTGGGCAGACTGAACACTACAAGCACTCAGGAAACTACGAAACCAAGCTAATAATGCAGCACACTTATTTAAGTAGAGATCTCTGCAATGCAATACATAACGGCACAGCTGTTACCGCGTTGCGTTCTGTTGGTAATAAACTATAATTCTAGTCTTTTTTTAAAACATTCGAGTGGTTCATTAGTGGCAGTGCACAGCCTGATGGAGAGTTTTGGATGGAGTATCCAGGCAACCCTTCTTTGCAACTCTCCTGCCATGAAATGTTCACTAGCAACCGAATCAAGATCAAAAAGTAAAAAATGGAAACAAAAACTAACAGATAACTAAGTGAACGTCATCGCTATGAAACAGGTCAGCTCAGACGACGCAGCGAGCTGAGGGGCAGGCAGAAGAAGGCCGATCTGTTGTTGTTATGTACGAGCTTTATGAGGGCCGCCTTTGACTGAAGGAGCTGACAAGGTTGTTGGAGGAAGATTGAAGTCCAGAGGAAATGTCACCAGCCCCCACTGAGCCGCACGTATGGTCTCAGTATGATCCTACACACATGCGCACACGCACACACTTGAGTATTGCGATGATGATGGAGACTTGAAGAACCTGAAAGGTTAATTAGTCACCATGGGGGAAAACTCAAAGGGTGTCAGCTCAGCCTATCTCGCCTCATCAGTCTCTTGCTGTCTTCAGGCCTCAGCTCCCCGCTGTGTATTTTTGATTCCAGGCTGAAAGAAAAGACCACTTGTGATCTAAATTAAGAAGTTGAATAAAAAATAATGGGTTAGCTCATTACTGAGAATGGAAGAAAATTGATGGAAGCCTGGGAAATACGGATGGGGAGATTTAAAATTGGTCCTTGCCATGATGAAGCCATCAAAGTGGAATAGTCTCACAGCATGGGAGCGCGTCTGAGGGTTACCTATACATGTATGTATTTGCACAGACACATAGCTACTGTACCACTTCACATTAATTATGTATAGTCTCACTTAGAGTGCCCACGCCTTCAGTCAGTCTCGACTGAAGTACAAAAAGGTATCTCATAAATCTTTGCAGTTATTTTTTTAGGCTAGAATAACACAATGGGGACTGATTCTTATCCATACAGATGCATCTTTGGACCATTTATCAAATGTAAAAACTACAAATCTTGACCTGTGAGGGTGCTATAATTAAAGATACAACAGCTTTTTCTTGGACAGCGTTGCAGCATCTGACACTGGAGTTTAAAGAATACACTGATTGTGCTGATGGGAACACTATAATTAAAGGTAAAAAAAAAAAGAGGAAATCTCCACAGACATAACAGCTACAGCACTGATCCAGTTTTAGTGAAGCTTGAACAAATGAAGCATCCTGTGACTGATTAGTCCAATTTGTGCCTGCATTGTTCATGGAGAGACTTCATGTTTACCAGCCGCAGCAGCGATGGCTGTGATTGTTTTCACCCCGCGGGTCTGTGCATGTGTCCTCGTGGCAAAAAATGAACCACCACTGAGGTGATTTTCTGTGCTTTGGCAGGTGTTTGTATGTCTGTCTGTGGACAGATTCTGTGCAATAGCATCGCATCCGTGTGAGATTTAGTCATGAAACCGTACGGGGCTGTAGTTAAGATAAAGAAAAGGCAAGATGTGTGTAAGTACTCGCATGTTGATCATCGAATCTCCTGCAAGATCCCATTGCAAGAGTCTCTAGTTATTTGTTGCATATAAAGTAGAGCAGCAGCCATTTAAAGCAGCAGCAAAAGTGTCAGAGCTGCACATTTTAACTAAGAACTTGGAGAGCGTCATACTATTGCCAACTCCCACGAGATAAAAAAGAAGCATCCAGTTAAGTTAGGGGCAGGCAAAGTGTTCAAAAACCTGACAGTGAACATGATTCAGACCAACACGTTCCCCTTTAAAATGTTCTCTCTTCACAAAAAGCAAACGTGTTGCTTGTTGTGTGGGATTTTATGCACATAGCAGAGAGTTTCTCTGCCATTTCAAGGAGCATGTAAAGCTTGTGTCCACTGAACAATGATGCATCAGTCATTCATCAACCAGCTGGTTATCATAGACTAATCAGACTAATTCTGCTTTCGGTGATCTTCCTATTTATTGCAGAGATGATGGACAAAATACACTTTTGCCTGGTCTGTACTCAATGTTCATCAAAACCTGCAACCTTCTGACTCTTTTGCACAGTTGGTTGAAGTGACTTCACTTGTGCATCACTCATTAATATCGACTTACAGACGTGGGAAATGCCACCACCTGTCCCAAAGAATAGTCCAGACAGCTAAGGAAACATTAGTCAACATTAAAAGCGTTCCAATAAATGATTTTTCAAGCAAAGTCTGTGAAGAAGACTGAAGGCTCTGTCTTGTATAAGAGAAAAAAAATCCCTTGGTCCACTGTGGCCTGACTCGAGTGCATCGCCACAAGGGATTAACACCGAGGTGCACGATTTCTCATTTGTCTTATCTCACTCTCCTCACAGGACCGAAGGAGGCTTGCTTCCAGTGAAATAAATAAGTAAGAATAATGCAACAATCCACTGCAACTGAATTCTGAATGACGAGAATCATAACTGTATATGCATAAAAGCTACAATGAAAGCGTCTTCTTTACTCTGATGGTAGTCTGAGCCATCAGCAGTTCTCACGACTTTGTAGAGCTGAAAATAGAAGTACTGGAATACATTCCTACTCCTCTGAAAACTTGCCTGGCTGTCAGGATGAGGCTCACGTGCACATCAGTGGACACTCAGGCAAATGAACGGGCTAAATAAAGCTGCATCCTTGTTAAAATCTCACATGGGCTGACTCGGGCTAGGCTACGGACCCAGGGTGCCGCAGTTTATTTTTCTAATGAACCAGTTCAGTTTATTTTGGGCTCAAGCCCATTTAATAGTCTATGCAACAACAACACACAGCCTCCTTACAGGGAACAGCACCAAAAATGTCAGTATTTACCACATGAATTTGATTAGTGGGTTTACTTTTGGTCCCCGTGCAAACATCACGTCTGGCTGCTTTTTTTTCTCTCTCTCTCTCTGTGTTTAAAGAAACTCTCTCCCAACAGTGCTCTGCTCTGCCTTTGATTATCGAAGAAGACAGAGCGTCTGAATTCAGCCACCAGGCCATTAATCTGTGACTGGGTCTGAGAGATGAGGGAGCCTTCAGTGGTGACCCGCAGGGAATTATCTGCTGGCTTCAGTCTGCCGCAGAGACCCACTGCTGGGCCACAGCCCCCACAGAAACACCCTCGCCAACGGCCACCTGGGGCAGCCAACGTGGAAGCTGAAACTCAACTGATGCAACATGAGTGTTGGATCCTGTTTCTTTGGATTGTGGGTGTTAAACTCTCACACTCACACAACATACAGTAAACTTTAGTGACAAACTTATGTTGAACTGAGACAAGAAAGATCCATGGAAGAGCTCCTAATCTGGTCGCTGCTGCACACACACTAGAGAAATTTGAATTACCTGGTGGGATTTGGCTACTTAAAAATCCTACGCCTGGAAAAAAAAAAGTTATTTCCTGAGCTTTTTTAATTTGAACTTGACCTTTGCATGTGAAATAAAATCTAAATTAAGTTTTTAAAACTCCGATTTGATCTTTGATTGTTTTATTTAACGTGTAACCAAGTTAAACACCTGATGGAGGGAAGTGACAGGTTCTTAAAGAAAGACAGAGACTTGTCCCGTTAGACATTAATGATGAATGTGTTCATCCTCTTCATGCTGGTGTCGGAGAGGTCTCTTGTCTCATTTGCTCCTGCTGATCCATTAAGGGCATCGCTCATTTGACGCCACACATCATTTTTCTTGATGTTGACTTCTTTTTTTCTTGTCCTCCAAACTGAGCTGAGGTTGGATAAGGCCTGCTGGCATTTGATGGATGAAGCCGACGCTGTCTTTACTGCAATTAACTGCTTAGTGAAAAACTGTTTACATGTAGCTAGCCTGTAGTGAGAATCCTCTCCTACCCGCTATGATGCGTTTGATCTGTGCTCGGCATGCATTGAAAGGAAATGACGTGTCAGGATTTAGAGTCAGACTTGAGTCAGGATTGAATTGTTTTGCACACAGCTGGGAGAAATGTCTTTGTACTGCAGTGAAACTTTCCAAGAAAAGCTTCGATTGCGCAGCTGCACATTAAAGAAATGAATATGCAGGTGGAAGCCAAGACATATGCATAAGAAACAAGTGCTCTCACGCTGAAATGCATGCTGGCAAACATCAGACCATCAGCTCAGTGACTGCTGATGATTCTGGGTATGGGATCGGGGAAGAGACCAATAACATTGTCACCAAAATGGATGAAGTCATATCAAGGGGAATTTATAAATATCATTTTTTTGTTTATTTTGTAATGGGATTGGATCTAAAGCAATATTCTCATTATGCTGTGTAAATCACAGCTACTTTGGTATACATAATGACTATTATAATTCATGAATTATCATTTGAATGAAGGGATTTAACATAATGAAAATATAGATGATTAGCATATTGTGTGATAAGTGATTACTGCAAAAATAAATAAATAAATACAAATAATATGATGCAAATAAACATTTCATATCATCAGAAACTTGGATTGCCTTGTTGCGTTGTGAACGACAGTCCGACAGTTTTGTAGCTATCCTCTCGTTTACCGTGTTGCTGCCATTTACAGTTGACTCTTTTTAAAATGGTCTCCTGCAACAAACATGGAAGTCTGTTGTTTATTTGAATGAAATATTGCACAACTTGAACCATTGGACTGCTAACAAAGTGTGATGCAGGTCTTTTGCTGTTGATTTTTATGTGTGAAAATACAAATATGGTGAGTAACGGGTTATTTCTAGTAGAGCAGCTGTTTAAAACAGACTTGAGTGGTATCGTCAGCTGGGACAGGCGCAAAGGGCTAATCAACATTTGTATAAAGTTTGGATATCATTCATTTACAAGTTCTCTCTCTTCTCCCCTGCTCCAGCAGGGCTGTCAGCCGGCTTTGGTCAGCCAGCTTTGCTCCATGGTTTCTGTCTGCGTTTCATCCAGTCTGCTTTTATCTGCGTCTCCATTCTGCTGGACACTTTGTTCATAACTGTTTCAGCACTGTGCGTTTTTTCTATGACTAACCACAGCACCCGCTCTCAGCACCTCTGCTCTCTTCTCTCTCTGAATGCTCGGCTGGAGTTTGCCTGTGTGCCTGCAGTTCTATCTGCTTTCCATGAGACAGAGCTGATTTGGAGGTCAAGCCTGTAACAGCTCTTGACAACATTTGGAAGTTGCCTGATGTCTTCTTTATTGTTCCAGATTATTCCTGTCTTTACACACTAACTTAATGCACTTACATCTGCAGTAGTCTTATATTTTATGTTATGAGCAGTATATATAAAGTCATAGTTCTTTGTGGTTTATTGTATATTGATGTTTCTCTATTTTGCAACCCTTCTTGCTAGTGTCTAATATTATTATGCATGGTGGGAAGGTTTCTCCACTCTGAAAGTCTAAAGCTATGTGTCTCTCTTTGTGATTCTCGGCTATATAAAACTCGATACTCAACTCATGTTCATCCTAATGCTACAAATAAGAAAAAAACATACAACTACACCAGCTATAGTCATAGATTGAAAGGTTTTCTATTCATGTATTCATTTTCCCCAAGGGTCATGGGGGACTGGACCTGATCCCAGCTGACACTGGGTGAGAGGTGAGGTATGGCTGACAGGTGACGGGTGAGTTTTATTTTGTTCCTGTTCAGTTTAAGGGTATTTGAAGTGAATAGCTATGCACCATGCTACTAAAATCGTTCACAACTAGTCAATGAGATTGTGCAACTCAATCTGCAATTCATACTCACAAAAAACAAGCCAGGAAATGCATTGAACAATGATCCTCACCACAGCAATGCAGCTTGCGATTTAATATAAAAATTAAATTGCAAGCTGAATATAAAATGGCAGAAAACCCCAAACATTTCAGATCATCTTATTCCGGCATGTTGTGTTCACAGCAGATTTAGAAAGCTTCCATACAAAGCTTCTATTGGTGCTTTGGAACGCAGTCAAGAAGGCTGTATAAGGGCCCCTCTCTTCGCATTTGATGGATGAAGCAATGTAAAAAAAAAAAAGAAGAGGGGTAATAAAACACCACAACGCTGAAGATATATTTTTTCCTTCAATTTTGCATTCCACTGATTTGAAATTGTTTCCCTCCCCAGTGTGTCGATCTCTGCTACCTATTCACCCGATGAGCGAACAGTATCTGAGGAGAGAATTTATTCCTGCATCATTTGGCAGTTTGTCTTTGTGATAGCAAAGATATGAAAAATGTGTTGCTGTGAGAGAGCAATTTATAATTATTTTTCCAGTAGGGTTCCTGGAGAAACACTCTGATGGAGGAGACAGAGAAAATGATAATTAGATAAACAGAAATGTGTGACACATTCAGCGCTCTCCCTCTTCTTCAGCTCTGGGTTGGTGCTCTTTGCACAGGTTTTGTCAGGAATCCGGCGTGTTGCACAGTATTTTCATGCATAAATCACCTGTGTTCTCAGCGGTCTTAATGAGACATGCCAACCTCATGGTCAACAAGCCTACCTATGTATTGGCATTTCCTTCCCCTCTGCACCCCTCTCCATTACATCCGACTTAATTAGGGATCTTCTTTTCTTTCTACTGCCGAGGTCAACATGCACAGTTGCTCTTTGTGGGGGCAGGGAGGGGTTCAGAGTCGAGCTCAAGGACACCGACATGACGATGGATGAGGACTGTTGTGCAACTCAAATACTTTGAAAATGCCTTATATTTCCCCTCCCAGTTGTGGTTTTTAATGTCCCTCTCCTTGGCCTTGACTGCAGCCCTCAGTGGCAGGAGGTGAGGCCCCGACTGCCAATGTAATATAATCCTTCTCCTCCCTGAGCAATTACAGGGCAGATAAACACACACAGAGAAAAGGAGATAGAGAAACGGTGAAATCGAATACAATATAATATGAATTGTGAACTGTGGACCACTGCACCACTGCAGCTGATGCTTTGGTTGAATTCAGAATCACATTTGATGGGGGGGGGGGGGGGGGGCAGAAGTGCAGCAAAGTGCTCCGATACTCTGCGAGGTGCAACACAAGGCGCTCCCCGCTTCCTCTTGGCACCCATGTTAAGAAATTGCTCTGTTTAGATTTGATCTATGGAAGAATCTGAAATGCAATCAGCCCATTGGTCGGTTTAGACTAATCGTAAATCTGATGAATAATGAATATATAATAGAAAGGGCATCTGGCATCAGAACTGAATCAGACCATGACAGGAACACAAACAACTCAACATGTAGTAGATTTTCTCAGGTTGAGCGTAGGGTTCAATAAACTTCGCAATCAGACAAGTCATAAAGCGATGACGGTGATGATGGGTGAGATTTGTCTTGTGGTGCTGCTGCTGCTGCTGCTGAGCTTTATTAATAAACCGTGATGAATTTGCTGCGCAACTTCTCTAATTTTAGCCTACTTGGTATGCCACACTCATGTGATATGAGACAGAGCAGCAGGGAAAACAGGATTATGGTTTAATGCCGCAACTTAAAAACTGTACAACTAAACTTGAACCCTCATCCAGCAGTTTGTAAATGTATCAATAAGTCTATAATTTGATTATTTTCTGACTATTAGAACCTAAGGGAGCTAATAATCTGGATATTTATTACTTTTGACTGGATTCACATGTTTACTGTCTGTGCTCATGATGCCAAATTAGAGATGAGTCAACAATAATTCCCGTATGTCCCATTTGTAATTACAACGAGCAGCATAGTGTGTTTTTTTTTTCCAATCAAAGTAAATATGACATGAATGCTTAATTAGACCTCCGTGAGAGGATCATGATTCGTAGCATTCTGTATATTTCTGCATTTAGAAGTAATTCTTGCCATATGGGTGGGGTTTGCTGAACAAGTTGTTTTTATTATAATTTTTTTTTTTATCCTAAATTCCTGGCATTTATTATATGGAGGCAGTAGGGTGCACTCATCTGTGTCACAGTACAGCCATCTGGAATATAAAAGAAATAATGCTACATGAAATATACAATAGCTGGAGCCTCTGGCGACGTCCTGGAAGACCCTGCAGAGCTGATTAGGCTAAAAATTCTTGTTCTTGTGCAGCTGTGGTGGAGGGAAGACATCAGTTGGAAGCCAATAATAAATGAGGCCAGTGTGTTTATTATGTGAATTTTCTTTTTCTTTTTGTGCATGTGTATGTGTTGGCTGGATGTACCCGGCTCAGCCTTGCTGCCCGAGCCTTGTACGCTTTACATCTGGGCCGAGCTGGAACAAAAGGGCAGACGCTAACCCAACAGGCAGCGCGAGCATTAGCACACTGATTACCATCCCACGCACGGCCACACATGCCCACACGCATACGCGCATGCTAGCAGTGCAGCCACAAAGCACAGTGTCTCGATCGTGACTGGGATGCAGAGAGATGGAAGGAGGAAAGGAGAGATAGCGAGACGGAAAGAGAGTGAGAGAGAGAGAGAGGCAAATGAAAATATGAAAGAGAACTGAGGACGGCAGCTGGTGCTTCCCACCAACCTCCTGCTGTCTGATTTCTTTCTGTGTCTCCTCTCTTTATCTTGGTCTTTCACAGCCTCATTTCCACCCTCCATTGCTCCCACACTGTTAGACTTCATTCATCATTAAGCTTCTATCTATCTATCTATCTATCTATCTATCTATCTATCTATCTATCTATCTATCTATCTATCTATCTATCTATCTATCTATCTATCTGAAAGTAAAGCACTCATACTTCTGTCGACCCTAAATTTAGCTCCTGCTGCAATTCAGTTGCCAGCCCATAGCCAGCAGCATCGCACTCACACTCACACATGCACGCAGTCTAACCCACCAGCAGAGTAAAAAAAAAAAAAGAAAGTGAGCATCCCAGGTGTTTCTGTAGCAAAATGAAGAGGCATTTTAGATCTAGTCTCCCCCACCCTGCCAGCCATCTCAGCTCTTTTTCTCTCCTCCACTCTGAAAAAAGGTTACAGGTGCAATGAGAATCAAGAGCAGCTGCCGTGCTTCATTTCCTTTCCTTTCCTATCTTATTTACTGCTTGATGTTGTTTGCCTGTATGGATTTATGACATGGCCAGATGCCCTTTGGGTAAGGCGTTGAAATAAAGAATAAAAATAAAGGGGATTTTGTGCTTGGATTATTAATATGATGTATTTTGCTTTTCACGCCACATCCCCAGCTGCCTGTTTTTTTTTGGGAGTATCCCCCTCTCCTTCTTCTCCTTCTTTCTGCTCCTTTAGTCCCTTCATCTCTGTCTATTTCTCTTTCACTGTCACTGTGCCAGATTAGTGACTGAAAAGGTACAATTTTCAGTGTGCCCACAAAGAGAAGGAGGTAAGAGGCTCTGATTAATGCACATTTCCTCTTTATATATTCATGACTATTTCCTGGAGTCTATTAGAAAGACATGACTTATTCAAGTGGAGGTTTTGATTGAAGTCCTCCCTGTCTCGGCAGTTGACTTTTCCATCTTTCATTTTTCAACACTCCTCCCCTTCCCCATCTTTTTCTGTGACTCTGATCTCTGTCCCCCCTACTTCCCTCACTCCGTTCTTTAACCCAGCCCTGCTCTCCTTTCATTCTGGAGTGCTTCAATTGATTGGATGTGACAGATTATATCCATTCGACTCCACTTAGCTCAGTCTGGTTCTATGTGAGTGAGGATTTTGACCCTGTATGAACTGGTGATGAGAGATAGCTTGCTGGTGACTGTCATCTATTATGGATCTGGAGGGAAATGGCGGTTGTGATGATTTTAGTCCAGTGGCCAACCGCCTGCCCTCCCTCCTGCCTGTGAGGTCCTTATTAAGCATTCACGCAACACTGCAGGACTATTTTAGGCAGCAGAATTGCTCTGCTCAGTTCGGGAAGTTATGATTCTATGCATCCGGAAGCCCTTTAATGTTATATATCACACGAGTTCTCGTTTTTTTTCCATTCCACCTCAATGCAGCTTAGAATGCAAATGACGCAGGCGCAGTGATCACGACTCTCTGAACTTTTAATGATTTCTGCTTCTCTTTACATGCTTCACTTCACTGAACTGCCATACAGAAAGCTTTTTACACAAGCAAAGGTACAGTGCTCTTATCCACCTGGAAGTCTATTATAAGTAGCACACACAGTTAAGTAAGCCCTCAGAAAGTGACGTTCACACGCTTGATTCTCCTCATGTGAACGAGACAGGCAGTATTTCTAAACCCACTCCCTCCAGTGTGCGAAAGAGGAATTACTTAGCCTGAGACAGACCTGAAGATGACCCTAGCTGACACCTTTTTCACAAAATGTCTGGTAAATGTATAACCCACTGTCAGGAGAGCTTGCTAATAAGGGGTGATACACTTCTTTCTTCTTGGAAACCTGCGGTGAAATTATCTTTTTTCAGGTGGACTTTGCCATCGGATTAGGATGAGATAGACTTAATTGCCGCACGGCTTTGCAGCAGGAAGTCGTCTCTGAGTAAGAACATCAGCATATAGCCAGGAATTCTTATGTGCATCACGATTTTCCTGTTAAGCTCACAGCCATGGGACTCCACTGGGAATTCCTTTATCGAAAGCGTATCTTTATCGAAAGTGAAAGTGTCACTTTCAGCCTTCATTTCTAATTTTTTAGGTGCACGATCAGGCCCCCAAATGGACTGATATGGCCAAAAAAGTTAGATTAGGTTCTGCACTCTTTATTAAGACAGTACGTTACAGTTAAATTTAAATAAATTAAGGAAATGCAGCCCACTTTTTCCTAACTTTTTCCAAGGAAACAAAGTTGGCTCTATCTCTCGCTAGCTGCCAGTGCTGCTGGGAGCCTTTAGGGACAGTAGACAGTCTGTGGGCAGCACAGGGAGGCAGATGGCCCTCAATCCTATTACACAGCTCCTTACACAATCTTTCTATTACACACTCTTTACTTGCACATGCACACACATGAAATGCGGCTATCCCTCTGTGTTCTCATCTCTGAAACTGAGACTGCCTACACTTGAAACTTATTTTTACATTTTTGTGGTATTTTGCGACTGTTCTCATCCTGACACATAACAGTCTTTCTTTGTTTCTTTCACATTCAACGTGTATATGCTGCCCAGCGAATTAAGCTTGAGAGCTGGAGACCGTGCTAGAGAGGACTGTGGTGGTTTCCAATCTTGACGGCTCAGCTCTTCCTCCAGGATGCCCTGGCACTTTCTTTGCAGGAGTACTATTAGATACACAAACTAACTGGATGTGAGAGAATCTTCTTTGCAACCTATGGGGCACAGAATTACCGAGTGTGGGTGTAAAGTAATGATGAACATGACTTTCTTTAACAAAGAGGGGGTGTTACAAATCAGTTCAAGTCAAGATGGTGCAGTATTTCTTCCTCACTTACTGGCTACAACGCTGCTCAGCAGCAATGTCTGGAAGCTATTCAATAAAAGTACTCAATTATATAGTTTATAGCTTTCCATCTGGTCAGTTTCTATTTTCAGGATTCTTCCCATAACCAATTACACAAGTGTCTGAAGTACTGACATGTTTGGTCCGAGGTCCTAGACGATCAAAGATGGCTTCATTGCTTGTCCTCCATTCAGCCCATTGCATAACTTTGACTCACTTCTGTTTGCGAAATAAAAAAATAAAAAAAAACACTTTACTCATAAAAAACTGCAACTACAAGCATTAACACCTTTTGCATTTAACAGAAGGCGGATTGTCCTTCTGCTGAACACGTACTGTATGAGTAAGGAGTCAAGGCAATAATAATGAGTCATGTACAGATGAAATGTAGTCACCGTTGACTGAGCATGTACATGTACTCAGCACACACAACTGTTTGACTCCGCTGGACAAGTGCTGCCCATTAGTTCTAGAAGAGGCGATATGTGTACACAGCTGTACTCGTAGGATAGCCTCTTGTGCCTGTGAGCCCAGAAGCTGGAGTACTTAGACGCCCCCTCAACATACACACATTATGCTCAGTCAAGTAAACATGAAAATGGCTTCGAGCCTCTAACTGCGGTGAAAGTGCTCCTATTCAAATATTCTGTTGGAAAACAAAAGTCATTTTTTGTTGTATTTACTACAGTGGGAGTAACACCAAAAAACAAAACCGTGAATGAACAAATGGTCGATCGTTGTTGTATTAAATGCGGTGACGACTCTACGGAAATTATTTCATTTTTCTTCACGCCGATTTGTTTTCACACCTCCATTTCTACCTCTAATTAAACAGGTTGTCTGTCATTATCCTTGATCCATTACACCGATTGATTTGGAGTATTGGTAGCTCCATCACCTCCCTTGATATACCATCACTAAAGACAGATTTACAAAGCTGATTGAAACCATCCATTACACCGTTTGACACTTAATATTCAGTTTTGCCGTCTGCGATAGACACATTGAGGGACAGCTCCCAATGGCTGCATCAAATGTTACAGTTTCATGTTAAAAAAGTTGCCTGCTGAAGCATCCGCTTCATGCTTCGATGGCACATTAATAATTACCTCTGAAATCTACCCTACACTTTGTCTTAGATGTAAACAAGGCACGTTTTAAGGTAGAGTAGGCATTACACGGTGCCTGCCAGTCTGTCCCTTATGATTTGGCACAGCTAGAGAAAATGCACTTTTGGGCAGTGGTGTATAACTGCCTTCAGTGTAAACAGAAGCAGCTGGTTCACACGACAGCCTGCAGTACATCATGCACAATCAAAAGCTTAATCTCACAGATGCACATGTACTCTGCAAAATAGATGTGCAGACATACAGAAGCGGTCTCACATCTTATAGATGTCAGCTGAGAGCGGTCATCCCGTTCATGTACAGAGCGCATGCAAACACAAATAACATATGCACGAAAATCTCCAGTGCTCACACTGTAAATGACAATAAGGGGGTGGTCCTTTCCGTTCTTTTCTTTTCTGTCTCTTTCTACCCCTCCTCTTCTTCTTCCTTTCCTAACCTGATGACCCAGCGAGGGGTCAGGCTGGTTAAAGACTGTCAAGAAAACAGACTGATCCTTGTTTTACTTCTCGCTCTAATGGGGAGAACAGCAGGAAGTGAGGTGGGGATTAAGGAGCAGGAGAAGGTACACATGCCCAAATCATTCAACCCACTCCATAGGCAGAAGACCTAACTGTTGGAAATAGACTTCAAAACACCTTCTACTGCTGAGGAAACAGGAGAGCCTTGGACTACAGTCACGGAGGAACCCATAGATCAATTGCAGTGGGAGACACAGAGGCTTGCTGTAGGCTTTATGTTCCATTAATGTTTTACCAAACCTTGCCATGAGGTATGATATCTGTCTATAATTCATGGAAAATGGTAAATGTTTCATTCCATATTTAGAAAGACGAGGCATCTAATGGTCCAACGTGCAGCTCTATCCTCACTTGGTTTAGAGCAGCATATTTATTTGTTGGATCGAGGCACCGACCATGCTAAAGTTTAAGTTAGTCATGGATCTATTTGTGTAAGGACTGCTGAGCTTGAGTATTTTTCTCTTTTTCATATTTCTTTGCGGTCCTTATGCTTGGTAGAAACGGCACATTGTTTTATGAGATGAATGCAAGTCACGCAGAGATGTTCAATTGACTGTTGCATGATTGATGCAAACCTCACTAGAATGAAAAGGTCACATTAATAATCATCCTAATGATGGAACTGTCTGTTTCACTGTGAGGGGTACTCAGGAGTTTAGGCAGGGCAAAGGCTAATGGCACAACATCTAGCACAGATACCTGCCAGCAAATATAGGACACGTAACTCCTGCTATCCCCCATATATGAGCACGGCTGATCGAGTACAAGTACACAAACATAAAATGCTCCACTTTGAGGTCTACTGAAGTTCAGCATCCACCCTGACAGACCCGACATGCACTCAGCAAACTTGCCATCACCACTGACCCAGTTGTCTGGTACCTGGGGAAGACGCCTATCCTCAAAGCAATTTAAGTTTGTATTTATAGGCTTAAAAAAAAGATGCTTCTGAGCTGGAATCAGTCTGGACTTGCTGACTTATATTTTTTATTTAATTATACATTTCCACTTACACTACATTTTTTTTCTTTTTGGATACGCAGCCATATAAAGTTTATATGCATTGAAATTTAAGCTTCCTGACATGTATCTCTGCAGCAGAGTGCAGAGGGATCCCAGAGTTCATGCCCCTGTAATTCATACAGTGACCCTGCTGACAAGGTCATGACATGGGTACTGAATCTCTACCAGCTCCTGAGGGGCTACTCTGTTGCTTTTGATGCCCTGTGACCTTCATATAAGCAAAATAAGTCATGAGTCAATAAGTCAGAAATGTGATTTTTTTTTTTCGTCTGTTTCTGCCAACTTGAAATTTTTACTGTTGCTACAGCAAGCCATGTCTTTACAGCCACTGCTTTTATCTGCTAGGACATATCTTGGGCTACCAGTTCTAACAATAACCGCACATGTGCACTAATCAATCGATAGTAGTGGCTTACTGCAAGCACGGGAATTAGATCAATCACTAGCTACCCACCTCATGAATGCTCATTGGTTTAAACAAACACATCGGATACATTTCTACTGGGCTGCATCCACTAGCGTCTTTGTGATATTGGCTAAAGTAAATAACATTAACATTTTGCTTTTTTGTCAAGGGTGTAGATAACCACGGGGTGTCTGCCAACGTTCAGAGTGCAGTACCTTGTATATTATTGACCCACTCAATGGTAAACTCACACATAAGGGATTAGAGCTTACTCAGGCACCAAATCCAATCAAAGCCTATAATTCCGTATTTCAAGGTTTCACCTTAACAACATCCTGTTGTCCTCTCTAACAGCAAGAAGGGTAAAGCTCCTTGGATGCAGTGCAGCCCTCAACACCCTTCCCTATGGCAGCTAACAGTAAAAATGTGTTTTATTTCTCGAACATATAGCAGATCTTGGAAGCGATAACTGGTGCATTTTAGAATTTGGACTACAACGCGACATCCCGGTGGGAAAGAATCCCCCCTTTTTCAGAGATAAAGTCAGAAAGTGCTGCGTAGAACATCACGACGCTGCCAGTTTAAAACCTCTCCCTGAAGCTATAAGTTCATGAAATCGACATGTCGGCAGCAAATGCAATCTGTTGATAATTCCTCACAAACCAGACCAAGAAACCTTCAGTTTGTCAGACAGATATTTGAGTGGGGCAAGGTTGCCATAGTGACCGTCTGTCACCTCAGCATGGGGTGGAAGGCGCTGTACTAGTTGTCAGCGGTTTGTTGTATGTCTCACATTCCCTGCACTCCCCCTTTTTCAGACAGCTCGGAGAGACGCATGCAAAAAAGAAACTATAGGTGAGACAAAGACCAAAATAAACAGGCTCCATGATAGAATGGATGAAGGGACCTATATACATCCTGGGAAGAATGCCTCATTCTCTTCCTGGTATAACACGATTGCTCGTATTATTGTGCACCGGGAACGCTGATACAGTTTTCCCAGGATGTTATGTTCTTCAAAACACACAATGTCTGCATCACTAAAAGAATTTCTATTATGAACAGCTTAGGATAAATCCAAAAGACGACTAAGCTACATTAATCAAAGTAAAGCTTAGCATCATGGTTGATAGAAAATGAGTATATGTGTTTTGTACCACCTCAGACACCGCTGACAGCCATCCTAGTACTACACACAGTCCCCAAGCCAACATAACACACATAGACAAACACTGAAATACTTATTCTCTCTGAGCCTGTCTTTCTCCCTTTATTCACATACTCCTCCTCTCCTCTTTCAGATGCCTCTCTTGTGGGAGTTGAAGAACAATAGATGATGAATGAGAGGAGCCATGTAGGCTATGTGAATCAGTCAGTTCTGTATTTATAGTGGCAACCCACTCTCTCCATCACCAGGTACTCCACACTGGCTAGTGTGGTGAACGACGTTTAGCCAAAGTGGTGTTCCACTGCCTCGAGCACATACAGTCAATCTTTTTCGGTGGAGATAGAGATTAAAAACACAAAGGCTAGCTGCAAACTTGTGCCGGGCTGAACAAAAGGTTTAACCTTGATGCTTTGTGTGTTCAGGGGTGGCTGACAAAGTGAGTGTTATTTGCAGTTGGAACTGCTTAATGGTTTCAGAGCGATCTTGATTAGTATTTTAAATTGAATTTCGTGAACTACTTGTCCTCTACAAGGCGCCTCGTTTGGCAGGATGTCATCCTTTGTCATGCGTCTTCCAAAAACTTTACAAATAACTGTTATAAAACTACTTGCAAACTGTCAGGAAGCAATTTATTATCTCAGGGTCTAGATATCCAAAGATAAAATCGATGCCATTTATTTGATTTTGCCACAAAACTTATATTTAAGCCCAAAACAATTCCATCCTTGTATCTGGAGGAGTAATGCTAGCCTGCCAAGTTACATGTTGATCCACGCTTACGAGACATGGCTTAGGGATGCTGATAAAGAACATTACGGCAAGCGCTAGTCAAAACAGTGTCAGAGAGCTAAGCTGCTGAAGTAGATGACGGCTATATTCATTATGATAATTCTGACAGAATACTTCATACTACATAACTTTGGGATTGTTCCCAAAAGAAAGCATGTCACGATAAAGCAAATCCTCATAAGCCGCTAGTGTCACATTAGCAAGATAAAGTTAGCTAATTCATACCTCTACGGAAGAAGCAGAGCATGATTTAAATGTCAGACGTATTCATCTAGCAATAGATAGATAGATAGATAGATAGATAGATAGATAGATAGATAGATAGATAGATAGATAGATAGATAGATAGATAGATAGATATTTCTCACACGCACACCTGAAATGGGAACCTCGGGAGAATCGATTCCCCAGCAGAGACTGTGACTGAGTTTAAGCTGGACAGGTGGAGCAGACCAGGCACTTCACCTTAGTGTGTGTGTGTGTGTGTGTGTGTGTGTGTGTGTGTGTCGCCCTGTTCCAGCCGTTGTTGGAAGTACTTTCATGCTCTTTCTGTGTGTCAGACATGCCCACAAACTCTCAGTCACACATACACACATACCGAAGCCCAGGACTTGGGCAGAGTCGCCAGATAAATTGGTTCCGTTAGGCTGCTACTGAGTCCAATCACCCAGAGGAGCCCGAGGAGTCAACTGGCTTCACACCATCCGGCTGATTTCATGACCAAGTACTCCTTGATGCAGTCAGTCAGTGATGGTGTGTGGATCTTGTCTAAATCCGAGGTGTGAGGGATGAGAGATACAGCGGCTTTGTCACAGGCTGCGTGCATCCAAGAACTTCAGCAAGGCGGACTTGATATATTTTATTATCAAATTAATTAAAAGCCATGTAGTTTGATCCATATTTCTATTGTACATCATCACTGAACTAGACGTGTATGTCTCATGAATCGAGCGATCTTTAAAACTCTTTTTAAAATGAATTCCACTCTTCTAAACCTGTGCACTGCATCCTCTATTGGCTCCGTCTTGCAGAAAGACTGTAGAATACAATGTCTGGTCATGACAAAAAAACATCTCAGCCCTCTGCCAATATTTTGCATTAAGTGCTGGATACCCACACAGTACAGATTATATAATGCTTGTGAAATTTTGAGATACAAGAAAACAAAGGTATTGATACTCCTACATGGCGGAATTGCTACTAATCTTCTCCAACAGTATTTGCCAAAATACCAGTGTAATCCTTTAAGAGGTATATTTTCTATACTCTTTATATGCGGTGATCACTTCAGGTTCAAATATACAGATTAGGTTTTTTTTTGAGCAGTGAATTCACAGCACAGTCCAGGCAGCCTGGTTAAACTGGTATGCTGCCTTTTGGTTCCAGAAATAATGACGATTCCTGCCTCATGCTGTTTTAGTCATCTAATCTTTAACTGTAGAGCTTTTTGAGAGAAATCTAAAAACACAGCAGCTTGATTTTATGTGTAAGACGTTTGTAGAATGAATGCCTTTAGGAAAAGTGGCCAGACTGTGGGAAGTCACTGTCTGCAACTAAAACCTTCTCCCGTAGCAGAAGAAAAAACCTCTGTGGAGGGGTGGTAGAATACAACTTTACTAAACCCTGCTGTATCTGTGATTCTCCAAAAACATGAGGATACATTTGCAATTTGAACTTTAATCAATTAGAATAGAGACAAGGCGGCTTGCAGCTTTGCTACAGATGCAAACCAGCAAACCGTCTTTAGAGCAGCTCAAGGCTAAATACAGTAACTTTTGAGCCTACACTGTGGTGAGGAAAAATCACAATGCAAAAATGTCAAAATGTTCCTTCCACGCAGACACTTCAGGGGCCTGACCTGCTACTGTTGCTCTAATTCCATGACCAGAAGCTCCATGGCAAATTCTGCTTTACTGCAGTGTCTGCTTTCTCTGGTGATTTGGGGATTTCGTTCCAGTCCTATATTGGTGCCGAGCGCCGACACAATAGCTCCTCCAGCAAAGGCTGTCAGTCTTATTTCTTGACATGTTCTACCCGAATATTAAATCATATTTTACTGAAGCCGAGCACAGCCTTGCTTGCTCTTTCCTAAAGTACATGCATTGCACTTTAATGTTAACCAAAGCACTGGCTTTTCAAGTAGAGATAACACAGCATTAAATGATCTAATTTCAGGACTGACTTAGAAATTGCTCAAGTGTTGAAATCTTTTAAAGCCTAATAATGAAATACCTATGCACTTGTGTGGCAAAGATTTTCTGCAGAATGGTTATAGCAGTGTACAGATGGAACTTCATTAAGAGTATATTGCAGATTGGTAGTTGGTGTTTTTCGAGCAATTCTCTGTCTACTCTCCGATCCATTCCTATAACCTGTGAAAGCAAAGTTCTCCCAGAGGGTCTCCAGCCCCTGAGACAGAGCACACTGGCGGTACTCCAGAGACACAATCCATTTTTATCAGCCTGGCCAGACCCAGGCTTCATGAAAGAAGAATAAATAGGGCTGTTAAAACCTTATGGCTTTTCTCTTAAACTACAACAAATAGACAGAGCAATAAAAGAAGAACTACTGAGAAATTGTGAAATTGCTCAAAAGCTTTGTGGCGACCTCTTTACCATTACTGCTTTCCAATGGGCGCGGGACATTCTGCTGATTGATAAAGCACCATCTTGTTTTCTGCTTGTCAAACAGTCTGCTTATATCTCGTACGCAAGTCTGTGTGCTCGTGCCTCCGTTGGCCGCTGGCACATGTCGAATCACTCCTTCGTGTCATCCAGCAAAATGTGTAGCTAACGTGAAAGGTAAGTGTTTCGTGGATGGGGGCGGATCAATAGAACATTTCTGCAGCTGACCTCTCATCGCTGATGGACCCTCCAGTGAGCCTCCAGCCCTTCCTCTGTGTCACGACGCTTTCAGCTCCAGGACACAAGTCATCTGAGCCCGTTAAGGGGTTACTGTGACTTTATGGTATGGCAAGCATGATGTGGCACGGAAGGGATGACTCAAATCGTGTGAACGGTGCGATCTTCTCTGGCAAAAGGACGTTTCGTGGATAAGGCTGTGACTAAATATCCGGATAATGTTTTGTTATTCAGAAATGTGATAATAAATATGCAGAGCTGAAGAATAGAATCACAATATTAGCTAAATATTGTCAGTCGGCTTTGAGCGCTGCAGAGCAGGAGCAGAGCGGCGTGAAGACAGCCTGATTTCAAAACTCACATTCCAGTACGGTCTCTTTATTTTCTACTTTCTTAGTGTATGTACACAAAGACTCGGTATTTTAACTCAAATCAGGATCCAGCCTCTCACGATGGATGGATGATTCTGTTGTAACATGAATGACACCAAGAGCCAGTATAACTCTTTGTCTATCTCCATTTGTATCTTACTTCTGACTTCATCTGCATTAATGCTGCCCCAAATATCGCCTTGCATCATCTGATTTGATCTGATTGTATTGCTGTGACAACCATCTGTCATAACCCACTTCTGACCAATCATCAGCCACAAACCTGACTGTAATCACCGTAGGCTGCTGCCATAACGCATATGTCATTTATGTCATTCCACAGCATTTTTTAAAGTTTTGTAGATTTTATTTTGCCCTTTTTTCCCCTTTCATGAATTTTCAGTAACCACTTATTCATATTTAGGGAGCACAGAAGATGGAGCTGATCCCAGCATGCTGTGGGGCAAAAGACACAGCGATGACCCAGATGGGTCGCTTGTCCATCTTCAGCCTGCGTTGCACACATTGCTTCACATTCACAGTGTGAAATAAAAGTCTAAAATATTTATGTATGCACTCGAGGATCATAAAATCCGTGTTGGTCCGGCTCCCCGAAGGCAACAACAAAACAAAATATGTGTTTTGTTTATATTGCAAGACACGCATATAAATGCTGTGGCATTTGCTATTTAAGACCAGTGTTTACTTTAGTTTTAATTACAGGCTTCGCAGGTGGTTGCGTGCCGCGGAGCACGCGAGTCTATCAGTGCGATTCCTTAAAACAGCAATTTACTGCAGCATCATTCTGTTTTGAAATTAGAGCTCTTATTCAAGATAAGATTACAATAACGGCAATTAAGTGCCAAATTTATGCATGCACCAAGAGCGGGGCTGTCCCAAGGGAGAGGCAATAAGAGAGGTTTGGTGAGGGGGGGGTGGGCTAATATTACTCCACAGACCACCAGCATATCCGTCCTGTGCACTTTTTTGAAGGCTATCGTACAACATACCACCCAAACCGAAATACGTGTTTTGCATGAAGGAGAAGAGTGATATTCCTATTTGGGAGTGAATCACTTTGCATTCCAAAGCAGAGGGGTGGGGTTGACACAATTACAAAAATATGATAATGAGGAAATTAATCCTTATTATCATTTGTTTACTTCACAGCAGTAACGCACATCCGGCTGCTGATGATTATTTACGCTGAAAAGAGAGAGCCGATACATTATGCATGTCAAGACTTACAGTAGAAGTATAACTGAGAGGGAAGGAACACACAAACAGGAAACGCTGTGATAATGAGGGGGTGAGCTTTGGTGTGACAGTACTGAAAATCGTGTCTGTGTGTGTGTTCGTCTCTCCCACAGTGCAGTGTGCCTGTGAAACATCAACACTATGTCATCGCAGTTTTTTTTTTTTTTTGGCAAGAGGTGGGATGGAGGGAAGGCTGAGCGGATAAAGGGAAAAAAAAAAGTGAAGCACGAGGAAGAAGAGTTGCTGCGACGTGATACATAGCGGCCTCGTTAGCACTGACTTTGCACTGCGTGGATGTGTAGGTGTGCGTCTGCTTGTGTTCCTTTGTTGGGGAAATTGTGGGTGTGATGCTATGAACTCGCAAGACAGTTTGAGTTTGTCAGCAGATGTGTTGATGGTCGCATAAATAAATATGAATTAATAGAAGATGTCAGAGTGTCTAAAGAGTGAAGGACAGATGTCTGGTTTGTAATTGGTTATTTTTCACTTCATCTCTGGTTTTATGGACTTATTGTATTATTTGATTTATTTATGGGTGTGCTTTGACAACATGTTGATCAAGGACATTTTCTATATCATACATGAATTTTTGTGTGTGTGGGTGACAGTGTGAGTGACATCCGGGAGGAAGAGAAAGAGACAAGAGCTAAATTAATCACTGTGTGGGCAACTATCGCTCTCTCCCTCTCTCTCTCTCTCACACACACACACACACACACGGCTTTTTCAAGTCTTCTCTCTGAGTCACATGGCTTTCTCTGCGTTGGCTCAGTCAGCAGAGATAAAAGTATTGAGACAGCCTTTGTTGTGTTTGCATGTAAAATGGATTCAGTGTCAGAGGGTGAATGTGAGGTGAAAGAAGAAGCTGGATTTGTCTGTATCACTGTCTGCGTTCATATCGTTCATATTAAAATGCAGACATCGGCGTGATAGACTTTGATTCGCTGTTTACGATGCCAACGAGTGCTCTTACCTAAGCAACAAATGCATTTTCTCAGTGCACGAATTTCAAAGTGACATAAATGTTTTCTGACCTGCCACTGAAACGGCTGTGGTCTGGTTTAAAGTTTAAAGTCGCCCGCTCATGGACAGACCTCAACTGTTTTCAGCTGAGTCCTGCACGGAAAGTCAAACTGACAATACACACAATTGTCTCAAACTGTTCTCAAACATAAATACCATGCAGTATTTTTTTTCTGTATTTCTTAATAAATATTGAAAAATTCCATCAGAACCAAAACATACATCTTTCTTGAAGAGGCAAGAGAAAGAGAAAAGCACGGGATCTAAACATTGGTTTGACACGTCTGGGCTGCACACATGCAGGTGTCTCCTCTTATTTGCCTGATTAGGCTCTTTACCCACATAAGTAGACCTGATGAGCTGAGGTTAGAATTACTCCAGGCACCTGTGTGGACCTTCAGCTGACTGTTGGTAAAAGCACTGAGGTACGGCGCTTGAGTAACACAAGCTGTTTTTACCAGGAGGTGGAGTAGCTTTTTGTGAGTCATTGAAAGTAAAACACTGGCGATAATCTCAAGCTGATCAGTGTGTTGCTAACCTTATGGGCTAACATTACCTCCCAACATTGACTCTAGAGAAAATACAACGTGACAGCTTCCCAAAACTGATGCCAACATCTCAAACGTCCTGTGGGACACACCGGAGATGATTTCTGTTCTTCCTGGTGTTTTTTTATCACGCAGATATATATTCCAGCTTTTGTTTTTCTCATAACCTTGGTTTTAATTAGGTAGACCTCCAACCGCGATCATTACTGCACAGACTCTGGCTCCAAATGAGGTCACTACAGTGAAAGATGGAAGCGAGCATATCTGGGATTATTTTTTCATTATTTTTTGTACGCTTGGAGGAAGTGGAGATGCATTGCTCATCTTTATATACAGATTATGATTCCCAACTATTGTGGCAAGTAATTTATTTTTTTTCTGATCTTTGTACAACAATCTATCATATGCAACAATATAAAAATGGAACAACCGTAAGGGCAGATTAGTGGAATGAATTAAGAGAAAACATGAGCTGTGCTCTGCTGAAAATAAACTTAAAAATGGAGTGTGTATGCTCCTGAGAAATGATTTACCAACATCCCTCATTATTATAACATTTCAGCAAAGTTTTGTAGGGACCAAAACACACAACTCTTCCTCTTATTGTAGAAACAGAAGCAGAGCAACAGAGAAAACCTACTTGCTTCTCTTGTTTTCAGACCAAGATGCACCATTGTGTGACTCAAACATCTACAATGTGCAAGACAAGCGCCGGGCTTGATCAATGGGTTTTGAATCAGCGTTAGGTCAAATGAGAAATGCATACCAATGTAAGTTCTCACTATTGTCTTCCAGTAATACACATGTGGATAGACAGGATCAATACTGCATTTCTGCAAGTATTGATGGCAGTGTGTGTGAAACCAGATGAATAAAATACATAACAAACAAGCCCATCAGGAAGATTTCAGAGTGCAGCACAGCATTTAAAAACTATTCATATTTAGATGTCGGAAACTGTCAAAAATGGATTAAAAGCTCCTGAAATCAATCGTTTCCTCCTGAAGTGCACACTGTAAAAAAAGGATTGGCTATTACCAGTGGAAACAAGATGCAACGACACGGGAAGACAAACATGAAGCCGCCCTAGAAGTGCTGTCAGGACAATTCCACATCTCTCTTCTACATCTCCCATGTCAACATGTGCTGGATATTCCGGTCTGTCTCTGCTGCAACGTTCAAGGGAAGCAAATGGAGACAGGATGTGGGAGTTCCACACTAAGCTGCACTTGAGAGAAGTTAGCCTTAATCTTTAAATTCCTGCACAGAAATAACACAAGAATCGAGGTCACAACATACAGACTTGGTTTCCGGTGACATCGGCGATGGCGCTGTTAATGTCGTTTGTTATGTAACGTGTGTAGGCGACGTTGCATTTCCTAAGTGCCTGTAGCGCTGCTGCAGATGCAGGAGCACTGAGCATATTAAGAACATGGCCACAGGCACAAAGCAGCATCTGAAATGCAGAATCCAACATGGAATCATCCAGTTTTATCTGCAGCTGATTGTACATTTTTCATAAACAAGGCAAAGCCATTGTAGCAGATTTGCAGCTGTGTGAAATGGTGTGTGTGTGTGTGCATGCCGGTATGTGTGTGTGTGTGAGGGAGGAAGACACAGAGGTGTGTACTGTAATCAACCCGAGCTCATTAACCTCTCTACTGTGAGCAAACAAAAAAAAAAAAACACACACACAACAAAAAAATGACCCCATAATGGATACAAACAGAAATATAGTAATCAGTCAGTCGGTCCCCCAACCCCTGCCTCACTCTATCGGCCTCTCTCCCCTCCTCTCTCACCCCCTCTGCTGATAGGGCTCATAAATAAAGCAGGGTAAGATTCAGCGCCTGCAGCGATAAGGGATGCTGGCTGGGAAGGCGTGGGACCTAGTCTACCACATAGGGAGAGGGCAGAAACTGGCAGAGAGTGTGTGTGCGGGTAGATGTGGGTGGGTGGGTGGGTGGATAGGTGCTTTTGAACTATACGCCGAGCTAGAGAAGCTGATTTGGAACAACTTATCTATTTACAATACTTACTTACTTTACAATTTTGTCCCCGATTGGCATTTACTGCTGTTCATTCACTGCGTGTTCTGTATAATAAACTATCTTTTTATGGTATACACAGGACATACCTCCCACCACCCTGACACCACCCGCTGTTGTTGAGAGTGAGTGCATAAAAACTAGTTAGTCAGCAAGTGGAGGTTTTGAAATGTATAGCTCCACTCTGAGTAGTAGTTTAGTACAAACGTATACATGACCAGAACAGAAAGAACAAAGGAGACCTTGAAATAGATATAGAGAGTTTCAGGATCAGAAAATAATAGTACAACAGCAGACTGTCTATTTATACAAGCTCAAGTCCACCTTAAAGTTTAAGCACCAAAGTTGGGAACAAGTGGTATAAACTACCCAAGATTATAACCAGCTAACCTAGCTTCACCTTTGTTGGGGCAGGTAAACCAGTCTTGAGCCAGCTACGATCCGGTTCCTTGGCCAAACCCATACAGACTGAGCTAGTGCCACGCCCTAATGTCAGTGCAGTAAGAAAGCAATGGCGTCATACAGGAGACGTCCTGATTAAAGAACACGGGAGCTTCTGCATATCATACTCTTGCTACTTACGTGCATTTTGCATCTGCATCTGCATTGTTACCTGCATTTTGAATGCAAGACTTTGGATTTAGTAGTTTTAGGATCTGCACTTCAAAGCCCACTTCCTAAATCTTGGATCAAAAACAAACATTTTCTCCAGACCACTTGGATCTGTTTAGGTTTAGACAAGCTGACAGACAAATCCAAGACATCCTAAAACCAGACCGCCACATGATAATACTGAATAGAATTTGGATCTACTCCAACTTGGGCCCCAGATGAGGTCTTGGTTATTAGGAATCAAGTGGACCTGTGAGCGCCACTACTAAATACTAAAGCTGTTGTCTGCTGCTGTTACACGCATTGACGGAAAGCAATGACGAACGAGGGTCAGAGAGAGGTGAAGCTTTTTGGTCAGGTAACAATCCAAATGAAAATATCTCGAGGCTGCGGCAGAAAGTTGTCTCTCATTTGCCTTTCATAAGGATAAACAAACAAATGAATAATGCATCATAGAATAGTAACAGTGTTCTTGTGCCAGCAAGACAAATCCCTGTGTGTGATGCAATCTCATTGAATTTTCATGCATGTTCCGTATCTGTTCCTCTGCAGTCTCTGCCTCACAGGTTATTTATCTGATGAGGATTTTGCCGTTTGAAGATGCTGTTTGATTTGGTCTATGGTCGGACAGCATTTCCTGTAATGATCTGCCTACAGTATGAGCTCTCATAGTCCATTTCATTCCTGAGGACAAAAAGGAACTAATAAACATGATATGCTTCTGCTGTAATTGTGTGTACCTGCTGCAGAAGTATCCATGAGCATACAACAAACAATGACTCAGATATTATAGGCTACACAGTCTTTAATACTAATAACACCCCTTACTGCTGTTGTGACAGTGTTTTTCACATCCTCCTTTTCATTACCTGGATACAGAAATTCAGTGTTTGCTTATGGGCATGCTGAGGAATGGAATCGGGATACGTGAGAGATGCTCAGCAGTGAGGACAAAATGGCAGCTTGGTCAGTGACCCTTCAAACTTTGCTGCAGGTAACCCTCTAGCCTCAGTTTGGCATGCGCAGGGCTCCACAGTCAAGCTATGCAAGACACATTCACATTTTATGAGTTTTTTTACCTGCAGCAAAGGATGAAGTTAGGTGACCTTTGTCGTCACGATAACATCAGTCAACAATGGCGCTGTTTTTTTTGCACCTACGTGATGTGTGTATGACGATTCTGCTTCAGCAAGGAGGTGACCTTCAGCGTCATACTGAGGGGACCTCACTTTGTTGGCGGTTTCAAATTGCTTAGCTACAGCTACAACAAACACATCCTTAATATCATACTAGTACTTAAGTTGAAAAGAAATCTATTGGCTCACAAAGACCTACGGTTGACCCATCCAAGAGCGCCAACGTCCTCGACTTTTCTTACTCCATGTGCCGCCTCACCTGAGGCTTTGATGGCACATCATAACATTATGTTAGAGGGGAATCTACAGCGTCATACTTTAAAGTGAACGGCCACCGACTGACCGAAGCTGCCCTATCTGACGTGCTCTTAGTCAGACCAGGCTGCAGTGACACAGCGTTATGTTCTCACCTCAGTTTAGTTACTATCAATAATTCTCTGTAACAATCTCTGCTAACTTTTTGGTCATGACACAGCAAGTGTGATGTCTATCCAGTGGCTCAGTGGCCCAGTTTTCACATCTGAAACTTTCTCCAGCAAATAAGATCGGCCCCATGCTGAGCAACCCCTGCAGACTTTCTCCCAAACGACAATACAATCCTGACACAAGCCCTCTGTCCACAGAAATGACAGATATCTTTCAGGCCTTTTACTAATACCCCTGTGCACAGAGTCTGCCTCTTTTTTTCCGCCTCCCTCGCTCCCTCTACAATCCCAGTGAGGGATCCTCTGGGGCAAGATCTTCTTGAAATTTTGCCCCCATAGCTATTTTGAAACCGTAGCGGACCAGCTGGCTCGGACACCGACTCATTTCTGCCTTATAACTCCCTCATTATGTGACACAAATCAATTATGGATGAAAAAAAAACCCTGTGAAGATGCACAGAGGCCCTTTCATGTGTCAAACACCCCACGGCCTGCCAGAAGAACACAGAGAGAGAGGGAGAAAGTGTGCATGCTACAGTGCATATGTGAATTGTGTTTTCTGCCCTTTCTGTCAGTTTAAAAGCAGCAGCAGCATTTACATACATACACATACAATTGTTTGGTTAAGTGACCTCCAGAGGTGATGGTACGGGTAGGTTGGCTAACTGCTGGTTAGCTGTTTTCTCTCCAGTCTCTCTTCAGCCTTGATGAGCTAAAGAAGTCCTGACACTGCTTACTTTAACTCACGTACTGTGCACAGGTTTTCATCTCTCCCCTCCTTCTTGTTGGACTGAATTCTCTCTCTCATACTCTTTTTTTTTTTTTTTTGCATCTGCTCCTTCTCTGCTGAACTATTTTTGTCTCTCTCCCTCAGTCTCTGTTTCTCACTTCTCTGTCTTCTCATACACCCTTCTCCGTTACCTACTGTTCTCTGGGCTGCGTCCTCCCCCTCCATTTTCACACATCTGCCCCCCCTGCTGGGCTCTGCCTGTCTCTGTCGACTCGCTCTCCTTCACTCTTTGCACTCATTCTCTGTCCAGTCACCAAGGTTAGGAATACTAAATTACTGACTACTGAAATTCTCCTTGAGGATGACTCCCCAACCTTTTGCCGCATGGCTACCTCTCTGCTGATCTCATGCTCTAGCCTCTGCTGTGACATTTTTGGGTTGGGATGTTTATGCGGGTCTCAGAGCGGATATGCAAAATAATTAATTTCCGGTGCCGTGTGTGATGGCCTGCTGCTCTCTCTGTCTCTCCAAAGGAAAAATAATAATAATATTAATTTTCCCTCCATCCTCCCTCACCACCTCGCTCCTTCAATTCCCATCTCTCACTCTCCCTCACTTCAGAGGTTGTGATTGTATTCGGGGGAAAAGTGGAACAAGGGCAAGGCAAGGCCTTATCCTCCGAGGCGGCGGCAGCCGGCCATTTAGACAGCGCAGGGTATAAAACACACAGGCTTTGGCATATCGTTGGGTCCCTGCACGCTAGAGTAGCAACACCATCCATGCATTATTACACTGACTGAACACAGTGCTGCAAGACTGAGCACAGATTTATGCTTAGTCAAAGGAGAGGAGTGTGACCGTGGGCAATGGACATGTAAGGATGCAATAGCAAGATGTGATACAAATATACGATAGATAGATAGATAGATAGATAGATAGATAGATAGATAGATAGATAGATAGATAGATAGATAGATAGATAGATCACTTACCTGCTCCGTAGAAAGATTTATGCAGCACCGGAAAGCAAAAGAAAGAAAAGAAGACATTAGAAAAACATTGAACATTACATACATCTGCATAACTTGAATGCTAGATGATTCATTTTCTTGTCTCTATGCATTCTGTGTCATTATTTAAGGGTTAAGGGATACTGGGCTGAGAAATGATTGTTTATACTGTTTTTGTTTTGATGTACTTCCTGGTTGAAGTCAGTCAGATATTTTTCAGAAATGATAACACTTTTTCATGTCGTCTGAACGCTGCACAGCTGAATGCAGAAACAGTCTCCATCTTCTAAATATGTTACCACCAATATAAGCTTAAACGAAATCAGAAATGAGAAGAGCTAAAATCAGAAAACGTACTGTCCTTTATGACTGATGACTCTTTTTCAAATCATTGCCATGACGATTCGTGGCCTAACCTTCCAAACATCTCTGTCAGAGATTAGCCCCTTTTAGTTGACTTGTGGGAGAAAGCTCCACTGCAATCCTGTTCTCCTTCCTCGTGAGATTTTCTAAACCTTCCACAGCAGCGACATGACAGCATGCCCCAACTGATTTAAGGAAACTGGCGAAGCTCTACTGGAGGAGAAAATGCCAGCGAATTGTTCGTCGTACACAACCCCCTTTCGTCTGATGAGAGCGAAGGAGTGTAAACGGATACCAAAAAAAGGCAAATGTCAGAGCAGCATTTTCATAATCAAATACTGAACTTAAGTGATGCCCACAAATGAAGTGCTGGCAAATCTAATCACGTTTGTTTTATTAATTGGATTACTCTTGTGTGCACACGTTCAAATACATGATTGCACATTACTGAAAACATATTTCTAAATATTATGTTCAATTTCTGTCATATTCTCCAGCATCTCCTCCTAAATCATCTACATTGGACCTTTAAACGACCTTTAAACAAAGGTTGTATAATATTCTTGTTGCTTGACTTTCTGCTTGTGCTTGCAGATGAAGACTGTGTTACTGATTTAAACACAGTGGTAGGCATCTATCACGGCAGTTCACATGGTAAACATGCACTCCACACACACACACACACACACACACACACGCACAGACAGAAGAGAGGCCTAGTTACACAGACCCAGATATATCAAGGCAAAGGAAAGACGAGAGAAAGAATCAGACAGTGAGAAACTTTAGGAAGTGTGTATTTGCATAATCTCCTCTTTGCAAAGAGTCGAGGGGAGGAATAATAAGCTAGAGAAAGCTATCATCTGCCAACACAGTGTTGAGCCAAACCCCTGTGTGTGTAAATGCAGCTTGCAAGAAGTACAGTAGCTAGCTGCATGTTAAGTCTTTCTCACTTCGTGTGGGCATCAGACATCAGACGACACATTTACCCACAGACGTAAATTAAAGAAAATAGCAGGCTGACCACTTTATTCCTGCCCTGAATATGAATCTACTCTCAGCTTTTAGCCGCTGTAATTTGGACAAAGTGGCCATGCAATGTTTTACAAATTCATTTGTGGATGGTACCTGCTAAATTAGCGTCATGTATTGTATGTATGGATCTGAATTTCCATTAAAATCTCAGCTTCAAACATAGTGACGTTTCCCTAATGGATGAGAAAAAAATATATATCTGTGTTTCTATTACAGAAGCAAAGGCTCTAAGCTTCTCACCCAGGAGTAGGTGGTTGAAGACAGGATGCTGGCAAAACTGCTGGCAATCATGGACAATCCCTCTCAGCCCCTCCACAAAACACTGGACAAGCTAAAGAGCAGCTTCAGCAACAGGCTCATTCAACCCCCCTGCTCCAACGGATGATACAGGACCGGATCCTTCCTCCCAACTGCAATAAGACTTTATACCTCATCTACCTCTGTCAGAGCCATCACAGAACCACTCTAAATCTAGCTCTGCCCAGATCTATCCATCCAGATTATGACAGCCATGAGGGGTCGCTTGTGTACACCTTGGGAATCTTTTGCATATTTGTTTTAAGATGTAACGCAGCGGGGCACCTTTGGCCATGAGCCCCTGTCTCTTAGCTTTAACGCCATTGATACAAACACAATGCGCATTACTAAATGTAGGTTGTTTTCTGTGGCTCCGGGCAGAATCGACCGGATACACGAACAATGCACTGAATGTCTTAAAACCGCCTACGAGTGTTTGCCTTCAGTGCCACAGCAGGGAGAAGCGCGATGTCCTGTCCTATTGATTCTGATTCTGATCTTCCACTAGCATTAAATGTTGGCTTCCTTTGAATGTGACTTGATTTCTCTGTAACCTTATCCAAGACATTTCAGCTGCCTGAAAGTATGTAAATATACCTCAACTTTAAATATAGCAGATCAGAAAAGGCTCATGTGAATCATTTTGATTGCAGGTGGTTTGCTCATAAGCTGCTTAGGTCTTTACAGTATCCAGGGACCATACAGTATATCCAGGAGAAGCGTGCTCTGAAATTTACAAGATACAACCTCACGAAGGCGGGTGTGCCTAAAAATGCAGAGATCTAGTGGAGATACACGGATCTTGAACTGGATTATAACATTTGTTGGAGAGCTGGTCAAAAGAAATCAAGATAGCTGTGTTTTACTTTACTTTTACTTTTCATGAGATCTGGCCAAAGATTTTCTTTACGGTCAAATGCTGTATCAAAAATCATTTTACCATGTTCAAAAGGCTGCTGTCAGTACAAGAGCTCTTATCTGCCCATCAGTACAAGCCTGGATAGACATGAAGGGAAAAATTCAACGTTTGATGCATTTAACTGGAGAGCACTGCTGACCATCATCTGCGATCAACCCACCACTCAGCAAGACGGAGCCCAAAGACAGAAATAACAGGACAGAACGTGATGGACAAGGACAATTAGAGCATTCATACTGTGTACTAATTTGTCGCTAAGTGGAAGGCTCATTAACTGTGACTGACTCAGATGAGCAGCCAGGAGAAGAAGCAAATTGAGTGATATTTGCAATTAACTTGAGGTGCTGCATTGTTTAACAGATAGCTCACAATGGAGATAAAGCGTTGTTTCTAGAGTTCAGCTCACTTGCTGATCTGTAATTCGGATGTCTTGTTCTGTACCCTGGGAGCCCTGGGGCAGAGCGGATGCTGCAATCCTTTGAAATCAACCGAAAAAAGTGGAATGGAGCGATATCAGTGGCTCGTTGGTGTGCAGGGAGCGTATCCTAGTTTCCGTTTAGCAGGCGACAACCTCCTCCGCCTGGTTATCTGACAGACACCACACTCACTAGTCCATGAACGTAGCTACACACATGCTTGTATTACTTAGTGCACCCTCTCTGTACATCTCCATACTTAACCTCAGACTTTACTTAAATCTAAATGTATCCCTCGTCTTAAGGAGGCAAGGACTGTCCAAGTTTCCTCTTTCTCTCATATGAAGAAATTACAGCCCAGAAACACACGGACTCGCACATATTGCATTTGTTATCAGTGTTTACTAAAGAGTCTCCAACTCTATCTACTCCATGCCCAATCTCAGCCACCATCCCAATATAAATCCAGTCTTCAATCTAATCTTTTAATAATACTAGACATAGCCCCAAACTCATTTCTTATTGAAATCCAATAATCCCATAAGGCCTGTTTTCTGCTCTTCCCGTGTGGCTGGGTTTATGTGGTGGGTGGTGCAATATGATTGGCCGATTGAGTGGGTGTATCCAGGTATATTGGTCCAGACAAACTTGCCTTGACTATTTAAAGCTCAGAGATTTTCCTTTCCATCTCACAATGCACCAGCGGTGCATACCTACCTTTGTGACTAACTCTACTTCTGAATAGTAATTTGGGGATTTTTTGTGTCAACAAAACATTTCTGTACTTTGGGTTCTTTAGGTTAGGAAGTTGTGGTATCTTTTTTCTTGTTGTGCAGTATATTTACAGTAGGTAAGTATGCTTTGCTCGGGGAACTACTTTCTTATGTTCTAGCTGCAACCAGCAGCTCTAAAGATAGCTCTGTTGTTCCGTGTTTTTGCTCTATGGGGCTGAAATTTGCCAAGGAGGTCAAGTATTTGTGAGGCTGTGTTTGTGGATGCATGCATGTTGTTATCTCCCATGTGATTTATACTTCCATCTGACTAAAAAAAGTAAACAGCACACTCCTGAGCTACTTTTTATCTCCTATAGCTAAGTGAGGCTTTGGAGTTGGGCAAATATTTTTCATACTGTGGCCAGATTTCCTCTGAGCTAGGCATAACACCATCCCTGACAACCAGGGATACATAAATATGAGAACACACATACAAATATGTTATGTTAATCACCCACTTATTCAGGTGTATTTTCATACACCGGTGTCATTGAGAGCAGGGTGAATATCCTAGCCATAAATCTCATCTGTCAAGCGGACTCCAACTGGTACTAATGGTTATGTGATGTGTGTTTAAAGAGCACACTTGCTCCACATGGGTGATTGGGAAGGCTGCTGAACTGTATGAGGGCTCCTGTGCATGATTCAACCTTTGTAATGTTTCTGGTGCTCTCTCTGAACCTCTGTCTTCCTCTTTAAATCATGTGCAGAGATCAGCGGCGCTGGGAAAAGGGAGGGACTGCAGACGTAAGCAGGTTCATGCCTCACACAAATGCACACACGACCAGACGTGCGCACATGCAGTCGAACACACGTCCAGAAATTACAGTTTGTTTGTGCGGCTACGTGTGCACACACAGATACACACAAACAAACATCTAAATCCCAAACCGCAGCGAGGTCAAAGCTGTACAACGGGAGAGTAAATAAAGTTGTGCTCATTTTATTCATGTCTCTTAGGTGTGTGTGTGTGTGTGTGTGTGTGTGTGTGTATGCCCAACTGCCTGAGCTTTCCTAAAGGACAGTGTTAATAACCACTGTGCTACTTTCAGCTACAAAATTAAGGTGGTTGTTCACATGAAACTACAACACACAACAGTCACAGCGCAACACAACACATAATTATTTTTTACTTCCCTCATATCTGCTCAGCAGTATTCAGACTAATAATTCTAGTATCTTGACAGCATTTATATCAGTCTGCCTCTGAAAGCACAACAAACAGCACAGGGACTAGTGATTCATTCACAGTGTACACAACTCTATTGTAAATTTGACTTTCCTGCAACTTTATTATGGTCACAAAATGTAAGTCAGGTATGTACTTGTACTAAAATATGCATGTGGTTGAAACCACAAGCACCAATTTGCTGAAGCCACACAAAGGTCTGAAAGGCCTCGATCAGACCAACAGCAGCCTGCAGAAATACAAATTTTGCATCATCTAGCAGCCAAATTCTGGGAAAATACGCATGCATCACTCACCAGCAAAATATACAAAAAGACATTTGACATGAAGGTCATGTCAAACTCATGAGTTCAATTATGCTGTAACATGACATTATGTGCGTGACTTGGAGTTGCAAAAATGACACAGGCGTCCTAACAAACGTGTTCTTTTATCCATTTGTATATAAAAAGAAACAGACACTCTTAAGTGCATCCATTACTTGTATATTTGTGTGTGTCTACTGCAGCCAGTGAGCCAAACACAGATACAAAGAGAGGGGGTTAAGTCTCTAGAAAGTGCCCAGACAAGACCATATCACGGCATGGGAAGGATGTCACAGAGCTCACACTTCATGCATACACAATGGACATATAACTTGTGAGGAAGGAAGGCAGACGTGTGCTCTGAGCGCACTCACACACACATAACCATATTGCTCTATTTAGCTTCTCATCCCAATTGAGTGGGCCTTTGATCAAACATCAAACAGACAGCAGCCAAGGAGACAACACACATGCCCGGACTCACATGCACACACATGCACGGCATGTGAGAGAGTGACGATTGGTGTGCAGAACAGGTCGTTCCCGGGAATGAGTGAGAAGAAGGGTAAGAGCAGATGAGTGTCGAGAAGAGATGGGACAGCAGATGGATTGAGAACATGTGAAGAGGGACGGAGTGATAGGATGAAAGAGAGAAAAAGAAGCTGCGATCGGCTATAGGAGTGAAGAACTGCTCATGCACGATCAATAAATGAATACAGGGAGGGTTCAAATATATTGAAAAGTAAGTGAAAATTCTGTTTTTGCAGCCCTCCACATGCTGCAGTGAGGTAGGAATGTACTCAGGATATCGTGGCATCACTGCCTCATCACTGCTGGTTCTTACCAGGTTTCACAACACTCAAAACAGCTCTAGTACATCATCATTATGTATGCGCTAACCATGCCAGCCATGATGCAAACAGGGAGTGCAATGTTAGCTTAAGGCCAAACATGAGCCCAGTTATTTAGCTTCACTTTGTTGGAAATTGGATTCTGAATTTGAAGTGATTATCGTAAGGTCGGGCTGAGGTTATAAGAAGTTGTTGTTAATATGAATATGATTTCTAAACAGACGCATGGACCCCGCTATAACTGAGGGGCAATAAGAGTTAATAATTCTGCCTATGGGAGTCACTGTGTTATGTCCATAAGAAGATGAGGGGCGAATGAAAGCGATGAACGTTATATATTCCATAGAAGTATTCTCAAGGAGACGGTCGGCTTTATTTTCCATCAGAGGCTTATGGCACCGAGCTCATACTGCAGCTGCCGAGCTCTCCCACACACAGATTTGAGGAAAGGAACTTGCTGTAACTACAACATGCCATATTCAAAGGATCCCATTCAATTCTGATTTGCATAAGCAAACATTTTCCGGAATATCAACAAACAAGCATGGACAAAGACATACTACACACGCACATGCATATTAAGGATACGGAATTATGCACACACATACTCAAACACACTCCACGCAAACAGGCATGAATGCGCCCACATATTATACACACAGACGCACGCAAACACTCCAGAAACAGCTCTCTAATATGAAAGCATCTGAGTCTTTAATGAGCAGGTTAATGTAGGCGGCTGTTTTGAAATTTCGCTACTCGTCTGTACCAATCTCCAATTCCTCATCTCCCTCTCTCTCTCTGTCTCTCTCTCTCTCTCTACCTCCCTCTCTCCTTCGAAATCCCTTTCTTCTACCTCCCCGCTCTCCTCCTCTGCCTCCTCCTCTGTCTAGCAGCAGCAATTCAGTTTTAATTGCTTTCTGAGTCACCTAATTCCTCTGAGGAAAGAGAGAGACTGTGAAGGAGAAAGATGGAGAAGACAGCAAGAGATGGTATATTTAAACATTTAGAGACTCAAACACACCCTGTCCCCATCCGTCTTTCTCTTCTCCACCGTCTTCCAAAGAGACGACTGCTCCAAACTTTCTAACTTTAAAAAAACAAAACAAAAGTATCCCGTCTTTTCCTTAAAAGTCCAGACAGCGTCTTCAGAAATGGGAAACATACTTGCCTTGACATACAGTTCTCTATTCAGGGCTTGAATTTTTATGAAACATGCAACTAAAAATTGTCTCGAAATCAAACCTTCCACTGTAGCAGATGTTTAGTTTTTCATTGTCTTCAATGTGAAAAGCTATTTGTATCCTTCTTGAAAAAAAAAAAATAAACACAACTTTCCACTAAAACACTTTTTTCCTCATGAATAATAAAGAAGACAAATGCTCCTTCCTCTACTGTCTCTGCTGGCTCCTCGTCTTAATTAGGCCACCCCATTGTGCAAAAATACCTTAGATAGTCCTTTCAAGGGAAACTGCAGCATCAACATTTATGCAGTTGCATATTATGTTACTGTATGTGGTCCCTAATTAGCCAGTCACACCCTGATTATGTCACTGATTGGCTCGTGTGTTCTCCGCTCGGCCTGGAGCGAAAGGCTTGGTATTGCTGACCATTGGGATGAGGCTTCACTGTGGAGTCTCTTTGTCATCTTCACTGGCAACTATACTGCAAGAAAAGTACATTTCTGTCTACAACAGAGTTCCAAAATATTACCTCCTTAAAGGAATAATTCAACATTTTGGGTCAATACTCAAATGTGTGTCTATGAAGCTAGAGGCTAGACCGCTGATCCTAAGTTGGTTCCAGCTAATAAGGCATGAGTATGTCTATGACTAGATCTTGCTCATTATGTGTTGGTACTTATACATGAAGACCTATATATATGAGCACACATATGAGCTTCTATGTACAGAAAAACTTTGAAAAGATGCAAACAGAAAGAAAAGAAAAAGAAAAAAAATATTCTGAATAAATTTTCCCTCCGTCTTTGAAGTGGTCTTTGAAGAATCTCAGTGTGCTGGCGAAGGAAATTCATCAGGTTGCTAGACTAGAAGTGTGAAAATAAAAACTCATATTACATACAGGAAATAACAAAAATAACAAAATGTTAAAATGAAATCAAGCGAATCTTAAAAGATGTCCCTAAAACAGAGTGAAATAAATATGTTGCAGTGAGTTAGTATGATGAAATTTATGAAGCATGTGGACCAACTGAATTAATACTATAAACTTATTATAATCATTGTTATAAATATATAAATAATATACCATAAACATATGAAAAAACGTTTAGATGTTGTATGAGACTGCACCAGAATCAGGAGCAGCTGATAGGTTGATACAAAAACAACAACAACAAAGAAAAAAAAAAACACTAATAATGGATAAAAGCAGAGGGAAACGAAGTGATGCGCCTGATAAAAAGAGGCCGTGATGTAAAAAGGCAGCTATACATTAAAGATTAGGTAAAATGCTCAGTAAAGCCGATTTTATCCTTTCAACTCTCCTTGACTGTTTCATTCTCTCCTGCTTTCTCATCCAGGCTTTGAAGTCAAAATCAAGGTCCTCGCTGTTCATACAGCGGTGACCAGACAGAATTGATTTGGTGTTGATGAAAGCAGGCCTTGAATTTGTCTGTGTAGGTATGTGTGGATTTGTCTGTCCAGCGATCTGTGAATGTAGCAATAGAAAAAAAGTTTTAACCTTTTTTTCTTCTTTGATGTTTTACAATCAAAACTACGTCGGAAAGACGTCGTCAGCAGCGGTTTGGAAGTCCATATCTGGCCGTATACTCACACGATGGGGAGAGTTTGGATGAGGTGAAGACGCGATCGTCATTAATGAATGCACTTCACCTCACAGAGACAGTTCAGCTATTGCACTTGTGCCTTAATGAGACAAGAGCAAAAAAAAAATCCTGCTTTTGAGTCTTTTTAGCTCTAAAATATGACACAAACAGCTTCATTGACTTTTGCCCTTTAAATATTAATGTTCTTATATCACCCGTGCTCTTTTCTTCTCCTCCTTCCATTTATTCACCACTTCCTCTCTCTTTTTTTTTACATAATGTCTTTGAACTGTGTCTCCCTTCTGTTTTTTTTTCTGCCGGTGAAAACTCTTCTATGCTTCCATCCGGCTTGGACAGCTGCTACTGCACACAGTGAACAAATGATTCAGTCATTATGTCTGCAGGTAAGGCGTTTTATCACAGCTGTCACTTTTTAATAAAAAATACGACTTAAGTTCAGCCTTAAAACTTTGCTCTCCAGAGGATCTGAAGGCAACAAACAGAGCCCAAAATAACTGTCAGTCCTGGCATGTTTTGCTGAGTCAGCCTGATCCTGTGCGTGTGTGTGTTTGTGTGCTCGTGTCGGTGTGTCTGCTGGCAGCTGTTTAGAGGCTTGAGTGTGTGTCTATGAATATAAAATTGAACAGTGCACACATGCGTGCCTCTTTATGGGTGCCTTCAGACATCCTCCATATTCTTTTATTGGCCATGAATTAAACATTTTGTCTGACCGACCAGATACGCTCACCTTAAAAACAAATTAAGGAGGCACTGAGTCGAGATTTAGAAAGTGCATGTTCTAACGCTGCTAAACACCTTCAAACTCCTAAATGTTTCATCTCAAAGAGTTGCATGAACAGCCGGATGGACGTCCGTCCGTTGGTTGTATCATCGGTCCACGTCGTCATGTCCCTCTGCACTCGTCTTGCTTTCATTTATCAGTTTGCTCTTTTGTTCCACCTCAGTTTCTCTCGTTGTTAATTTATTTGACTCAGCTGTAAGGTGTTCGTTCTTTCAAGGTTTGAAAGTGAAGTTGATGTGCATACAGTATGTCTGCTTGCAGACAGAGTGACTCAGACTGCTGCTTTTTTAGGCAGTCTCAGGAAGCTATTTTTACTCAGACACATCTGTCTCATTTACCTCGTTCAGCCTTGTTCCCTATAATGTTTCTTCTTAGATTTTTTTACTATCACATACATGTCTAATATTTTTAGATGCATTAAAGATCCCTGACTCTAGATAGGTTACATGTTCTGACGTAAGTACTTCTCTAACTACAAGCGTGGCATGCTGGTTTGCATGTTCTCCCTGTGTCTGCATGGGTTCTCTCCAGGTACTCGGGCTTCCTACAGTCTACAGACATGACATTAATAGGTTAACTGGTCACTCTGTTGGCCGTAGCAATGCAGGTTGTTTCTCTCTGTGTGCCCTGTGTTGAACTGGCGACGTGTCCAGGGTGTGCCCTGCCTCCCGCCCACAGTTAGCTGGGATAAGCTCCAGCCTCCCGTGACCCCGGTGAGGATAAGTGGTAACAGAAAATAGATGAATGGACGCAGAGATTAACAAATCAAACCAGCCTCACCCTCAGCGTGCTGAGGATGTATTTGAGTAAATGGTTTTGTGAGACTGAAAACCTTCCAGCGTTTACTATCATCACACATGACTGAATGACATTTGGAGCACACCGCTCTTCAGCTGACTAATTAACTTCACACATAGACCTGCGTAAGCAGCTACAGGTGTGCTGTCACATGACCTCATCAACAGGAAATGATGGATTAACACCATCTGCCTCAATGAAAACACACACACACACACACACACACACACACACGCACACACAATTGATGATTAACAATCGATTAAAATGAAATCATATGACACACTGGGACTTTTATCTATACTTTCAGCGTACACTACACTGTCAAAAGTATGTGGACACCTGCACTTTGCACCTACAAGAGATTGTTGAATAAAACAATCTGCATTAATCTACTCTATTAGACTAGAGAGTAGACTACTCTTCTTTAACATGGCTTGCAGGGAGATTCTGGAAGAAACCGTGGTCAGGAACTTGTCATTTTCTTTCACTCTCAATTGTGGACCGAACTACAGTAATATCGTGATGTTGGAGGAGCCACACTAATATATATATATACACAGACGTGTATAGGTTTGGACGTGGACATCAGTACGATAAATAATTTATGTACAAAGAAAACTCGGAGATCCAAACAGAAAAGAATCTCCTCGCTCTCTGTCGCTTTCTTTGAACCAGTCTTTGAAGAATCAAAGTGTGATAATAGTCAGTGTGCCAGCAGCGGGGATTACTAAATGAATGCAAAGCTCCCCATGCATCTCTTCCCCTATCCGCAGCGCAGGTGACTCGTCCAAAGGCGCATAGAGCTCGGCAGCGTATAGCTTGAGCCCACGCAACCTTATCTCCTCTATCCTTGCACTGTTTAGTATCTCTGCAAGGAACAGACGCCGGTCTAAAGATCTGCAAAGCACCTTGAACGTTCAACAGCGTCCCCATCTTTCAGCCTGAAGGTGACTTAAGACGGAGGTGACACACACCATAACCACACCAAACAGACATATATAAATTACTGTGCTGCTCATGCAAGTAGGAGTTGTTCAGTTTATGAACTTTAATGTATCGTGTCCTGCTATTGTTTTGGGTTTTTTCTCATCGTACACATTTCTAATCTTCTTTGCATGAATGCAGATCAACAGAATTTTGGCTTTCAGGGATAAGATGAAATCCTCTTTCCCTCTCCTCTCTGGCTGCCTCGTCTCTTCTCCACTCTTTCTCCTCCATCTGTTGACTTTAGCTTCTAACCCCCCCCCCCCCCATCTCCATTTTAAGTGCTTTAAAACTGTTTCTGTCTTTCATTCTAGCAGGGACAAGAGTACAACAGAAAAATGTAGATATTTTTGAACAACTGCCTGATTCATGCCACAGGAAATTCAAAGCACAGGGTCAACTTGCAGTTTATATGAGTCATGACAGAGTGAGTGCTTTAAGAGTGTTTTTAGTTTTAGTATGGAGTCAAGGACCATGTTTACTGTAAACTCACAAAAGAATATTATTGTGCAGCTGGAAATAACTTTTAGACGCGCTGGTTCATAAAACACAAGTAAAGACTAGTTTACTTTAAAGGAAATGTGTATTTTAAAACAATAAAAATCCAAAAGCACGCCTTGGTTGCGGTGTACAGTGCAGTGATGTTTCAGCAGCCCTGGTTTATCAGTCCAGCAGGTTCAGTGAGCTGCAGCCTTCACTGGTTTGTTAAATTGTGTATTCACACATTCCACATTACCATAAACTAGAATACTACAGTGACTGCTTCAGTTCACTTCACTGGAGTAAAATGGGCTTCGAGGGGAGAGAGAGAGAGAGAGTGTGTGCTTAAATGACCCCACAACTGACTATATGTAAATTCTGATGCATGTGATGCTTCCCCGCATCCCCAAAAAGAGTAGAGGGCAAAGAGGAGAGAGAGAGAAGAGTGAGAGAGAGAGAGAGCTGCACCTACACCTGTCAGGTGACTCTGGAACAGATGGTCAAATCCAAATACAGCACCACAGGCACCAAAGACAGCGGGCTGACGCTGTGAGTGTGCGTTCACATGCTTGTGTACTTTTGTTTGCCTGTGTTAATGTGCGCGTGGATGAGGTTAGCGATGAGCTCAGAGGTGGAGTGAGGCCAGCACCCCAGCGGCAGACAGCTGGCTGCAGGTCCGAGTCCTGAGGTCTAACCCCCGTGGGTCTATGCATATGTCCGTGTAGTGTTATCAGCAGACCTTTTGTTTTATCTCTATGTAAAGCACTTTGAACCCACGGGCCTGAAAGTATCAACACTCTGTATACAACTCTTCAGCTGAGCCCCCTTCACGTTTCCATAAAAAAAAAAAAAAAAAAAAAAAACTAAATACTTTGTGCTGCTCAAAAACTGAAAATAAAACTGGAAGAAAAAAACAAACACAAAAATGAATTAATTAAAAAGAAAAAAATCAATGGAAGCTTTTAAATTTGTTCTTTTCAATTAAAGGAAGTGCTGGGTGATAACCTTCATGCATGAACAGACAAAAGCTCAGCCAGTGAGAAGTGCACAGAACAGAACAGTAACTTGTTTCATTGACAGACGGGAATCCACTGCACTGCGGCATCGAAATAAACATAGAAATTAGACCTACTGTATGAATTGAGGAAGAAATATAGCTAAAAAAAGGACTGATGATGAAATGATGTCGAGAAACAGCCTCGTCCTCCGTCGATACTCAAGTGACTTTGAAGAAGAAGAAATTCCTGATTGTTCTCAGACATGAAACTAATACCTTTGATCTGATTTTAATGTGTTTGGCACCTTTAAAAAGATGTTAAGATGTATTAATAGTGGCACTTTTATAGTATTCATCACATTTCTACAACTTCAATAACCTCTGGTGGAATTGGGCTTCAGTATCCTTATTAAGGACACTTTGACATGCAGAATGGAGAAGCCATTGATTCGTGGACAACAAGCTTTAACTCCTGAAATGAAATGTATCTGTATGTAAAACAAATATATGTCCATGTCCATATACCACCATACACCAACAGTTAAAATGTTGGTGGTGTGTCATTTAGGGCTGTAAAGTGTTACACACGTCCCGCAGGTGATTGTACCCGATACAAAGTTACATAGTGCATGAACGGTCGTGCAGGGGTGGAGAATGTGAATGAACTGCATAATTCACTCTATTATGAGTCAGTGTAGGTTAAATATATATAGTTATATTTTACGGTAGAGGCGTTACATAAGAATCTGGTATGGAGAGCAGCCTCTGTGCAGCCTTGAGTAATGTAATGTGTGTAATCACTTGTCATCAAATCTGTGTGCACTTTTACAACTATGTCACTATTTTCATGAGGATTTCATTGTGATCCAGGTCAACTCACAGCTTGCTTGGTGCTGTCTGAAAGTCGAAGGTCTCACCGCTGGCTGACTCCAGTATGAAGAAGACCCGCTAACAGCAAATGATTTGACAAAGTCTTGTCATGACAAGTACCTGACAATGTTCAGTAATTTTTAAGTGTTGTTGACGCTGAAGTACTTCTGCGCAAATCTGTCATGACTGCTGCGGTAGGCACCGTCACACTGTGACAGCCGTGGCTGCGGTGCGTCTCATGATCACGGGCTAATCCCACACTGAATTTGTCCGAGACACTTTCATACTGTCAGCCGTGCGAGCAAACGCATTAAAAGTTCAAGAAGCTTTATGAATGAAGGAGACATTTGAAAGATGAAAGTTTAAAATAAAAGCACAAGCTCTAATCTTAATATGAATATCAGTGATTGGTCAGATGATCCTTCACCCCACTGATAACTGATCATCTTCCCATCAACATCCAGCTGTGGGTGCATCTGTTGCTTTTTAGTTTTGTACCATTGTGAAGTGAATAATTCGGCCTCACTGTCCCATCTGTAACCTCTACCTGTAATTTTTGGCACCTAAAAATAACAAACGATCCGGAAACAAACTGACTTCTTGTATTTCTTGCCTATGAACTACACTCACTGAGAACCTGACAGCACTTCGGCTCCGACACCTGCACATTTCCTTTCCCGGATACATTAGCACCATCCACATTTGTCATGATACATCTAAAAAGACAGCAGAGATGGATGAAGAGAGGCGGAACTGCATAGTGACAAATTCATGAGATGTACGTTCTAAATAATTAATGCTCATTACTTTGAGTTCACAAGGGCTGCGATACAGGATGAAAATCCCTCCACAGTTCATGAAATCATGATAAATCATCATATAAATGATTTCATCTCCTTTAATCTCCTGCGTTCATGCCTCAGCAGGAATAAGCTGTGACATGAACGTGCAGGTTCACATATTATCTTCTCTTCATGCGGTTTACCTCAAGTGAAACCTTAAAGGCATCTACTGTGGACACAGTGTCTGCCCTGCAGAGCTGTGGTCTGGAGCAGTAACATGCGATCAGTATAATGGCAACTGAATATGACTCAGTGGTCATACAGCTTCCCAGCAAAGCATTATAAAGAAATGCAGACACATGCGTGTATATGTCCAGTATAGTTTGTAATTGGCCTCCATTAAAGCCCATTTTCACCCCCTCTCATCAAAAATAATAAAGCTACTTCAGGCGGGCTGATAGCGTATGTAAATTAAATGTAAATGTCATTATTAGTCTTTTGACCAGGACAGCATGGTGGTTCAGTTGGTTTCCTCACAGCAAGAAGGTTCAAGGTTCGTGGCCAGCTGGGGCCTTTCTGTGGGTTCTCTCCAGGTACCCCGGGTTCCTCCCACAGTCCAAAGTTAATTGGTGACTATGAATTGCCCGTAGGTGAGCGTGTGAGTGTGAACGGTTGCTTGTCTCTATCGGTTCGCCCTGTAAAGAACCTCTGACCTGTCCAGGCTGTACCCTGCCTCTAGTCAGCTGGGATCCAGCCCCCCACGACCCAGATAAGGATAATTGGTTATTGAAAATGGATGAATGGATGACCAAGAGACTGCCATGAGACTGTAAAACCAAGCAGTCGTAGCCCCTAAACCTTACCAAACTACAACCGGAAGACAATGAAGTTTCAGCTCTGTGCGGGTCGCCTGCATGAGGGGCTGCTACATCTGTCGCTGGGACCCCCGTTGGACATCTATTCTGTGGAAAGGGTGTGTTGGTTTTATGTACTATCACAAATGCTGCACAAATTTCCCCGTAGGCACGATGACAAAGACACAAAAGCTTGCTTCAGTCCAGCCACAGAGCTGCTGATTCTCCAGTGGATAGCGGCGATGAGGACGAGCTAATGCTCCCCAGCACTGATGGCCACCCCATTTAGTCGATTAAAGTGGTCTGGGATGCAGTCATTTGGCCATGTCCTTGTTTTCGCCACAGACTCTAATAAACAACTTGTTTTTTTTGTTTTGGAACCAAACCCTGTTATTGGGGCTTTGCTTTCAATCTCAAAATCTCCAATGTACTTTTCGCCATAACACACACGAAGAGGAGAAAACACACACACGGACAGTGTGTGACAGTAGTGTCAGCTCAGCAGGGGTCATTTTTGTTCTCTACTGTCACTTAGACGGCCTGCTAACATCAGAATGGCCTCACCGGCAACAGCAAGCTGCATCAGCTGTATCAATCAATAAACAAGTCCCAATTAACCAACTGAGATGATGACATACAGGAGACGGGAGAACCTTGATTAAACACCCAGTGCCAGCAGGAGTGCAGCTAGTTTCTCTACAGAACTTCATCGTCATTCTTCAATCATGGTTTTGATGATTTGGTTTTGTATTGCATCCTCTCCTCATTTTATTTTCTGTCAGAAACAAAACAGGAATGACAGACGTACTTTTGATGAATGAGAGTGACAAACAAACAACCGGGGCTTGTCTTCGTGTAAGAAAGGACACCCCACCCTCCTCCCTCCTCTCACTTCCGTCTCCATCTGTCTGAGAAAGGGAGTTGCCCGACTTCTACGGCGAACAGCAGGTGAAACCCAAAGGAGTCCACGAGTTTCTGATGAATGAGTTCAAAGAAGTTTATGTTTATGTATTTTTCGTTCTTTTTTTTTTTTATCCTTGCCCTCCACTGCATTCACTTCACGGCTGTGTGTGTAGTTTGTTATTCTCCCTCTCATCAGATATTCAGTGTTCAGCCAGAGATTTTCTGAAATCTGCTTAGAGTAAGAAAGAAGAAATGCAGCCTTACCCAGTTTTTAGTGGCATGGAGCTAAACTTACTGGTAATCCACGGCGTCTTTAGGCATTACTAGCGCACATTAGCAATCTGTGAATTTCTTTTGAAACATCTTTGACCAATGCGTCTAACCTCCAACGGCTCTTGTGACGCCGCCGAGAGGCTCTTAAAGTGAACATATAGTACTTGAGCAGATATTCTTTTCTTTGAGGTTGCTACTTAATAATGGCTTTGTGACCTCAATCATATCTTTAACAACGGTGGGAAATCATTCGGGGTTGAGGTGATTTAATAATTACAATTTAAAGTCAATGGTCGGGTCGAGATAATTCTGGTGCTAAACTGTTGAAATTGCTCTCTTCTGGCTCCGGCAGCGAATGTGCTTCCTGCATACATGCTTATGATAAAAGCTCATCTAAAACAATAGCATTTCCTCGCCGTATGATTCTATGTCTCAACACACAGATCAAGTGACATCTTCCTTAGTCACATATAGAGATGTGCATAGAGAAAGAAGGAAAAGGAGACCTAGATAGAGAGCATTTCAGAAAGCATCAAAAAGACAAGATGAAAGTGTACACCAGATGGGGCATACAAGGAAGGAGGGATTGCTGAACCAATTTGTCTTTATTTTCCCGCAGTGTCTGCAAAATAGACCACATTGAAAGACTTGTGCTCTCTGTGCTGTCATTATCGGCCCTGAAAGCCAGAACAGAAGCCCTGAGTGTGGCCTCCTCACTATAGTTCTCCACTCTCTCCGCTTCCCCTCCTCATCCCTGTGGATGCATACACAGACGCACAGATGGCCTTTTTTGGCTGTATGTTTGAGGAATGAGACTGTGGGTGACACATATAGACACGCTCACACTGAAGCTCTTTGCTGCTTGGTACAGCTAAAAAGAGAATATAAAACTGTCAAAATAAGTTGGACTTGAGTTACAGGATGTGATGCTTTAACGAGGCGGCTGCGGATGTGTACTGCAATCTGTTCATATGAAAAACAAAATGTGCTTGGGTGCATTACAGCAGCTATACTTGCAATGGATGTGTAATCCAGAGCTATTAAATAATATTTAAGATTTTCAACAAGAGTAACCGAACCAAAGTATTATCATTAGTAGTATTATAGTATTATTATAGTGTTTTACTTTGTTTTTTGGGTTACTTTTACTCCTACATTAACATTAACAAGGACCATTGTGCGACCCTCTCTTCTCAATCTCTATTTTCTACACAACATGTCTGGAGCCAGCGTTTAGTTTGGTAGATCAACATGGTGGACTCACAGCTTCTGCAAATATAAAGGGGCTTATTCGTAGTGCTATAATATGGCAGAATATGGAAGAAGCTATGTAAATAGAGCCCCCTAAATGTTACATGCTGGATCTTTTATTTTAAAAAAATCATGTTTTGCAAGCTGATCATATGTTATGATGTAAAACGCTCATATGGAACGTTTCTAATAACTACAATTGGAAAGTAAATGTGTAGTAGTGCAACATGTGAGTCCTGTCAGATTTACATACATTACGTGAGTAACCGCACTTTTCCTTTCTCACTCTGTATACGTGTGTACAAACTACACACTCTTTTCACTGGGTTAGAATTAATGTCGGGTTGCTAATAAGTATTTAAAAGAAAAAAAAATCTGACTTTATTTGTAAATACGTATATGGATTCTAGCTCCAGGTAGCAGCTGGATTTAATATAAAGTTAATGAGTAAATTGTGGCACTTTAAATGGCTTAGGAGGTAATATCACCATTGATAGACACAGCAAAACGGGTAAAAGCCTATACTGATGAGCCCGCAATCAACCAATCAGGCTGTGTAATTAAAGTAGAAAAACAACAAGGAAAGAAAAGTCAGCAAATTACTTTTGAGCGAGGAGCGCCACCAGACACATGCAGCACTCGTCTGATTAGTACAGTGGTGTGAATGCTCAGCCCGGCGCCCTTAGCTCACTCACAAAGCATTGTACCTCATCAACAATGGATGCTATATCTATACATTACACGTGGTGATGAGCTCTGAATTATACATGGAGGTTTTCCATATATATATATGACACCAAACATGATGTGTAATATGAAATGTGATGTAATGAAGTGTGTGACATCTTTGTCAAAGAGTGTGAGAGAGTTTGCTCAGTAAATGGAGCATGAATTAAGATAATTATTTTGCTGTCGGACTCCATGAATGAATTAACAGAATGTATCTATATGTTTTATTCCTTGGCACTTGTCTCTCCTTTCCTATTAGCATCTTTTAATAGTCAGCCCTAATGCATCCGCTGCAGCCGTGCAGCCCTCCGGCAACCAAACTGGGCCCATTGAAACCACCGCAGACGTTGCGTGAAACAGGTCACACTCATTTTCTCCCGCTAATATGTGTTTTTACATCTAATTTCACAGCGGTACATTGATGAGAAATTCATTTTAAAATATTTTCCTGAAAGCAAATTGAATTGTGCACAAATAATAAAACATTTTGTTCCACGCAGGCTCGCTTGTGCGTCTCTGTTCAACCTCAAACTGTGACTGATAATATCTGAGTGCACAATGTATACACTTTGCATGCACCAGTGCCTCTGTTGGCCCATTATTCATCATTACATCATTCATACGAAGCCTCCTTTCCAAGGTTAGCATAACACTCATACATTTACCTGCACAACAAAGCTCCTATTACTGGTCCACACAATTACTGGACACCAGGAGGTTGGTATCAAGCTACTGTTGGACTTGCATATTTTGTGTCCAGGTGTCTGTGTGTGTGTATGTGCATGCACTTGTGTTCTTGCAGATATGTCTACATTGGTGTGTATGTGAGGGTGTGTATATATTACTACGGAGACACGCTGTCACCTTCCGGAGCCCAGGTGGCCAGGGTCACATGAGTGCCGTATGCAGGCGAGCTGGTGTAGAGCGTCCATCTGGTCTCTTTATACACAGTGTGCATGTGTGTGTGTGTGTAAAAGTGACCTTGCTTGGATTCCACGGCGGCGCTTAGAAGCTGTAACATCTCAGGCTTTCATTTTGACTAGGTGTCTGATAGGAAGTTTAATTATGCAAGAACAGACTGATCACAGCCAAAACACTGTCAGTCTAACAGGCAGTTTGTCAGGCCTCTTCTGTTCCATCTGCCTTTCTATGGACTTAATGATTCAAATTAGGCTGCTGAGAGATGCGGCGAGAAATGTGAACGTTTGATTGGTCCTATACACACTGGAGAAAACATATCAGGACTGTAATGCAATGAAGGTTTAACAAAGGCTCAATCAGGCTGCACTTTTCTTATGTACACTGTCTCTCCAGCTTTAGAGACAGGGATTACCTCACAGTGTCACTTTTGCTTTGAGTTTCCTTTTCTGTGCCTCACTGTGTTATCTCCTGCTTCCTTAATTTACACTTAACCTGTCGCACCTCTCCGTATGTTCTGGGAACAAGGTATCACGCTGATGCCAAATTTAAACCATCCTTGTGAATATATTACTGAAGCCGAAGTCTTTTCTTCCCCCTTTCTTCCAATTAGAAATGTCTGATTTCAAATGTTACCCAGGCGTCGTCACTGTTAACCTTGACTGCCTCGGGGCACAGATAGTCACGCCCGTTTGGAGTCTGATACAGCTCCCTGAAAAGAAAATGTTCAGATAAGATGTTGCAGTGCCATCATTTTGTCATCCTTGTTTCTGCATAGTTTGAGTTTACTTTACAGTTTACTGAAGCGCATGAACCAAGGAAAAATGACCATATGTGAGCAAATGAACACAGTCTGACGGCCGGTCGCTCTGAAACCTCCTGATGGGGCATGAAGCTGTGCAGGGAACAGAACAAATAAGTGTCCCAGCCACAGCATCCCACTGAGTTCCTTCAAAGCCTTGTCATATTTGAGGATATCTTCCTAAAAGGATGCTGTCGCTCATATAAGATGAGGCACTCCATCTCATAAATTATACTCGCTTGTCATTTCAGGCAGAAAGCAAACTTCTCCACTAAGCGTCCACACTGACTGCTTACTTAGCCAGACCTATCTCCACATTTTGCAGGTTTGAGGTAGAGCAAGTGTCCAGAATTTCCTGGATCGGCTTATTGGCTGACACAGAGGGCAGGTTAGGACATCTTCACTGGGAAAATGTAACAAGTACAATCCCACAAGCAACCAGAAAGACGTGATCCATCACCGGCTGCCCCACAACACCTGCATTCAATGGACTATACAGATAGGGATTGATTTCATACTGAATATGCAGGTGACCTCCGTTTGAAAACAATTGCGTGATCTATATAACACACTCCAGTCTCTTCTGTGACTCACTTTAGTAATAATAGCTTGACATTCATGCTTTCTATTAGTTTATCCTGATTGAAATACTATTATATCGACGGAACGACATCAATAAGTCATTTCTTCACTGCCAAATCCTTGAAAACATCCCAATCACTGAAAAATGCATTAGCTCAAGTCCTCACTAATACATCTGGAAACACCAGCATGTAAATATTAAAGTACAGTATATGTTAACAACCACCATTTATTTTTTAAATATTTCTTCCATAATGCAGGTGGCTGGACCTCCGTGCAGCTTATTATACTGCAGTATGTGCCTCAGCCTGCCAGCTACGTGTGGATATAGATGCCGGATGAGACCAATAATAAGTGTCTATTCTCCAGACACTGACAAGTTAGGGAAGGGTTTTCATTCGTTCATATGTGTGCATGTGTGTGTGCATGTGTGTGTGTGTGTGCGTGTGTTCCCACTTGAAAATACTTCTTCTTCTTTCACTGCACTCATCCATCTGTTTATATCAATGTCTATCTTGCCCTGAGCAATTCTCCCTAGAATCCCTTCATTTGTCAAATTTATGAGTGTCACTCTCCTCTTTCTCAGTTTGTGCCTCTTCCTCCCTGCCTGTTGTAGTATATATTGTATCTATATGTGTCTATATGTGTGTGTGTGGCGTGTGTGTGTAATTGAAATCACATATGTCTTTTTCGTTCTCACCATGACAATAATTGCCTGTCCCTTCACTTGTGGGTCCAGGGATGTTGCTAAATATGACCCGTCTGTGTTACAGATGCTGCTACAGCAGGAACTCATACCGTCTGTGCACAAATTGTGAAAAGACAGAAAGAAAGCGGCACTTTAAACATAATTCATAACAATCAAACTGTGATGATTCAGTCAAATGTCGACATTTAGCCGCAATAAACAAGAAATGCATATTTCTAATGCATGTCTGATTCACTTGACAGCAAACTAACGAGCTAAATGGGAGAACCTGACACAAACTGAATATTTAATATGCCAGGCGATTACCTGTGTAGAATATTTATAAAATGTAAGTGTATTTACCCCTGGCAATACACTTACCCGAGAATCTCATTGAACTTCACACACTTAAGGCATCATTAACTATTCCCATTAGGGGAGTCAGAGACGCCCAGACGCAGCTTTACCTGCAAAACGATGGACCTTTTCTCCTCATGCTAAAAGCAGGGGTGTACTGGGAAAGCTATTCTGCCCTGGACTGGAAGGGTGGGAGGAGAGTCGACAGTGATGCAGCACACAGAGAGGGCCGGTAAAGAGGCATGCAGGGTCAGGAGTCCGGTAAAAACTGCATTTTTTGATGACCAGTGCAGCGGCCCACTGAGATTTTTTCAGGTGTGCCAGATGGCACATACAACACCTTATCAAAGTATAAAATAACTATCATTATTTCTGAATGGTAGAGAAATGTGAGTCTTACTCTGTACTAGCCCAGCGTCACCTTGCTGCCACCACCTCGTCTCGTTCATAAGTCTTTCCTGGAAAAATGGTACATAATCATCTCAAGCAGCCTCAATTTCATTCCAGCTAAGATGAAGTGCAGGTGTGTGACAGGGGAGGTCGGCCATGGAGACACCGCTGAGCCCGTTTCACCTGGATGGATCACTCCATGTAAACCATCGATTTGTTTGGATGGCTCGTTATGAAAAAACAAGAAAAAAAACTAATTATTGGTAAAATATATGTTGAGATGGTTGTGTGAAATATAGAGAGAAGGCAGGTGGAGGAGTGCTAGCCGGTTAGGGGACTCTATGACGGACTGGGCTCCAGCATCATTAGCATTTGGCTGACAGGGACAGTATGGATTAGGGGTGGCCGTAGCTGCCTAGAAGTGCTGATGTAGATCCCAACAGCTTGCTGATAAACGCATGAACACGAGGAGATGTTTGTACACACGCACACACACACATCTGCTGCTATACACACGTACATAACACTCCAAGTCCTTGTACCTTCACAATAAAAGCAATTCAAATGAGCCGTTTCAAAAGAACTCCAATGTCCAGTATCATGCCACTTTTTTAGTGGCTTCATAACAAAAACAAGCAACGGTGTCGCTTCATTTTAATGACTCCTCTCCCTGGTGAAGCCTGTATTTACGCGCACTTTAAACGTGTTAACTTCCCCCCATGCAGACCGTTCCAGATGCCCGTGTTTCTGTCTTCTCTCTATTGTGTGGAGGGAAGACATGTTTTCTCTGTCTCTGCTGCGCTCTGTGTTTTTTCGTCTATTCCTTTGATTACGTATGTTTCTCTGCAGGTCCACTCTGGCCAATTACTGCCACTGCTCCTATCTTGGCTAGCCTGTATTTGGCTGCTCGCTTACAGCCGGAGGCCCCTGTGGCAGCACCGCTGGCAATTACACCTCGGGAGAGGGGAAACACACATGCACACACGATGACAGCCACATGAACACACACACACACACACACACACACACACAGTGACTTCGGGCTTTACTGACAGGTTGTCTAATTGCATCTCAAGAATTGATCATTAAGCTGGAAAAATTCTGGTGCCATTAAAGCAGTGTGGTACTGGTGAGCGAACATGTGCGCGCCTTTGTTTGTGTGCTAATGCACAATGCCTCCGGCAAGTGAGTTGCATCGGGGAATCAAACTGTATAGTTCATCAAGGGTTTGCGAGCATGAAAATATCATCTTCCATAAGGCATCACGGGCACTTCATTATCACTACTTCATGTTTATTCTCCACAAGTACATGGAAAGCACCGAAGCATGAAAATAGAACAGCTCGTTTGGTGATATTCAGACTTTCCGTCCTTTGTCACCAACAGATATCCCCCCAAAGTTAGGGGATGAAGCCTATTGACCTTTCACTGCAGTTCCTCGAACGGCCACTTGAGGCTGGCTGCAGAATGAGTCAGTCTCCATAGGCCTCCATATTAAAATCCTCAACTTCACAACAGAAATAAACATGCCTATTTTTGGATCTACCGGTAGGCGGCAGAGGCGAGGTTGCCAAGATGGTGGCGGCCACAGACACCACACTCTGAGCTTCAAAATGGCTCCTCAGAAGCCTACGAGCGACATCACGTCCATTCTTCATATATTTTCTATACTATACTGAAGATTATGACATTTTCCTTGCAGGCAAAAAAATTATATTAGCCTTTAGTGACTGGAGACACAAATGTCTTAATTAACACATTTTAATTTGGTTGTCGTCTATTTTCTCACAAATGTTAAAGTTAAAACACGCGTTTCATGTTGTTCTCAACAACATTAACATGTTTTTCTGGTGTGCGCATTATACCGTAGCAGGGTTAACAGAACCAATTACATAGAAGGCTCATAATTATATCCAGTGAGAGACAGACAGCAAGAGAATGAGAGATGACAGACAAAACAAACAGTATAAAAGAAAAGGTGACGAGTAAGGACGAACAAGGAAAGTGTCTTCTTTCTGCCCATTGTTTGTAGGTCATGCATTTCAACAGTATAATCAGATATGCAGCACAGCCGTGTTATTTAAATAATATGTCTCCTTGTGATTAAAACAGAATAAGCTTGGAGCAACTTGATGCTAATTTTTTCCACATGAATCCTTAGTCTTAATTTAGTGTCGTTAACCTGGTTTCCACCAGCAGACCCGACAGACGTAGAACGGGTTGATTCAGATAGAACTCAAGAGAAATCTTGTGATACACGACTTTCATAAAATCTTGATGCTGGCAGAGATGATTTTAGTGCCGGTGTCTTGAAATTCCCATCCTTATATCAACTTTCCGTTCACTGCATGATGGCCCGTGTCATTTTAGGACAAAGTCTACCCTCCAGCTGTCTGCTTTGTGTTACAGTCTGTTGTCTCTTTTCACCTGATGTTGTAAATGCTTTTTGTCAGTCCAGCTCCTGCTTCCATCCTAAAGACTTTCTGACAATGTCCTGATAAGTATAAATTTAAGTGTTACAACACTGCCAGACTTTAAATTCTGGAAGTGCCAGCACGATGGACATAAACAGGCACGCCTGTGTACACGCACATGCACTCACGCACATTAAATGTCTCCGGCACACAGCCCGGAGCCACAGCTGAAATGTCACAGAGAGGCAGCCTGTTAAGGATGTTGTTTGCTGTACTTTTTCAGTCTCTTTGGTCCTGCCCATTTCAGCTCAAGTCCATGCAGCCAAGCTACTGCTCTAGGGAAAGAGCAGCAGAGCTTGTTGTGAGTGTTGCTGCAGTCTTTGTCATCCTTTAAAGAGGAAAAATGGGTATTTTCTCCCTGTTTGTCTTCCCTGTTTTTGTGAGTTGTTCTTGGATTCGGTGAACCAGGCTGAATCCTGATTTGTCACTTGGAGTAGAATTCACCTCGTGTGGAAACATTCAGCTTTCACTGCCAATGAACAACGTTTTCATCTGTGGATAAGTGAGAGATGAGGACATAAACCACCAACCTGGTGATATTCTGTTGGCTGGTTTGTTAGGTCTGGTTCTATTTTGAAAATGAATCGGGCTTCACCGATAGTTAACCGATAGTTCAATTCTATCTCTGAAACATTTTGAGACCATCATCTCAGACCCTCATCTATCATAATAAACATCATATATTATATATCCCAGCAGTTCGGTTCCTCAGTGAACTCCATCTCCAAGTTCATTTGTCAAAAGCAATGTTAATTGGTGCACTCCATCTTGTCTTCCGTGATGGTAAAAACTAATCAATCAAAGGGGGCAGCACTCAAGTCAGTAAATAAAGTGCACACACACAGAATCTCAAGGAAACCAGAGTCCAGAAAGAGATTTCTAAAAAGGTTTTTTTTGTCTTTTTTCTTTTGTTTTTGTGTTACCATGTGCAAAATCACAATATGAAGGTAGCCCACACACACACACACACACACACACACACCTTTCTGTGTGTGTATATATAAGAAGGCCTATACTTGAATGCCCTGAGCTGCTGCTGTGTCTAATGGACGACCATTTAAGGGTGAAAATTGAGATATACTGTAGATGTCAAATGCCACTGGTGGCCTCTCTCTCTCTCACACACACACAAACACACACAAAGTCATCTGTCAGCAGTAAATCCCATCAGTTGTCACAGCGACCCCCTGACAGCATCCGAGCTCCGAGGGATCTGCTTCACTCCAGGAATATTCATGCAGACCCAGACAAGCTTGCAGACTCTGACAAATCTCTCAATCAGCCACTCAAACAGAACAGGAGTGTGAGAGACAGAACAACACATCGTGCTACACCGTATGAAGGCAGATGAAAATTAAAGTTCTTCACCAAAATAAACTCTCATCTGCACTCTCGGCGTAGTCTTGCACCAAAGCACCGTGTTTATTTGGGGAAACACTGACAATGAAGCAGCAAAACATGTCACATGTCAGCATACAGTATGCCGGGATATTTCCTGGGGAGCAACACATAACTAGCTCTTTCCAAGTCATCTTTATTTAAGCTTCTTCCATCTGTCCTTATTTTTCTATTTCTGTTTTATAAACCTCTCAAGTACTGTACTGTGGAGTTACAGATTTACTGTGTAGACAGTGCTGTAATGTGTAAAATATCTGCAGTGTCTTTCCCCCTAACCCTAAGTAAAATAATCATCCTTACATTGTTAAACCTGCTTCGGCAATGCCGTACTTCATTTGGGCATCCAGTGAATGCAACAATGGAGATGTAGGTTTATTAGAAAATGTGTTCTTATCATCAGATAGATATGTCTATATAATTGCAATGAATTTGAACTATAAATTATTAGGAGTTAATACAGTTTTCAGTCCAGGATTTTGTGGGCGGTCCTTAAAGGGTGGCTCGATGACACGCTGAGGCCACCCAGGGTGAAACCACCTTGCACCCCTAGCACAGCGATAGAGACGATTTCATCTCGCTTGGAGTGTTTCAACATTAGTCTTGTCATTTTCTGAACTCATCTGACACATTTTAGTTGCTATTCAAAATGGCTGCTTGACTGCTCCCACGAGTGGGTGTGGGCTTCGTCCAGCGGACACACCCCCACAGTCCTGGAGCTGAGAGTACTGCTCATTTTTGCCTCATTTTGACACCTAATTTCATAAACTTGTCGATATTTTTAATCACTCAGATTTGGCTGAGTGGTTAATAACACTTTCTTTGTTGGTGTGACTAACTCAGAAAATATATTTATTTATTCTTACTCTACACAGAAAACATTTGATGCTACAGCCTAAATCCTTTCCTGCTGACCTTTCCGAAACCCCACGCGGAGGAAGTAAAACAAACTATGGTTCAATCAATATGTGAGCAACCTACCTTTTTTTTTTTTTTTTCCCAAACAGTGTTTCCTGTACATCCCACATCTTCCCTGCAAATACATTTCCATAAAGTTTTCTTGGTGTGGCACTTAGTCATTCTACCTCCAACACTTACCTGTTAAAGGTCACTTCCCTAAAAGCTTTTAGCTCCCAACATTCTCCGTCACATTTCTGTTTCCGTCTATGTCTCGGCCTCCCATCTTTCTTTCATTGTGGTGATGATATGTTCTACCGGCATGCTTCTATAGTTCGTCCTCTTTGCCACGGTTGTTATTCAGTCTGTGCATTGCACAGTAATAGGTGATGAGGCCTGAATTGCTTTTTTTTTTCCCTGTTCTCTCTCTTTTTTGACATTTTATCTGCCTTTTCTTTGCTTGACAGAGGCTCTCTCTGCACCATTCTCATCTGGAAATGCTCCTTCATGTTTGTCATTAATTTTGTAGTCGCTCTCTAAAAGGTGTTTTATATTCAATTCCATATTATTCTCTTTGTGTTTTTTATGCCACATCCTGAAGACAGCCTGGAAGCCTCAGCAAACCCCTCCCTAAACTATTTCTCTCACTTTCCCTATCAATTTGCCCTTTCAGTGTGTGACCAGAATAGAGGATTTGATGAATGCATATTTCCTTTTTATATATTCATGACTATTTCCTAAGGTCTATTAGAAAGACATAACTTATTCAGGTGGGAATTTTAATTGAAGTTCCCTCCATCTCGGCATCGTGCTGTCTCTCTAGTCCCAGGATTTCCGACACACACAAACTCAGAGGGAAAGCCCTGCAATGGAGGCAGCACTTTGCAGTCGACAGTAAGATCACCCCCTGTGCTTTCTCCCTAATTAAAGCATTATTCAGCAAGCCAATGCCAGGTCATGTACTGGCAAGTAGTTGGACAAGGTGAACCCTGGAGGAAAATGGTTAAGAGAGGAAATGAGTGCTTAGTTAGGAGGTAAGAGAGTTTAAGGAGTGCAGCAAATACCTAAGGGAAGGTGGGTGTAGTGGAATACGGCTTTGTAGAGTTGAGAGCTGGAAAATGTGTCTGTTATGAAATGAAAGGGAGAGCACGGGATGAATTATTCTGGAAGGATACTGTTTTGTAGTGGGAGAGGCCTTTTATCACTACCTCTGAACTATACCACGATCAAAGATGTGAGTGCAATGTAAAAATAGAAATCAGGGCAGCTTGGACACTCGTGTCCGCACAGCTTCACAAGATTCTACTGGGCTGTCCAGTTTCCAGTCGTTGGAGTTTACCCCGAGTACAGGAGCATCTTCTGTATGCACGGCTAGCCTGCTTGAGCCTGACCCGTCGTAGGAAACCTGTTCACTTCAAAGATAACGCCATGGCTAAGCAAACAGTCCCGGCTGCCATTTGTGGCGGTGCTATCTGCAAGGCCATCCCTTTCTGTAACGGCCACATTCATCCTCACCGCTGATATCCCCCCTTTTGTTTGGCGTATTTGACAACATTAAGATTGTATCGTTCGCCTCGCCCAGCTCACTGGAGACTGCCTTCATTATTCAGCATACAAAGCCAGACATTCTTACAGTCATAGGCCTAAACAGCCGGGGGGATTTAGCTCATCATAGTCTACACAGAAAACCTTTAATTTTTTTAGGCTGTGTGGCTGAAACACCGACTAGACTTTCTGATTCATGCTTAAGTCTTTCAAGGGATTCATACATATTCTAATTGAGAGGACTGTTAATCTTTTTATATGCTGTTTATTTTGTCTGTTTGGAGGATAGACTGGGGCAGTGTTTGGTCTTTTAATCTGCGAGGCATGCTCTGCACACAGATAGAGTTTATGTAATAGTAGTCACTAATGGTGAGGCACAGAACTGGAGGTGAGCAAGCAGCATCATATAGCTGGAAAGTTATTAAGGAAAGATACAGGTAGAGGAATCACGAGCATCAGGGGTTTAATTGACAACAATAACAGAAAGGAGAAAATGAACGGGCTAGAGAGTCAAACCGTCATTCGATCAGTCAAGCCGTATTCAAGTCAGAATCGACAGCCACACGCTCACACACGTGTAAATAAACACTCATGAACACACATGCACAAGCATGAGTGGCTGCCTGAGGGTCTGGCGTCAGAAAATGCCATCGCAAATTGAGATCGCTAACAGTTTACGCCGCACTGACATTTTCCAGCTGGCCGCTCACAAAGGTCAGCCTTCCCACCTGAAGGCAAAAGCAGAGGGAGATGGTGGTGTAGCTGTGGTCACTACGGAGATTTGGCAGCCTCAACAGTCAGCTACTAGTGCATTATTAACTCTGAGTGTTGGGTGTTCAGGAAGCGCTATTATGGGCTCAAAGTGAGATCGTTGGCAGCTTTGTGCTCGCTAAGTGCCAAAGGAAATAGGTGATGTTTGGCATCGAGATTGCAACTGAGGCAACTGTTTGTCTTGTAATCGCTGCTGCTCGCTGCAGCTTTTAACAAGGATTTGACGGACTGCATGACACCAGAGCAAGGGTCTGAAACTTTTTGTATTAAAGCTGTGTTATATTATAAATAAAGCACACATAAACAATGAAGCAAACATACAGATGCTGATCTGCCATATGAAGCTACTTATGCTGCAGCCATTGCTAAACTATTTAGACTAGAATAATATGCTTTGCATGCTCTGCATGTATTATGTGTCATGCATCATTTCCTTCTCACGTACTGTAATGTTACCTGATTAAAGAGGGCGGTCGTGTTTCTAAATGAAATGCATACGTGCAAGAGTACATGTAACGTGTTAACAAAAGCTGCATGCTACCATGCCATGACATGTGCAGACACACACACCTGCACCCACCCACACACGTCGCTCTCCTGACAATAGACACACACACGGGGGTTGATGGCGTATAGCGTTTGAAGGGCATCACCGGTGTCTCTGTCTCTCAGGTATCAGGTAGATAGCGGGGTAGCTAGAATGTCATCTATCTAGCTGACAGGGACAAGCCTCTGTGACAGCAACAGTCAGCCGAGCAGCGCAGCGGCAAGGCTCTCTCTCTGTAATACTACCAACCCACCAACTGCACACAACAGCAATCCATTACAACAAGCATGCTGTAGCTCGGCATATTGTATAAAAATGTCACTTTACTTCAATATTTAATACATACTGTCTTTCTTCCCAGTTTCCTGTTGCTCTGTCCTCTGTACTGTCCGAGAAAGAGGCAATGACCCAATGAGAAGCTGCTGATGTTGATGGTTTCAGCACCTGTATGAGTATACTTTGATATTTGTTTTCTTTTAGGTTGTTTCAAACTTTTATTGAAACTGATTTAGATAATTCAACGTAGTATCTACCTACATATTGTAGTATTGCTTAATGTTTAGGGCTGAATTGCAATGGCCTCTATGGTAAATCTATGTTTCTGGCAAAAATGAATGTATCCATAACAAATCTGACTAGTCTCCTCCAAGGCTGGATGGCTGAGCCCAGTCTTCGATATAGACAGCGTAAGCAGCTCCAGAATCTGAAGAGAGCTCCTCCTTTGTGTTGAAAGGAGCCAGCTGCAGCGTCTGTTTAGGATGCTTCTCGGGAACCTTCCTTTGGAGGTTTCCATTGTAATTCCAGCTGGGAGAACACCCTGGAGTTGATCCAGTGCTTGGAGAAGAAGAGGGTGATCTGGAATATTCTGCTTAAGCATGATCAGATGAGCCAAAGAAAATGGATGGCTGGACGGATGATTGACCACAACACACAGGAGCTGTTGTTGAACAGTTATTAGATTATTTTGTGTAACCTTGAGTTAGCTAGCTAGTGAGCTACCCACTAGAGTTCAGAACAAATCCTCTTTTACATGTAGTGTTTACCTATAAAGGATCCCAACTCACTGATGCAAAACATTTGTCCAGTGTTCTCCTGTAATTCTCAGTCTTTGGAGTTCTTTTGTAGCAGGGCTCCTCTGAGAGATGCATACGGCAGCAATAACTGATAGAAACAAAAGCATTTGGAAGGTGTTTTTATTTTGTTGAATGATTATGGATGTTTTGGGATATGGAAGCACACGGTGTTGTTCTTCACATGATTACACAAAGGAAAGCAGATGAGTTGACTCCCAAATCCCACCTGTGGGATGTTCACTTGAGCAACAATTTAATGTTGGAAAAAAAAATGTTTTATGGTCCAAGAGTGTGCTGTTATAGCAGATAAACTATGGTTGAGCTTTCCATCAAGAAATTATGTGGAATGAGCTTTAAATCTGACAAGCGGTTACACAGAATATGATACATAAATGTGAAATCATGATAATGGAGGAAATTATGAAATTACTGGTCTTCAACTAACTTCCTCAATGGAGCGACTGTGAGAGGAAAATGTCAGAGAAATGTCAGCTGAAAGGGGAACAAAACTGCAAAACTGTTTGGACTTTTGGACTCACTATAGGAGTTAGATTGTCTGACCAGCACGCCTCTGCCGTTTGCTCAAAGATGTACAGCTCTCTCTGCACACTAAATCAAGTACAGGAGTGCGCTCCTTATGCTGACCCTGACACTGATGCAGCTGCTCTCCGAGCTGCACCCAGCATTAATGTCTGTTTGAGCAAATGTAACAAAAGATCATACAGAAACATTTGTACAATTGGATTTTTGTCTATGCACAGATGTCGGTGCTTCAGAAGAAGCTTTTTACCCTGAGTCAAAGGTATATCTGATATGAACCACTTCTTTATCTTTGAAACTAATTTGAGATGTGTGATCCCGGTTAGAGTATGTGTTTGTGTGGCAGCCCCGAGTAAGAGCAGGAGAAAAAAGCTAGGATTTGGATGCTGGCTAACAATCAAGGCAACCCCCACCTATCCATCTGGTAGTTACAGCTGTACTCAGACTCAGGAACTGCGTTGCTAGGCCTTACATAAGTGGAAATGATCTAGGAATGGTGGAGAAAGGGGGAAAAAGAAAGACAAAGAAAAACAGAACGATGGATTGTGGAACAAAACTGAGCGGGTAAACAGGTGAAGAAGGAATTGTGATCTGGTAAGAGTCGACAAATCAAGTTTCATCTGGCAGTAATCATTGAGCCAGCACCGGGCCATTTATCATTTCATCACTTTGCCTTCATAGGAAATAAAAATAGAAATGACAAATAAACATCCCCCAACCTTTGGGAAATGGATTTTACTTTGCTGTTGCATTTACATTAATGAAGTGACAGCCAGGCACTTCACACCAAATGCTCGGATAGTTCCACAAGGCAGAGGAAACGTTGCTAGCAATGTTCACGTTTGATTTATTTGCCGAGATGTTCATTTCAGGCAGCATGACAGAGCCATGAACACCAATATTGGCAAGAAAGAAAAAAGAAAAACAATTTTCCTGCGATAATTGCATTTCATTATTCTGTGGACTCGTCTCAGGGGAGAAGGGGACAGAGTGGTGACAAATATATTTGTCTGAGTGGCTGTAACACCAACATTGTAGTGATACTTAGGACTTTACCTACAGCCACTATCAAGAGGCTTTAGCCCAGAGGTCTGAAGCATACATAAAGCAATTTGCTCTGCTTCTCAGTCCGTATTGTAATCTACATGCATCTCTCATGGGAAAGGAAGCGGAACAGGAAGCTAGGGGTTGTGGGGAAAGACAGGGTGTCTCAGATAACGCAAATATTCTGTTAAATTAAAGAATAAACAAGGGAGGCTGGGATTTCCTAAACACGGTGAGCAGAAGCCACCGCCAATCAGAAAAGTGCATTAAGTCCCTGTAGAAGCCATTCAGGATTACATAATGGGAGCTTCCCATCCATGGTTAAGAGCTTGTTTCTGTCATGCTTCATCTCATCCAGGAAGTGAAGGGAACCTATGGAGCTCCACAGATTTGTCTTGAATTCAGCTCACCTCATTCTGGTACATGGAGTACTACTATACAACAAATATATAGCTTCAAAAGCACTCGGGCTGTGTGCATTTGTGAAACACAAAGTGTTACAGGAAATCTGCAAACGTGAAAAACAGTAACAGCAGATTCCAAATATGAATTTTCCTGATAATCATTTTCTGTTGGTGTGTTCATAAATGTTGCTAGCCGGCTAGGAAGATGTCCCTGTCCCGCCTACTTAGCCATGATTAGTCAGCTGTTTCTCTGAGTAGGGGAAATACTCAAACTCCGATGTGGACGGCAATTCAGAGGCATGGAAACAAGCTGATAATGCCTCAGTTTCACAGCGGATGAGACAAATTCAAAGGTGAAACTTCTGAAAGCAGCCCTGCAAAATATCTGTCCTCTTCACTCTCAGTGTAAAGCCATGGTCCAAATACTTTAAAACAAAACAGTATTCATTTGTTGGCCGTGTGCTTTCTAAGTGTGTGTCAGGAACATTTTGACCTATTGGTGAACAATGGAGAGATGGAATTACATGCAGCAGTGACCTGAGATGGAGACTTTCGTACTACCTGGAAATGATTTAAAACCCATCGTAGCTGCATCGTAGCTGCTGAAGACCCAAACTGACAGTTGTCTTCTGCTGCATACTTTTTGAGCCACCTTTAAAACCAACACTTTTTTTTGTGTGTGTGTGTCAAATGTTCTTTTAAACCAGCCAGGTTTGAGTCTGGAACCAGGGATCACACAGCAGCAGCAGCAGCTGTCTGTACTCTGCTCAAGCCTCAACAACAGCAAAAGAAATGCGCATTAGTTACGTTGCTTTAGAACATTGGATTGTTATGCTGTGGTGAAAGTCAGGCGAGATCACAGAAAGACACAGGCGGATTGTGAATAGAAAAGATCCTGGGAAGAGCAATGCATATTGTACTGTCTGCACGAATTGTAAGAATTATACTACACATTATATTAACAATGTGCACATATGCCAGAAAAAGAGTGCGCACACTTGGTCAGTCCTCCCTGAAAAAAAAGCAAAACATAATTGGCACTGTAACAAATATGCAGGGGGTTTCACATTCTCCTGTTCTTGACATGATCCATGTGATTGCCTGTGGCAAAGATGGGTTTAGAAATTATCTGTAGTTGCCACAGACTAGAACCCAAAGAAATGAAAATATAATTGATTTATGCAGAGAAAATGGCATCTTTGCACAGCCATTCACCTCTGGGATGGGTCCTCCCAAAAATCACAGCAAATTGTACTGAATGAAAAGCTTGATCAGATATGAGCGTGCAAGATGAATGTTGTGGCGCGCCGACGGCAAAGACAACTAGACAAAGCATGTGACACAGAGAAAGCTCGGTAGATTAGATGCTATTTTGCAAAGAGGAAAACAAAATATAGCCTCAATTTAAAAAAAGGTAATTGTTTTTTTCATATCTGTTTTGTTGCATTAAAACATAAGACACTATAGCTGACAGAAATCAATAGTTTGTGTTTCATTCATATGCTCAATAACACCTCCAGCATACTGTAGAACTGATGTCAATACAACGCAGAGCAGCTTTGATGAAGGGCTTCTGGCTGAACATGTCCTCTTGGCACTCGTAAACACGTCTTAGTCTGGCGATAATTTGGGTTCAATACCATCACTTAGCTCCAGACTGGCTTGTATTAAAAGGTGAGAAGTTCACCACACTGTTTTCACTTAACACTTAGAGTAAAAGGACGGAAACACAGGTGATGGAGCGTTTCAACAGATGGAGGAGTTGAGGAGGGATCACGTTGGGAATTCATGTTTGGAAAAGAGATCTACATACATATTATTATAATTCTATGTATGAAAAAATACCATACACCAACAGAGTTGTTGAGGTTGAAGCTAAACAAATTACCAGGTGTCCAGATGTCTGAATTTCAAAACTCAGTGTCTGGCTGGAAATCTCTAATGGTCAACAAAACTTCTCTCTGCCAACTGGAACATCAACATAACACCTGCTTGCATTTCGAGCCGCTCAGTGAGGATTATGGTGCAATGGGCAAAAGACCAGCATATCAAAGTCACTCAGCAGCAAAGGCTAAATGTTAGAATTTAAAAGACTTACAGATCGTACATTACTGCAGCTCTCAATGCGTTCTCCCAGGAAACCTAAATTAGTAAGTAAATGTCTGGTGGCATGTTAACAATCTACTATGGTAAGATATAAATATACAGGGAGATAATGGGAGGTGCAATGGATGGCAGAGGCATATTGGATGTAGCTGTATTAAATGGTGAACTATTCATAAATTGTGAAGTTTGTGTGAGAACTTTGAATGAACACTGCGAATTTGTCCCTATCTGGTTCGTAATCCAACCGCAAACTCAAAGTAACATGCATTTATCTCTCCCCGCCCTCGTCCTAGCATCTATGTTATGCATTATGTGCTCCCTTAAGGATGGTGCATGCAGTATTGTAAAACGATATCAACCTCTCATTTCATCCACAGAGTTATAAAAAAGTCTAAGTGATCACTACTGTACACTACAAAGGCCCATTTAAGCCAGTCTTATGGACCATAATGAGCCTCTTAGTTGGTTGTTTTCACTGTTTTACTGGTTGGTGGAAACCAACAGTCCTGCAGGGTCTGTTTACGTCGCAACTAGGAGATTCCATGTATCGCTTGAATCAGTATACATGAGATTCACAAATGTCTTTAGAAATGGAGCCTCTTTAATGAGAGGGACTGAGAGAGCGAGAGCATACAAAATGAAAGCTCCGCCACTCGCTTGCGTGTTCATCTGGTTGTGCCTGCTGTCTATGATGGACCCTGAGAGACCACAGGCTTCAGGAATTTGCATTGCAAATAGGCCACATATTTCATATATATATATATATATTTTTTTTTTTTTTCTTTTCCCGATACGCAGTTTAATTTCTCCACAGTGTAGCTTTGAGTGGCTTTGCAAAAGCGGTGGCACGTGTCTGCTGAGAGCCCAACGCTTAAGGCAATGTCTATCAAATATAACCTTTATTCTCGATGCTGGAGCCAGCACTCTGTGTGCAGGCGCGCACATGTGTGTAAACCTCAGCCATCAGTTCAAATGTAAAGCAGGGGTGATTTCATTTCTACCTAGTTTTGTGAGGCATGCTCCACAAAAATCCAAAATGACTTAACATTCCGAGAAATCATCTGATTTTGGTATCAGAATCAGCATCTAGTATCAGCAAAAAGCAGCAGCACACAATCAACATTACTGGGTAGGAAACAGCCACATTTTGGAGAGCTCTTGTTATGTTTATCACCAAACATTGCACTTGTCCGGAAATAATTGGCCTGGTGCTATCTGGTCGAGCGTGGCATGAATGACGGGTCTGTGGAGACAGAGATAAATCAGAGAGGAAAAGGACAGAGTAGCCTCTTATCATCTTCTGGAGGACCCCTTTTCAGGATCAGGAACAGGTCAAGTCCTCTCCACTGCTCTGTCACCAAGGTTTCCCACTGGTCCTTCAGCTAATCGTATTATTCTTTTATAGAAAAACATGGTTTAATTCATTGATCTTGGTCTTTTCAGATCTATTATTATCCCTGAAACTAAAGAAATTACATGATATGAAGCATATCCTTTATACAAAAGTAAGACTAAGAATACAAAATCTAATATCATGAATCTATATCTGTTCACTGTATGATGCCCTAGCAATATGCTACTACGTATATAGTTTACAGAATGAAAAGTATCCCATGGTTATAAGAAAAAAATGCTAATTAGGCTTCTGCTAATTTCTTGGTCCACTGGCATAGTCAGAAATAATTGCATGAGTTCCCTCCTATAATAATATACCAGATTAATCAATCCCACATTGCTTCCACAAACACATCTCATAAGTTAGTAACGGATGAGGGACATTCCTCTTGGTTGGTATACACTACAGGGCCATTTCTGTTGGACTTGACCTTGTGTTGAACAGGCTGGAAGTGGAAAGACTCGGTGTAAATTATTTCTCGACAAAGTGCTTTGGCAAACAATGGAGGAGTAATGGTGTGTTTCACAGAGACAAGACTAGCGCCTCTTTTATTCACAGGGGTGAATGCACTGGACGCCATTTAGTGCTCATAAAAATGGCTTTTGGCTGCTGGCACCAGTCTGCACTCCTTCGCTGGGTGAGACCAAAGATAGACACGTATAAGTGTTAGATTAAAAAAAAAAAGAAAAGTGAATGATTAAATAGACCCGCTGCCGTCAATAAACTTCTTTGACAGTTCATTTTCTCCCTAAATACCGGATCTCATAGGTGTGTAGGCCCATTTCAAATCAGCTGTGCTATATTCTGTCAAATGCATAAACCTGGTGTGCAACCAATAATTGATTCACACGGCAGCTTCTAAGCTTTTCTGAACTGTTTAATGCTTAGTTCCAGTTGGAAAGTGAATACTTTCTTTCTTTCCAGATCTGTGACATAATCGGGATAATTCTTTGTACGCTAAGTGGTATAAGAAAGTGGTGTGTGTGTGCGGGGGGTTGTTGGTGGAGGGAATTTAGAAACAAGAAAAAAGGGAAGGGGAAAAGGAAGAGAGAGAGGAGGAGAAAAGGGAGCAGCACAGATGCCAAGGTTTTCCAGTTCAGTGCACTGAAACACGAGCCAACACCACAATTAGGATGTCCGGGGAGATTGTTAAATAAGACATTTATCAGAGAAAACACTGTTGCCTGTATCCTTTCAGGAACCTGCAAACTTTAATAAGATTCAGTTTTTATTGCATCTTTTATTGCATCTGTGTGCGGGGGAAGAGCTCCATGAAAGAAAATAAAGCCAGTTTTCTCAGCTCTGCGTGTGCCACCAGGAGAGTTTGTACAATTCTGCATGCAAACGTTTGCATGTGGCCAGGTAACCCTATATGCACTCTGGCCTTGTAGTAATCAATTCCACATCCATGAACTACCTTGAACTGACATGACTGCTGTTACAGTTCATGTCTTAAATCCATATATATTGACAATAATTGATAGTACTCAAATACTCTATTCACCCCAGCTGCAGAGCGGAATAGGTCTTTATAGCAAGGATGGAATATTCTATCGTATTTTTGCTGGAGGTCTTCTTGCTTTTTTATCTGTTCCCATTTTAATTTGCTGTTGATGCTGTTTGCTACTAATGCAGACTCAACACTTTGTCCATATTTACTTGTAGGCTTGATAAATTTGGGATAATGCATATTTCTGCAGCGCTAATTCCAGCACAACAACAGCAGAGCCCGTACGTACCAAACTGCTGCTCTGAGATAATCTTTGAAATACAAATACTGCTCTTAATCACTCATTAACCGCAGATTGTTCAGTGCTAAGCTCACGACTTCTTGCATCATTTTGTCGCATGGAAAGCCTTCCATTGCTAAAACAACATTATGTAAGTTTAAGAGTGGAACAGCTGCAGAAAGAATTGAGTGCTATTTTTGGAAACTTATTTGATAATTTATAGAATTTATGGCATGTAATCATTAACTTTTACTTTTAATTATCTTTTTTTTTTTTGCTGTTGGAGCAGTGATAAATAAAACTTTTATCACCCATATCATCAAATCACCAAAAACATTAACTACCAAGCCAGATGCTGTTTCCATGGTTACATATTCAATCCGAGGACCTAAAGTGTCCGTGCCAGGATTACCCTGGCAACTGCATGACTTGTGTTGTGGCAAAACACCAATCCTCTTCCATCCCAAAAATTTCAACTGAAAAGAGAAAAAAAAAATCAAAAGTCCTTGGACTGACTGCTGCCGGAACAACATTTGTAGGTTTTTTGCTCTTGTTAGCAAACGCTCCCATTCCGTGTGAAAACATTTCTCCAGTCAGGAAAGAGGACTTAATGTTATTGCAGTTAGGGTGTCAGAACATCACGGCCATGCATGCTCTTTTTTTGATGTAGTTTTGTAGTTGCTTTGGTGCCTCTCTGTGCAGGAGACCACGTCTCTTTATCTCTATCTTGTCTCTACTTTTCATTTCAATTTGTGTCATATGAGCATCTTGTCTCAGAGGAAATTCACCATCTGGCACTCTGGATTTGGAGGCTCTATTAAATATATATTTTTTTAAGAAACTAAGAAAACAGTCTCATGAATCACCATAGCGCATGATGTCATGTTGCATTTGTTAACATATTTCATGTTAGTCTTTTTCTATTTTTACTGATTTATTAAACCTCAAGCCATCATTTTCCACTGGAGAGCAGTCGAATGCTCCCTTGGGAGCAAGTCGCTTCCCTTAAGCGAAGGAGTCCAAGTATCTGGGGACCTTGTTCACAAGTGATGGGAAAATGGAGCGTGAGATGGACTGGTGGTAGGTGCGTAGTCAGCAGTATTGTGAATGTTGTACCAGACCATTGTGGGGAAGTGGAAGCCGGAAGGCAAAGCTCTTGATTTTCCAGCCCATCTACATTCCAACCCTCACCTATGGTCAGGAACCTTGGGTAGTGACCGAGAGAATGCGATCGTGGAAACAAGTGGCTGAAATGAGCTCCCTTTGCAGGGTGGCTGGGCTTAACCTTAAAAATAAGGTTAGGAGCTCAGACAGCCGGAGTCAGCTCAGGGTAGAGCCACGGCTCCTTTGCATAGGATGCCTCCTGGGCACCTTCCTTTGGAGATATTCTAGGAGACCCCAGGGCAGACCCACTGAAGGGGCCATATAGCACATCTGGCCAGGGAATGCCTGGGAGTCTCCCTGGAGGAGCTGGAATGCGTTGCTGGGGCTGGGGATGTTTGGAAGCCCCCGCTAAACCTGCTGCCATGACTTGGATTTAAAAATACAAATAAGGGAGAACTAGTTCTCTATTCCTGCTGTATTTCTCATAAGAGCTCGAAGTCAGAGCCAGAGGGCGAGTATATGGGAGGCAGAAAGCAACATATAAACATATAATTGATTCCTTATCTAATGGTGAAACATTGGTTCTTCTCGGCTGTAATGGGTCTATCCATTAGCTCCCAGTCAAGCTGACTCTTGCTTCTGCAGGAGTAATGGCCTGCAGTTTCACATATCTCTCATCGAAATATAGGTTTGTCAGTGTGTGCGTGTGGGTTGATACGTGTGTAAGTGTATGTGTGTATTTATTGGCCTGCGTATTGTGTGAGTGTTTGTGCAGATGTGTGGGGTTTATGTTTCTCTGTTTGTCCCAGCTGGTTTTGAATTTCAATTTGTGTTGAGTAAAGTTTAAAATCTGGAATAATCTTCACACCGTTACCAATCACATCTGAAAATCTATCAGCAGGCTCTTGAAAATGACTTAAGTTGTGTCACCAATCACGATGAACTAGTTTATATTAACTTTTCACAATGTTTTGTTACTGTGGTCTGTAAACTGATCAGCTGTGGTGTTACTTGTAATACATGTTGTAAATGTGCATATATCAATGTCAAATACAGTGCAAGGAAAGAGCCGACGCTGGCTCGCGGAGAAACAAACAAAATTACAATGGGAAGCTCCTTGTTTGCAAGAAGTGAAATTATTTATTCATGTTTTCTGGTGTGTGTAAATGGAAATAAATAAAATAAATAGAGAGCAAAAGAGTGTCTGTTCCAAAACATGTAGCTAATAGGATATGCAAAACCACTGGTGTGGTCCAATAACAATATCTCTCAGTCATTGCTACGGTATCTGGCAGCCTGTCTGTGATGAGCTGCATTTGCATCGCAGACACGTCTCAATCAAATTCAGCATGATCATCAGTTAGCGTCTAATAAATACCCAGGCAGTCTGCACACACATGCACACACACATCTTCCTCCACATTGATAAGCATCCCATGTAGTACCGATCCAATATTTCTGAAAGTGCATATGCTGCATAACTTTGTTTGACGGCTAAGTAATTAAACTCATTCAAGCACAGGCTGCATATCAAATGGCGGTCTCTCCATACCACATGGTGCAGGCCTAAATTAAATGAATTAAAAGTGAATCTGTTTTGAAAAGGGTGCTCCCAAGCGAATCCTCCATTTTTTTTTTCTCCTTTTTTTTCTTGAAGCAGGATGTGTATGCAATATTAATATGGGTACACAGCACAGACACATGCATCCAAACACACATCTCGGCGCAGACAACACACAAACACAGTGTACGCACTCTGTGTACTGGAAAAACACGATTCAGTGAGTCGCGTTAGCTGCCCCACTGTGTGCTGCTTTTTTTCTGCCACACAGCCAAGCGCACACAGATGTGTTGGCTGAGCATGAGGCACAGCCACAGAAGCACAACTCACCAGCTTTAACTTTGAAAGATGGTGTCAAAGTTGGCAGCGGTGTGACAGGAGAGCGAGTCACTTTAACATTTTTAGAAACCTTGACGCCAGGAGCAAGCGTTTTAAATGTTAGCCACCACGATGGCTAGGTCACAGCAACACTACTGCAGCATTTCATCCGCTCTGCATCTCTGTTTTTGAATGAATGCATCAGTAATAAACCATAACCCTGTAATCTAATGTATCTATATAATAATTTCACACTCTCCAAATGGGCATTTGGACACGTACGCATTAGCGATCAATCAAATGACAAGTAAATTATTACCTTTCTACATTTACTCTTTTGGTTCATTGTTTTGGTTTTATAGCACATTTATTGTATAATTCAGTCGCTCGGCTGTCATCAGTGCCACGTTAAACACCAGCAGGCAGCTGTTTTCAGCAAATAAGCTCCAATGAATGACGGTACACCACTTTCTCAGTACCCAAATGGCAAAAAGACAAAATTAAAACCAACTGGTGAAGAAAATTTAACATCTGGCAGCTTAAGAGTTATTTTTTTCCCCCTCACCAAAGCTAACGCTCATCAGGTAGACAGAAACATGACTCCAAATTGATGATAATGTTGCTCCACATTTGCCAGATGAGTAAAACTGTGATAACCATAGCACATTTATATGTGATAATATGTCAGTGTTGTGTGTTCGGCAGTGTGTTGTGATCCTCTCCCTTCAATAAGCAAGAAGTAGTGCAGAGTCAGCAGTAATGGATGGAAGGCAAAGGTCTATCTATGTTCCAACCCTCACCTACGGTAATGAGATTTAGGTAGTGACCAAGCGTTTCCTCTACAGAGTAGCTGGGCTCAGCCGTCAAGATGGGGTGAGGGGCTTGGTCATCCGCCGTTCCTCTGCTTTGAGAAGAGCCAGCCGAGGTTGTTCAGGCATCTTATCAGTATGCCTCCTGGGCACCTTTCTCTAGAGTGTTCCAGGCACGTTCAACTGGCAGGGGACCTGGAGCTCACCGGAGGGACTCAACAGCCCGTCTGACCTCAGAAGGCCTCAGAATTCCTCAGGAGGATCTGAAATGCGTTACGGGGGTGAAGGATGTCTGGAACGCCCCGTTAAATCTGCTGCCACTGACCCGACCCATGGATGGATGGATGGATGAATGGATGGATAAGGAGTAGTTTTCCATCATGGTGTCAAGTTCTTAAGTCCTTGATCTAAATATCTCTTGGAGTATTAACTAAATGGTCTCATAGGAAAAAAAAACGTAGCCATGGTCCAACTGTGCATATTCACAGGCCACTATTGCACACCACAGGGAACATCCTCTCCTCAGATTCACCTCAGTTCCCCAGTCAGTTGCAATTCAGAATGATCTACTTAATTGGAGATGAAAACTGAGCTGTAGAAAAACCTGCAGGGGGAGCATCTGGCTGCCTTCCTCGGGCTGCCCATCAGTCCCTTCCCAGCTGAGGAGTTCCCAGACCAGAGAGTTTCAGAACAGAACTGGAGGCTCAGCTTCCCAGCACCTGCTGCACAATATGCAACCAAGCGTACGGCGCCCATGGCTAATTTGTCATTTGTGCTATGCTTCTATTTATGTCCCATAGATGAAGGGAAGTTGACATGATATCTAATACATTCTCAGTTGGAATCGTATTTCATCATATGGCAATATCCTTCTGACTCAATTACAGTGTTTGAATTAAATCTGGATTAATGATAACATTGTTACTCCCCGATCTGCTCTACATCAAATGTCTTTGTCTTTGTCTCGACACTGCAATTAAAACACTGCTACACTTATGCAGTACTGTATCTGAACAGGGGCAATTCATTTCTCTTGAGCCAGAAACCTGTGATATAATTATATAGTATCATGCCCCAGGAATTGGCAATTAAGTGGGGGATGTGGACAGGAAAGATGGGACGTTTTACCCTTTTTTTCTGAATCTGAATAAACTTTCATGCTGGACTGTCACAGTGCATTTTTCAGAGATTTCTAATTGATTCTGAGCGCCGTCTCTGAGTATTAGTATTAGTGTTACATGGAGCCTGGTAGGGTATTGCTGGAAAACAGTGAGCATGCTTTTTATAGCTAAAACGATGAAGCTTTTCCAAAAATTATTTGACATCTCATATTGTGAGTATCGCTCTTGTAAACTGCATCGTCATCCTTTTTATTAACATCCCTGCTGTGAAGGCATTACAAAACCTTCCAACTCTCTCTCAAACGCATAGATGGCTTGGCTGCAAGGCATGACTAAGACTTTTTTTGGAGATACCTGAAAGCATATTCAACATCTTTAGGCAGAGGTTAGCAGCTTTCTCACCTCGAGCGCCGATACCAAAGAATGTCTCTTCGCTGAACCGAGGTATTACATCCAACAACGGCGTAGTCACACAGGGATTTGGGGCCAAATGTATTCATTCTCCCTCCTCCTTTTCTGGCCAGAGCAAACAGGCCAACCAATGCTTTACTATCCAACATACCCACAAAAGATTCTTTACACTTTGACCCAATCCATTGGATTTGTCCACCTTTGAGGCTAACACACAAGTACCAGAAAACATTAAGGGGATTCCCAGACATGTATTATTAAACTCCTCCCTCTGTGCCCTCTCATCTGTTCAGTCTGAGTCATCCCATTCTTCCCGTCCTTTTTCTCCCTACTTTGCGATTTACTCCTTCGCTTGTGTTCTGTGTCCTTCTACTACCTCCCTATCTTGCTGTCTCAGTAAAGCACACCCCTCTTCTCATTTTCTCCCTGTGTTTTCCACGGTGTGCTCCGCTCCGCTTCCTCATCCTCTTTACTCTCAATGATGGAGGGGTGTAGAGAGGAGATGTACTGTACGTGGGAAGCACATCTGGGTTTCTCATGTGCAGCAGCAATAGGAGTGTGTTGTGTAGGCGGATGGATGCCGGTGTGTGTTTTCACGTGCGTGCGCCGTGTGCGTTTGTATCCGTGTGTACGGGGGTGCGCTTAAGTGGAGCAGCAACGCGGGGTAGCAGCAGCTGTTTGGGCTTTGAATGAGCCACCTCCTGCTCCACATTGTCTTAAAGCAGCTTAGCTTAGCACTGCATCTCTCTGTTTTCCTGTTCTCACTCCCTCGTTCTCTCCCTCCATTTCTCTCACTTTGTTTTGGTGTCTCTCACCGGCTCATTGGTGCATGACCAAGAATGTATGTTTTGCAGTTTTCTGGGGATGTATGAGAGGACAGATATTGGTTTTAGAATAAAATTGCTCCAAGCAAAACTACCTCATTAAGCTGGGTCATACATATTTAAAAATGTAAGATCCGGGACATGCGGTAATCTGATTTGCAGCTTAGTAGGGGTGCAAACCTGTAAAGCAAGGGGAAGACTATAGGCTGGTGAGGTAGCTAACATGCTCAGAGGTGAGCAGAGCAATATCAATATCCCACCGTTTCACCAGAGCGTAGACTTTGGCTGAATTACTTTATACGCTGGTTTGATATCGACTACCTATAATTTGCTAACACAAAGCATCTGAATAGCCAGTGGAGATCCCATAATTCAGCATGACTCCTGGACAAACAAAGAGCTGCAGGTGAGTCTTACGTAAGAACACAGGTGAATGTCAAGCTGTTGTGACAATGACCTGAAAGACACAGATAATACAGATTATGTGGCACCGTTTATTATGGATGTCAACGGGGAAAGAAAAGATTTGATTTATGTGTGTGAAAGGGGGAGGATAGGCTTGTGGAGCAATGTACAGAGACTTGAAAGAACTGTCATTATCGTAGAAAAACACATTATTATGACTTGGCCCCACAGTGTGACTTCATTCAGAGGAAAAAAAAACCCAGTATTTCACACACCGGTTGTGTAGCAGTCCAAATGAATGCTGTAACTGCAGGTGTGCTGTTTATATAAAACACATTATTTAAAGTCAATGTCTTCAAAGAAATCTGGAGATACACATTGCAATCGCATTGCCTCGGTCAGTCCATCCACATGTCAGCAACTGTGAGTCCAAGAAACCCGAGTTTAGACCTAAAGTTACACAGTTGTCATGCCTTTTCAGTCAAGAAGCTCGTTAGTGCAATGTCCAGCATGAACGAAAGGTGATTACTCAAGCAGGAAACCAAACTGACAGTGCAATGTGCGTTTTCCAGCCAGGATATCTATGTTTGTCCATGTGATTGGCTGCCCGCATCTCTATGTTTGGATTTCCATCCATGCATATAGTCGTGCAGCCATACAGAGTGTACATGTGTGTGAGAATGTGAGCAGAACTATACTAGGCAGTGTGTTCAGCTCGCGGGGGGGGGGGGGTCGCTGAGATATAGGCTGCTGGCCGGTCAGTTAATAGGCTTTGGTGTTAGAAGTGAACATGGGTTTGAGGAATGATGACAAGCATGCGGTCAAGTTGGGTTAAAGGGTGAGATGTTTGGTTTGCTGATGGTGCTTCTAAAGTAGCTGTAGCTGCTTCACAGAGGTGAGGCACTTCCCTATGTGCTGTTTGACAGTTTATTATACCCCTGTCAGATCTTAGGTCTATTCTTTTCTCTTTTTTCATCGGATTATTAAAAATCTTTGTAAGTTTGCAGTTTTCCAAATCTGAGTAATTGAGTTGTCTTGACAAACTGTGTGCAGTATGTAGTTCCACATCAGGGAGGTGAGATTAAACTAAGCAATGCGTGAAGCCATATAGATTGCTTGTCTTCTTTTAAAGGAGGATTTGTAAGCCGCATCAAAATCACCATCTTTCAAAGAGATATTTTGTCCTCGGTGAACATCTATGATTTATAAAAAAGAATCTTATTTCAATACATGTTACACTAAACAATTCCTCAGAGATTATCGCTTCACGTTGCCTTTCTTCTCTGAAAAAGCTTAAAATCAAGATAAAACAACTGTTATTTTCCCTCAGACGCTGGTATTTTGTCAAAGCCTAATGGGAGCTGCAGGAAAAAAAAATCATATTTTACAATATGGACAGAAAAATACCACAATCATGTTTAAGCTTCTCATGAAAGCCGCCCTCTATAACAAAGCCCAATGAGTTACAGAAGCTAAGGGAGATGAGAGAGGAGGCAGGATTTTGCATCTCTTCATATTTCTGCAACCATTTTGCAGTAGCCAGCATTTTCTTCCAAAACTTTTGGGTTCAGTATATTTAGAAACTGCTATAAATTTAAATTCAAACATGCGCTCTGTTCAGCGCTCTGTCACGTGCGATGCACCTTTTATCCTGACTGAACACGGCTGATGGATGAACACGGTTGCAGAGGGACGATGAAAGTAAGGTTACGGCGTAACACAGAGCATGCATGCATATGCACCGCCACATGCCAAGAGATTAGGTTGAATAAACACAAGGTACAACAGGAACACATAAAGCACGGTCAACACACAGACACATACAATAGTAAGTGTCTGTCCTGGCCTTCAACCTCTAGCGTGGTGCATCATACCCAGGTGGCCAGCCTCTGCTCTCTGGCTGACTAATGGCCCCAGTGGAGCAGCACAAGACTCCATCCATCACAGCTATGCTGCTGTGTCCATTACATAAACAGGTACACACACACACGTGCGCACAAATTCACACCCGTGCACGCAGGACGTGTGTGTAATCGTGACCTCGCCAAAAGGGTGGATGCAGAGTGCATGAGAGATCAAGTTTTGCAATTTCAGCAATGTTTGAGTAACAAGAACAACAGAAAAGTGGGTCACAAAGTAGGAGAACACACAAGCTGCATGTCATGTCAGTGTTTATCTGCTGTGATTGGTTCTATTTCTAGCCCTGTGCGTTCATTCATCAGCCGGCATGGGAGTCATTTATTACCATTTGCCTTGTCAGTCAAGCCCCTGATCCCCTCCATCCATCTCCCAGGGCCGGCAGCACTGTCCCCCTCCAGCCCCCTTCCCCACTCTTCCCGAGCCCTCGCTGCCTGCATAGCTCCATGTTCAGCATTCACACCCACAGCCGAGGAGACGCACCCTGATAACTATTCAATAGGCGCCACGCCACACCATGAGCCAGGGTAGCATGATACGAGATGGAAGGCGATATAGAGACAGAGAACTGGAAGTGAGAGCATGGAGGGAAGGAGGAAAGGGTTATCGGAAGGTAAGACAGATAAGAGAAAGAGGAGAAGGGAGGGAGGAGGAGCGAGATGAAAGAAGAAAGACTCCAGCAGTGGAGCAAAGTGGAAAAGAGAAAAGACAGACTGAGAGAACAAGGCAGGGGAGGCTCGTGGTGGAGAGCTTAACATATTCAGATGGATAGAGCTGAAGTTGTCAGAAAGCAACACTAATTGGAGAGGAGTTTTGACACAAGCCAGACGTTTAAAATCTTGTGCATCTGCAGTTTGGCATTGTGTTGAGACAGAGACAGAGAGAGAGAGACACACACAGAGAGGAGAGAGGGATCAAACATGAAAGTGCAAGCTAAGCAGACATCACAGGAATGAAAACGTGTCCAGACAAAATCAGCTTTCTTTGACTAGCCCCTTCTGGGATCTTATTAGCAAAATCTTAGCAGCGTTTTTGAGGTTTAGCTTTGATTTATTATTTTTTTTCCAGCAAAACATCATTGCCATCGAAGTGATTTTATCGAGGCAGTGTGGGTATTTGCCTTGGGTGGTTGTTGATGTTTCAGCTTATTGACGTAAAATCAGCCATTAGACAAATTAGCAGTTGTTTCTTCTTGCTTCATCCAACTTTAATAAGGATCATCGTGTACTTCTAAATAATATAAAATAGCAGTAATATATCCCATTAGCCTTATTCATAATAGATAAGAGTGAAAAAAATGAGATGGCCATTTATTGTGTACAATTATCACCATTAAAATCTGCTTTCATGACAAAATAACATTACGATGATGGTGGCAGCACCATCGGTGACCATCATCATAAGTGTTCATTAGAAAAGAGAAAAATAAAGATGTCATGTAAACCCATGCCTTTTGATTTCAGTGTAAGCCAACACTGATGGGACCAAGACACAGATCTTCACTGGTTGATGGGAATCATACGTATGTATATAGGATAGATATAGATAAATAGAAGGTGGATAGCTTTGGATAAATAACATTTATGGACAGACGACACGTTCTGCGATCTCTCTGAACTTCTTCTGATGAATGCATGTCAGTGTCAGGTGGGAATTTGCATGGATTGAGATGATTTCAATCAAAAATAGTGAAATAGCTTTGACTAGTTCAAATTGCTCGGTGGAAACACGAAGGGCAGCCTCATTACACATGCAAATACACTTTCACTTTAAAATGACGTTGCACATGACGTGACTTAACTGTACATGTGTACGATGAGTAAAAGTTTTTTAACTTTTCTTTTAAGGGACCCAGTTCATGTACATTGGCACCATTTATAAACTACTGAACCGCATGCATTAGCACCCGCTGTGAGAGGAGGCAAACACTTGATTATTGACTCACCCAATCAAATGGCATTGGCCCAGCGGAGGAGTCATTACCAGTTTCGACATAAATGCCACGCCAGTGTTCCAAAAACTGAACAGCAGCTGAAACAGATGTACTGGACAGTTGCTGCAGAAGGTTAACGTGCCTCCGCTTTGTGCCACCTAGTTGTTTCCGTTTGTGTTTCTGTTGCTGAGTTGGCCCTCGAGCCGGGCTGTGGGAATACTGTTTCTGAAACAAGGGGGTAGGACTTTCATCAGGAGGCACAGAAGAGCTTTACCATCTGACAACCACGGGGCTCACAGCGAACGAGCACTTTATATGAGGGCTGAGTGCTAGTCATGCAGTACCATCGGGTGAGAAACGATCCCAGAGTGAATCATGCTGAGAGGTAAGGCCAGGTGTTCAGGCTCTGCATCTCTCATCAGTAATTAAGACTAGAACCCTTGGGCCTTCACACCCCATAGAGGAAAAGCTGTAGAGGGAAAGAGAGCGAGAGGTGTGTGTGTGTAGACCCGGGTCTACTCCTGCTCAGCTTAGAGACTTGTCAAGCGTGACTCACACCATCTCCTTGTCCCATTTATACTTATCTCTGAAATGCATAGTCACTTGCTTCTCTCTCTCCAGAGCTCTGCCCCCTCCTGGAATCCATAACACTTACAATCCTGGAAGTCACATCTGATACAGTTTGCATCCATTTCATCAGACTGCACGCACAGACTTCGTCGTCACCGCCATTACTACCGAATGCTAGCTGGAGTTCTCACACTCTTTTAAAACCATTAGCTGTGGCGTGAAATATAATTTTCTTGGCTGTCTTGGAGAAAGACACAACAGTGTGTCAACGCTGGAAGTGTCTGAGGTGTATTCTTAGATATGGCACAAGACACATGCGAGCCCACTCTGCTGTTCTCTGGAGCAGATGCCTCCTCGCCTGCCCAGTTCTGCTTGCTTTGTTATTTAGGTCCCCAAGTGAAACAGAAGTGTGTGTGTGTCGAAAAATAGAGCTAACGGAGGGAAGCAGAGCAGGAACGTGATGTGCACAGTTCACGCCAGCGTTCCCGTAGCATATGACTTTCCTAAAGCTCACACCTGCTACAGGGACTGCATTACGGTTATAACATGCACTTATTTTCTGTACGGCTGTTTAAAAAAGTTCATTGTTCTTAAATGCGAACGGGGATTGTGGAGACGCAAATTGCATCACACCGAGGAAGAAGTGGAGACAGAGCGCTGGGGATGAATGTAATTTATATTGGACGGCCTAGAGAGTGGGAAAAAAAGGAAGTGTACACACACATTCGTGCACTACCCAATTCTTCTCCCACAGGATAGTGGGACCTGGATTACTTCATGCAGATGGTGCACAGTCAAAACACTGTAAGTCGACTCTAATACGCATATGCTGGCGTTCCACATGTGTATTCGCTTTGCTTACATTTCGATTTTTAATAAACTCCCACCATCTTTCCAATTCAGTGATCTGTTTTCCATTTGAGGGAGGGGAAACCGAAGAGGACGGGCAGAAGATGGGCTTGCTGTCCATCTGCTAAGAGGTAATTATTAAATTATTGAGCCTTTCAGGGTATTTAAACTTTCATGGCCAACCATTAGCTTCCGAGCCAGCAGAAGTAGACTGGAAAAGGCAGCGTGCTACCCCGGCTAGTGGATGAACAATATGAGGAGACGGGGGGGATTGAGACAGAAGAAGAAGGCAGCAAGAGGAGGAGGCCAGTGAGGAAGAAGATGCAGATGACCTACTATAGATAAACATGTCTCGCACGACATTTTCTCTCCTCCACTGCCTCCTCTTTTTTTTATATCCTCGTGTCTTTCGTCATGTTGCCTCACCTCCTCTCCTCCTCCTCATTGTCATCACTGCCATACTTTTCCTCTTCCTCCGCCTCCTCCTCCTCCTCCACCTCTCCTGGATGAGTAAAAGTGAACACCGTGTGGTCTCGCAGAATAGAATATAAGATTAGCTCGGCCGCACGTGGCATTGTCATACACCTGCATGCCACATGCCAGAAGCCTGAGAGGGAAGAAGAGAGAGCGGAGGTATGGAGTGAAAGAAATGGAGGATGGAGGTTGAGGTGAGACGGTGAGATCAATTGTGATTCATGTTGAAATGTGGGTGTGTGCACGGATGCAGTGAGGTATAGACGATGATGCTTATATTTATGTGTATCTGTGTGTGTGTGTGTGTGTGTGCGTGTGTTTTATTGTGGACTTGAATCCAGTCTGCTTAAGGTGGTCAGCACCTTGCTTCACACGCAATTCCTGCTTGACGTAATACTGATGCACTATTAGGACTCCTTGTCATTACATATAAAAGAAGAAACTTATGACACCCACCCACCCACACACACACACACACACACACTTCCAACTGAATTATCATTGCAGCCCTGTCCAAAGTTTCTTCTCCCTCCTTTTTTCATGTAATAATAATGAATTGTGTCAGAATTTTAAATCTACACTCGCTTTAGCTTCTTTTTTTTAAAAGCCTTTTTCTGACAGACTTTTTACAGCCCATCAGTTTACTGCTGGATTTCCTTTACACTGACATTTTTCACCTTGTTCTGCCTTTAGTTGTACATGATGCACTTTGTGTGAGTCATATCACTCAGATGTATGTTGGATACACAGAAAATACTGCCTGACTCAAAGGTCAGAAGGCCGTAGCCTCTTCTCACATCAATCAGCACATCCTGCATGTGGCTTGCTGTAGCTTAGGTTTAAGTCTCTGCCTTACAGCTTAACACATGTGATGATATAATAGCTGTCTGTTCTCCTGCAGTATATTTCCACAGGATGGTGGTGGCATGCCATCACCTCATACATAAGCTTGGGATATGCTGTATAGTGCAACTGTGAAGTTGTGAAGCAATGTCACGTTAAAATCTTTTTTTTTTTTACATTTGCAAAACTGTACTTACTACTAAATCATGAAACACTACTGGTAGACATCATCCGATAATATTTAATAAGTGATTATTTAGGAAAGACACAACAAGGTCTGAATCTTAACGACGACAAACTACATTTGCTGTCCAGAGGGAAAAGTACAAAGTTTTTTTTTAAGGTAAAACTTGCAACTAAAATGGGTCTCTGTGTTATTGCCAAGCAGCAAGTCGTGGTCTGGGTGACTACGAGAGCAGAACTATATGACAGAAATGGAACAAAGATGAATCTGGTTTTCTCATGGCAGCCAGCTCAAGGGTGATTGTTCTTGACCAGCTGTGACATAGGCTGAAGCGTAAGGGAACAGCTTGTTCTGGTTATTTTCACATGAAGGAGGAGTGCAATAAGATCATTAAAGTTCACACTCATAATCAAAGTTAAAATGACAGTTTTTTGTCAATCCAAGAGTTATTTGGATCACCACTGTATCAGTGTATGGTATGAATATAGGAATCTTCAGTGTGGGCATCAGCTCAGCTCTGACACTGTCAGCAGCAGTGTCTTAAATTAACCCCTGGAGGTTTTAGTCTCCAACCTTTTGACATTAATGATTGTACTGTGTGATTTACAAGGCTTTTCACTTCACAGATTATGGCCTGTGCAATCTTTAGCCTGTCTCTAGCAACGAGTCATTTAAATTGGATTAGTTTACCTTGTTTTTCTAGTCTTCAGTGTCGTGAATGTACACAGTAAGGATGTTTGACCTGGAAATCTACAAAAGAAAAGCAGTTTGATTGTTTGCTGGACTAACACAGTTCCAGAATGAAATATAACAACACATCTGTCGTGATTATCAGAGTGGAAGAGGTACTCCAGGAAACGAGTCCATTGGTATGTGGGGCTGTAATGATGCCACAACAGTGTACATGCAATGTAATTTAACAGACAGGTGGAGATACAACATGGGCACGGAAATGGATATCTACTGTGTTGTAACTATTTACAGCCCTGATACAATCCCACTGGTCCCTGCACTTACACACAACCACAAGCATGTTTTCAGTGTGCGTTCTGTGTATTTGTGTGTTGATGTCTTAGGAAAGCAAAGGGCGAAGAGGTAATGATTCTTCATGCTGCTAATGAAAATGTTTGGCTGTTTGCAGTGTGATGCTACTAGTATCTGTTTGGAGTGAAGCTCTTTGCCTCGACTGCAGACCGAGCTGCTATAGTAATTATTATTTACTGATTTATAATTGCTTGTTGAGTCTCTCACGGCAGCTTGAGATCACACTCATTCCCCTATAAAGTAATTGTTTCTGTTCAAACTAGGCTTGACTGTACTGGCTACACTGGTGGTGCCGCACAGGGTCCGGTTATACTCTATTTTGATTTTTTATGAGGTTGCACTTGTGTGCTGCACAGTGTAGAGTTGTGTTGAAGGGAATCACGATGTACTGCATTGATTTCCATTAAAAATGGAGAATATTCTGCTGCTTGGGACCACAACAAATTCTGTCTCTGAAAAATATATGTTCATACGTTACTTGTTTTTTTTTACATAACAAGGAAAGAGTTATGTGAAACATACATTTTCAAGTGTTTTGTAGCTTACAGGTCAATATAGGACCAAGGACCTGCTTTATGTGCTTTCAATGGTGGCTAACATTGAACTTAACCTTGTGAAAACACCCACTTCCTACATAGAAAAGAAAGAAAAATAATGTCAGCAAACATTATGCAGGCTGCAACTACAACATGTCCATCATCCAATTTGTCAGCTCATATGTGTAGCGTATAAATATGTTGTAATACACAGTTTTGCATACAATGGCATTTACATTTCACGCCTGTCTCCCATTTCCTTCCTTCACTAATAACAATAATGCTGATTTGTGTCTGAACTAAAACTGCCCAGTCCTCAGAAACGGGCATAACAGCTGTTGTTGATAATTACTGTAGTCTAGTTGTTAAGTAAGAGACAGAAGGAAAATGGATAAGGGAGGGAGAAAATGTAGAAAAAAGCCAATGAGAAAGAGAGAAAAATGCCTTATAATGGCCTGTCAGCAAATGCTAAAGGATGGCTATTAGCGAAACACCACTTTGCAACTTCATCAATATTTCAGCAGCATGTCAAAGGCTCAGCACCAGCCTCCTTCCCTCTCTCCCACAACTCCTCCTTCTTCCTCTCTTCCTCCCTCGCTTTCACTGGAAGGGTATGAAGAGTAAAATCTAACCAGTCGAGCGCTTTCAGGAGTTGGACGCTTGGTTGAATCCTTGTTTTCATGTGTATGCACACATGAACACACGGAGAGAAAGACAAAAAAAACACAGTCATCGCCTTTGCTGAACGCTCTCTCAGCATTGTTTAGCCTCAGGACAAGCTCCCATGATTCACTCCTGACCGGCCCTCTGCTGCATGTGCCCTATCACAAAATGTGCACCTCCATGCTGTAAACAAAACTGAATCATTTCTGCTCTCACCGTCATCACTCTCTTCCACTTTCTGCTTCAGACTTTGCTGCACGCTCACACTGCAGAATCTCAGCCTAACTTTTTTTTAGGGTCTCTTATATTCCTAATCCTTATCGATTTGCCTGCAGCCACTTTGGGACTGGGCTGCCCCGAGTGAATGAGAGAAATTACCTGCAACACTGAACAAATTAAACAGTCATTTGCTCCAAGCTGAAGCCAGGCTCAGTACAGCAACCAAGCAGCAAATCCAAATTTTCTGGTTAGACCAGGATACAAGCTCTTCCCTCCCCAACTCTCTCGCACACCCTCAGAGGACAGATAAGCACCCTCCATTGGTCGACGTTAGCTGTATTTACGACGGCTTGTCTCGTAGGGATTGGGGATGAAAGCGTCAATCCTCTCTAATTGGTCACACCTATGCTGAGAGGGACGTGGCAGGTATTATTCAATAGGCGAGGGTCCTCTCATCAAGACAAATTATTGAATAGGGTGTGCTCAATCAGTATGGCAGCAAAGGGAATGGTGTTGGCTTCTGATGGGGATGAAACACACACACATGCACTTCATCAAATATGGACAAGCTTTGTGCACATGCACATAGAGATGTACTCCATGTAACATGGAAGACACGCGCATACAGACACATGATGTGAAGTACATCCGCTTAGAGGTCTTGCACACACAAAAGCCCGATCGCAGAGCTCTAACCAGCCGAGTGCATGAAAGAGTGACGGTTGCAAAAACAGATTACGAACAAAAATACAAACAAATTAAACTTAAACTTTCATGAGTTAAATAATTTGTTTCGCATTATAGTCTAGCACTGTAGGGTTAGATGAAAGTTGCATAAAAGGAAAAAAAAAAAGCTAAAATATTCATGAGATCCTGCGTGATGGTTGAATAACCCCATACTTTTTGAGGGATAGAGTCAATTAGCATTTTAACTACTTTAAGTTTTAAGATTCTGACATGAATTATCCTTTTAAATCTCTGTAACCCCGAGGTAAAGACATGAATATTCATAGTTATCCGTGTTAAGATTGTGAATATTGAAAAGATGTAAAAGGTAAATGTAAGCAAGTCCAATCAGAATTTATTACGGAAATGAGGAAAAAGTGAGAAACATTTCTAGCATCTAATACAGATTACCTGCCAGATGTTACTTATTAAGGTGAGTGGGCATTATGGGTAAACATTAATGTTGGCGTTCCGTTTAACAGATCCTGGAGGGAGTGGTTATGTGGGAATGGAGACCATGCAATGGATGGATGGATGGATGGATGGATGGACAGTCTATCTGACCTCTCATCTGGCTGTTGTCCATATAGCTTTACCACATCTCAGTTCAGAGTCATAAATGAAAATAACCCAAGGATATATCTTTCTGAGTAATTGATGAAACAGAGCAACATTGTATTATGCACAAGAAGAGCCAGACTTGGCTTCATAACATCCCCACCAGCAAAATTCATGTTCCAATTATGACATAATTTGAAAAGGACAGGCTTGGACGCCAGACAGCTATGATAAAATAAAGAAATATCCATATACCCATGCAAAAAAACATCATAGTATAATATTTGATGCCTCAATTAGATGGTAAGATTGAGTTTATAAGACTTTTCTTTTTTGTCACTGCTCCCTTGTTTGCAGCTTTTGTACAGGCCTAAATTGGCTCACTATACGAGAGCTAAAGTTCAGCACGACACTGGGTGGACAGCTCCCTCACATCATTACTCTTATTTTTGCTGAAGCAGTAAGACAGGGGCACAGCCAATAAGGAACGCTGCCTCGGTTTGGAATCATCACTTCAGCACCGCACAGAGTGGACAGCTGCAGTGGAGTTTAAGCAATCTGGACAGCTCCCTAAATATTGGAGAACGCCGCAGCTGTCCCACCGCTAATTACAGGGGGCGAAAACAGCGACATTTTGGTAACACGCAACAAAGTTGCACACATAAGTCGCTTAATTGGATTTGACTTGACTCGGACCTTAAAGAGCCAGATGAACGCGGTGCGTTGCCATGAACAACAAACAACAAGCAATGCCAAAGCAAAAGGATGCCAATACGTAGAGTCATTATATATTTATTAATAAGAATAACAGTTTAAAGCCCTGCAAGGAACAGACAACATATTCTGACAATTACCAGTGCAGAATCAAGAGAGAAACAAAGGTTTATCGAGGTCTATGATATCGATAATGTTTTGACACTGAATCTGACTGGTGCAAGAGAAATGCTCATGGATGATCTGAAATTGAAATCTCTGGGGAGCATCAGCGTGCTCTGTTGTTTTCATGGCAATTTGCTCATTACAATCAAGTTTTCCTTGTTTGTATCTGGAAGTTATGATGAAGTCTTGCTCGAAACTTTAGCGTTGGGTTAACAGACAGAAATACTGCTGTTATCCCTGTCCTCTGATCTTGACATTTGCAGGTCACATGTGCAAATACTAGTCTCTGATGTTACACAGCGCAGGAAAATACGTTAGATGAGTGAAGACCACATTTCACAGCACAGAAGAAATCAAAATGGCAGAATGGGTGGAGAGCTTTGCTATCAGAGGAAGATGGGAAGCGAGAAAGTGAAAGAGTGTTAGTCAGAGGAAATTTGGGCGGTGGTGGAGAGGTGTGTGTGTGGGGAAAGGACTCGACCTTGAGAAACTGTCAGGTGGTGCAGAAAGCTGGAGAGGGGCAGAGGACGAGCTGAGAGAGCTGTTTAATCGTCCATTGAAACAAGGCCTGCTCACCCTCTTGACAACGCTGCCCCCGGGCCTCCCCTAGCTCAATAAGTACCCGTGGGACAGCTTATGCACACACCCAGTAGCTCAGGGCAATCTCACGCTGAGTATTTAGAACTTTATATCTCCCTCCTCATCTCTCTTTATCTATCTGAGTAATGCTGGAAATGTTCCAGCACCACTATCAGTTCCAGCACTTTTAGTTCTGGGAACAGGAATAAAGTGATCATCTGAGCACATAGTGTAGCTATAAAAGAACACACTTCTCTGCGATCAGCTTCTCTGCGAGCTAAACCAGTAACAGACAAGCATGACATGTGACCACTTTCCAAGAGTGGACACAGAGACATATGGCAGAGGCAAAAAGACCCAAGAGGACGTGGATGGAGGAGAACAGAAAAAGTGTGACCTACCAAGAAACCGCTGGACAAGAGTCTGTAAATCTGGGACTGACTGAGTTATCTGCGTGAGTTTGGTGAAACAAAAAGCTAAAAGACAGACGCAGAGCTGGGCTGACTGCTGTTGCACTAGTAAGTAATATTAGCTGGCTGCTATGTCTGGTGTTGTTGCACTCGCTTGATGTTTGACTCACAAGTTTGTGATCATAAGTAATGTCATCAGAACAAATACAGCTGTCCATATTTAAGACTACAGCACCAAAATTCTGCAGAATTTGAATGTGATTTTAATCAGTACTGCGGTATCCATGCAAGATTCTCGTAGCAGCGGCCCAATGAAGGTGAGGAAAGTGCAGGCTACACGGTAAATACCAGCATCTTTTGCAACCAGATCTTGAGCCTTGTTACTCGGGAGTGTTATCACTCACATTAAGACATACAGTGATAACACACACACACACACGCGCACACTCACAGCAGCGTTGCATAATTATACCCCACTGGGTAAACTGAGAAATTACATAAGCACTGGATTAACCTCCCTGCGCCACTTGGCTCTTGGATGGGAAATCTGCTCTGCATGTGTTCAATTGTGCGAAGGCATAAACATGATGCCTTTTACTGTTTACTTGATATGTGAGCATTCTTTAATTAAATATCAGGGTTTGAAATTCAGTCAGGCTGTTCAAAAAATCTGTCACACTTCTCATAAACCGGATATTAATATTGAGATGTATGCAAAGTTAAACTCCGATGGCTGTCAGAAGGTGTATTGTTCCAACAGAGGACTGAGAAAGGAAACTTTCACCTCCGAGTTTAGTGTGTGATGAGCAAAGAATGAGACACACCGCCTCCACGCCATCGCCCTCCCTCTCTCCCCGTGTCCTTCCTCCACTCCTCTCTGCTCTCCCGGCTGCCGACGGCATGACATTTACCACCTCGTTGCCGCTGTTCTCACGCTGCAGTCATTCTTTGTAGACTGACCCACTCCACTCTCAGCCCCTTTAAGTGCTTCTATTACCATTCTTCTTTCAATTACAAAGCGGTGAGAACACTCTCTGCTCGGAACATACAGTGACATCGATGCATGCTGGTGTACATAACTGCACGGCACACTGTCGTCCACGTAATAATATGTTGGTCACTTCTCTTAAAGTTTTCAGCTATAGAATGATTGAATTAACTACCCACTGTCCCTGCAAAACCTTTAAAAGTTCCACCTCACAATGGCCAGAAATTGCTTTCCAAACTTCTGAGTTTGTTTTTCATGTTCTCTCCCCAAATGGTTTCTGTTTGTTCTGAAACAGACTGTTTCTTGTCTTTTTTGTCAGACTATCACACTCGGTCTGTCTCTCTATATCAGTCGTTCATTATTTCATCCATCACGGAGACAACCACTCAGTCTCTATCTCACTTTCTTGTTCTGCCTCTTATTTTCAGTTTCCTCTAGCAGCTCTTACAGAAATAAAGCTCCTGAGAAAAATGTCTGTTCCTGCGGTGTGTTCAAACTAAATAAAGTTACTTAGAGCCCATGTGTTTTCTTGTTTTTCTGCTTTTATGATTATTAAATGAATTGATGACGGGAACATAGCAACCCCCATTAAGTGTTTTCTCAGAAAACATTAATCAAATGAGGCTAAACTATTTTAACGTCATGGTTTAGTTCAGGAAATGGAACTAGACCCAGATGAATAATTTACAGTACATGGATGGAAAACACAAATAAAAAGAAGAAGCCTGACAATCCAAGACAATTCTGATAAACAGAAGTCCAAACAAACATGAATCCAGAACAAAGAGCACTAGGTGGAGGAGAAGCACAGAAGAGGAGCATTTAAACAGAACGCTGGGCCGGTGGAGTGCACTGACGAGAAAACCAACGATGACGAGGGACTAAATACACAAGTGAACACAGAGCGACAGGTGAAAACTAATCAGGGTGGAACAGATCATCAAAACTGGCAGGAAACACTCAAAACCTTGACATTTGAATGCAACAGACCTTTTCCACAGCAGCCACTTTGGCATTTAATAGCTGGGTCAACGCAGGTGTTTCCAATGATACTCATTAAGGTACCTTTCCATTTTATTGCAGCAGAGCCTTTGCAGCATGCATCACAGCAGCACCCTCACCCTGTCCGGCCTGAATGGGAGGTCTTTTATGGGTATTCAATTTACCTTAGTTTGGTAATCAAACTAGGTCGACTTTCCTGCAGCAATACTGCAAAAAAACAAGCAAGCAATCATGATTCCCCCTAAGAAAGCAATCAGTTTCATCATACTCCATAAGGGATTCAAACAACAACCAAAAATCATAATTGTGGGTCTCCAATAAACTGAAGCACGGGGAAACTAGAGACTCATTATTTGCCTCACATGCATAATTTATAATTTATTTGCAAAGCAGTGCTTACGCAGCAAACAAGAAAGTATGAAAGCAAATATTCTCACTGGAAATAAACAGTGGGCTTTGTGGTTGCCGTGTGAACACAGAGCTTCTGGACAGATGTGACATGCCTGTGCCCTTTCTTGGATTAAAAGGCCACGACTGTCAGACAGACGAACTGATGTGAAGCCAGGAGAGCCAGGCATTTCAGGTCATCTCCGGTGTTTGAAGCTTTCAGTGAAGGCCTGAGTCACGCGTGTGACATAAAGAAATCAACGGCGCTATGTTCATGCCGTTGCTTATACGGCAAGAAAACCAAGATTAAGAGCAATTAGCTCATCTTGTATTTCTTTTACGGGTTCACCAAATCCTACAGATAACCTAAAACATCTCAGACTGAGATGAAAAGCAGTCTGAGCGAGTCTGCACTGTTCGGTTCTTCTCAGCTGTGTTCCACCTCGAGGCCAGTGAGTTAGTGAAATCTTTCAACTCCTTTTGAAGGTTTGCTTTAGCCTGCTGAGACCAGCGGATGAGAACAGGCTTTGGCATTTTGGGAAAATCTATCACGCCGGGCCGAGTTTGTAAACATCAAATAGGTATTTCCACACTGATACGCTGTCACGCCACGAAGGCATGCAGTCCCTCCTCACTCGCACTCGGCTACTGGCTTAAACACAGGGTTGGACAAAATAATGTGAACAGCTGTAAATATACAAAATAAATGAGAAACTTCCCTCTTCATTTCTAAAAATGGATTTATTTTTTTTCTTGATGAGGACTGGACTGGCATCATATAAACACAACACACTCTTCAGTCACTCCTCATTTCCTTTTTCTCACAACCACCTGTTGACTAAAGGCAAAAACGCCAAAAAAGAATAAATAAATAAAGATGGGGTGAAAATAATGCGTAAAAATATGAACTAAAAAATGCCGGTTACTCAATAAATATACAATAAAAAGTGCATGTTGGGTAAAATCATTGAGTATATGCCAGTTTAGCTCTCTGCTTTACAAAGTCGTGCTGTGATTTTACAGAACAAGTGGCCATTTTTCATCTCAGTGCCACTCTTTAAGACTCGGAGTGAGACAAAGGTGCTTTGTGAGTGGTCACTTCAGCAACCGCATGACCAGGAGATCATTTGAAAGTAATTTAATGTGCCTGTAACTCTTTTAGTATTTCAGGTAGCTGGAGAGTGAAAAACTTCTTGGCTGCAGCTGCGATAGAAACATCAACTTAACACAATTATTTTAAGTTACAAAATCATTTTGTGTATAATTTATTAATCACTGCTGCTGCCGCCGTACTCTGCTCTGTGGTTTGTGGTGTGCTTCATTACCACTAAATGTTTCTGTTACATCTTGTCCAAAAAAATGGAAGAAGACAAAGAAAACAAGCAGAAGAAACTTCAGTCACTGCTGCTCCACAGCACTTGCTCACAACCAGTAAACAGAAGCCTCCTTCCTTCCTGCTTAGCGCCCCTGGTAAACACTCTGACTATTGACTGTACTTCTTATCTCTTGGCGGTGTCTCACACCCTCAGAAGGAGCTCCAATACAGTTGGGAGTTCTTTTTATGTCTTTCTCTAAAATCTCTGTGGGCTGCTGTGCTCTCGGCGAGGCCTTTGCCAAGGATGAGGATATATTAGTCACACACATGTTGCACTCACACACTTTTGAATTGATGCCCATGAGCGAAAGAATAGCTCACTAAATATTGAGTGGAAGCTGAGGAGCAGCTAGTCTTCTGGCATTGTACGGCGTGCAGAGGTGTGTGTTTCTCTCTACCCTGAATTCAGTTTTATTTATTTATTTCCTCATTCTGAAAGACTTTTTTTCTTTTGGTGATGCCGAATTCAAGGATTTGGCCTTACAAAGGGTTCAACACAAAGAACATGTCATGGCTAATGCTGTGATAGAAGATGTAAAACATGGATGGAAGGATCCTGGGATACTAATATGACATGGCAGATTGAACAATAAAACTTAAATACAATACACTGAGAAGAAGGACCCTTGGTGATCTGATGCTACCTTTGAATGGTTTAATGTTAGAATGAGAAACAGAATAATAGCGCAATGTATTGATAGAATAGAATAGAGACAGAAGAGTGGGCCAAACACCAGAGTATTGAAATAATCAAAGGGAGGATTATCAGGAGAGACAAGAGAGTGAAAAGGACAGGAATCCAGCAGAGAAAACATCTTTAGAAAATCTTCCCTACATCACCCGGCCCATCCTGGAATAGATTCTGCCTCTTGCACAGTCCTTTACAAAAACTGACTCATGCAGAAATTTATGTGATCCAGTTTTTTCCCTGCTTTGGTCCCGTCTTTCTGCCTCCATCGCCCTCCAGACTGAGCAGTGATGAGCGTCGACGTGTGCCGCAGTGCCGAGGGTGACAGCGGCTCCGCGGTTAATGCCGCCGCGTTCTGTGGTCACGCCTGCTTCTGCTAATTTAGTTAAGACAACCACAGTGGAGGACTGGCTCTGTGGTTAGCAACGTCACATCACTGCAAAAGTCCCCGAGTGGGCTGACTAAGGAGATCAAATGAAGTTTTTCTATAACCTTTCCATAATTATTTCAACTTTTCTTACTTTTTAACATTTTTTGTGAATGTCATGGTTTCATTTCATGCACCTCTCTTCACTTCAGACCGGATTCAGAAGTAGTCTGCAAAGCGTCTCTGGATTGTAATTTACAGACCGAATAAAGATGGCAGAGTTTGACCATTACGGACTTTGCTTAATGTAAAAATATATTATCTCATACACAGAAATGTGTCTTTGACCAGCCAGTTCACAGGGTTTGAATTTGGACGATCAGACATAATGTTATCCATTCATCTCTGGAAATTGTATTCTAAAAGTGAGAATTCATACATTTCAAGTCATGAGGTGGTATTTGACTAAATGTTAGCAGTTCCATGGGGTTAGCATGTTGTTTGAAAACAGAAAAAGGAGCACGATCCGTGTTTTCATAAAGGCTGAACCGTATCATTTGGCTTAGCAGTGGGAGAGTGTGTTTTCCTCTCCGTGAAAGCACAGGAAATGTAATTATAGTCATAACAAGGTGCTTATTGTCACAGTGGAAGTGTGTACACACACACCTCACACATAGTGCTGGTAGTATCCCCAGCATGCATGGATTTGTGCACATTATGTCCTTCATATTAAAGACAGATGGCGCACGTAAATATAGACACAGCCGCTTGACACAAACAAATAAAAACTTGATCAAGAATTTTTGCAATGACGCCTTCATAATTTATGAAAGTCAGTAGTTGTTGGAATCCACCAACTTGAGCTTGATTAGCTCTCCTACACACACCTACACCTGCATAGGTGTTTTCACTTTTGGCTGCTTGATTAGTTAGATTGCTAAATCTGGCCCGGTGCTGTTGTTAGTGTCCACAGAAGAAGTCCAGGTGTCGGAACAGCAGAGAAGCAAACCGACAAATATCACGTCGAAAAACTCGACTACTGAAGCAGATTTTGTGAAATGTACAAATGCACAGGCCTTCTTCTTTGCTGGCTTTTGCTGACGCATTGCACTGTTTCTTGGTTTGTGTCATGTGTATAGTAGTCAAAGTTAAAAAAAAAGATACAGTTAAAATAGGAACTTGCTTATCAAAATCTTTCTTCTTAGCTGGTGGTCAAACACCTCAGCAGATTCTAAGCACAGCTCTGCACAACTGCAACCTGGCCCTAATCAATAAGTACAAACACCTGTCTGGGAATCCAGGACCTTCTAACCCTCGCTCTTCATGTAGTCACTGTTTTGAGTTTATTTTTCTCAGGTTCAAATCCTCCCAGCACCCCAGAAAGACATAAGAAATGCCATTGTTGCAGTTCCTCTAACTTCTCTACCCAAATCTGGCAGAAGTGATGTGCTGTGGAGCCCGCAAGATGTTTTACACCCCATAAATCCTGGATATTTGGACAGTTAGCCCACTACTGCATCCTGCAGGGAGGCTGGGAGATTTGTGTGTTGTGTTTCCTCACCCTGGGAGCCAAGAGACATGATAAATTGTCCCACAAGAACAAACTGAGTCCAAATACATCAAAAGACTCACTATCATGTGCACACAGGCTCAAAACGCACACACAAACACTCGGCTATGCAGGACACACAGCACAGCAACAAGAAAGAATACAGTCACACCCTCTGGCTGTAAATATAGAAGCTGGGGTTGATATGATTGACATGCTGTGGTGTGACTGATGAAACTTTAAAATGCTCTTTGGGCATCATCAACAAAACCAGCCATTTGGTTCATGAGACTCTTAACACTCTTTGATTTGATTGATGAACCCATGCCTGGCATGCTTCACTGCTGCTCAGTCGTCCATATTACTATCAATCTCAATAGCAGACAATTGTTAAGATAGCCACTGTCAGCTGCTGGACTGTGACTTCACTGAAATTAAGTGAAGAAAACATTAAGTCGACGTTCCAGGGTCAGTGCATCCAAATTACAAAAACACACACACTGTGTTTTCACACACGCAGATAGCTTAACTGCGAGTGTGTGCGTGAATGCATGCCAATGTAAAACTTCTGCGCTTGTTTATGAGTAAAGGCTTCATGCATAAAATGCATTAAAACTGATAGGTGCTCAGATGCAGAAGGACCGCCGTGGGTCTGCAGAACTGTGAGTGGTGCCGGCTTTGAAAACACCATCTGTTAACAGCAAAGTGTCACAGTGCCACAGTGCTGTTAAACAGAAAAAAAAAAAAATCACTGAACAAAATGTCTGCCAAAATCCAAAAGACAAAGTTTTTGTGATATTGCATCACTGGACTAAATGATAGGTTGGTGTCAGTTATGCTTGAGTGGGTTAATCTTTGGTTTTGTTATTGTAATTGCAATGCTTTCCGTGGTTCTGCGTAGTGTTTGCATTCTGTCACCTTCATTTTCTTCATCATTTAACATCAGCGCTTTTCCTTTCTGACTCTGCGATGGTTTTATCCCAAACCTGTCTGGAAAAACAAATTCCCCATTGAGAGATTAATAAAGCAAATCTTGTTTTTTTTCTGTTTTGTCCCATAAAAAAAAAAGAAATACCAAAAAAACAAACATTCAGTGAGTCACTGACTTTCACTTAGAAAGCAGTGTATAGCACAGCAGTCTGCATCTGTTTAGTGCGTTTAGTAGCCTGTGCGTTTCCACTGAAACACAGCGTGTGCTCTGTTTTCCCTACATGTCTTCACATCCATCCTATTCCTATCCATTCACAAAACTCTAGGGGTTCACTGGGTCCTAAAGAGGCCTAAAGCCCTAAGGTTGCCATCATTATTTAATCGAAAAGAAACACACCACCGTCCCCGCGCTGTTCATGCAGTTAAAATATGCTTAAAATACATCTGCTTTTTTTTTTAACCTGAAACACAAAATGGGATGAAATAAACATGCCATGCCCGCTCATTAAAACTCAGTGGATCTGCCCCAGATGCTTAATTTCCCAAAATGAAAACTGTGAGCAAACCAATACTTCAGGGAAAAGGACAAATTGTGTCCCAGGCAGCAAAAAAAAAAAAAAGCTGGAGTTGCTATGTTCTCTGGGCTTCTCCTGATCGCAGAGCAGCCACGGCGATAAACTTGAGCGGGCTGTGTGCGTTTTATTCATATCACAACGATAATATCTCATGATGTCTGGGAAGTTAGGATCAGAGCAGCTTGAATATGTGTTATAATCAATTAATAATCCTGATAAATCAACCATGAATTCATATATACATTTCTGTTCACTTTTTTATTGGCTCATTTCAGACACTGATCTGCATTTTCCAAGAATTTTGTCACCCTTTGGGCTCCATATAAAATATATTACATTATATATAAATGAATAAATATGTAGTTTCCTATCTTATACACTCCCATATTCTCTTTGATTCCATCGTTCACCCCATGTTGACTTCATTTCATGGCAGTAACGTGTATATATATATATATATATATATATATATATAATTTGCATATTGTTTCTTTTATTTAGCGTGATACTGCATCCGCAAAGTAGGCAAACAGCAAAACGGTTGAAAAGCCGACAGCACGGCTTGGAGAAAATAAACTGGGAATGAAGAGAGAAAACAAACACAGAGTCTAAAGATGGAAATGGGCATGACTATTTCAGTGCCTCCACGGAGCAGTTCATTTATCGGTTTGTTATTCTATAAATTCTGTCAGATTGTGTTGATACTATGCGTGCCTCAGTCTTTCTAAAGGCTTGAGAGAGAGTTTGTGGGGAGTGCAGGAGTGAGAAGATAAGAGGAGAACACACACGCGTCCATTAGAGTGTGTCATGCGGGATTGTTTGTGGTTCCATCCCAGAGCTCTGCGTGGTGTGTTACTCTGATGTCTATATACTGTACATTCACCACATTGATGCCCTCTGGCCCTTGCAATCACTACATCTTATGTGGAGCTCTACGCCGTGTGTGCACACCATAGTGGCTCACATTGCCATCTGTTAAGAGGTCGACACCTCTAGGCAGAACCAGGTTCTGATGTTGTTAATGTGGGCCAGCACGATGTCAATGAAAGGTGAGATGGTGATGGTAAATTTCTTGCAATGTCCACACCCCACACCCCCTTTTACACAGCAATGATCTGGCGACAAAAGTGAATATTGGATCTATGACTGATGCTTTTCAACCAATGCACAAATGCCTATCGGAGCCTATGTGTATGTTTTCAATCTTTCTGATTTTGGTGAGCTTTATTCACATCCAAACGCTGTCAGTGTCACACTGCTACATGTCACAGATCCCATCTGGTCACAGAGAAATGAATGAACGTCACCTGCAGCAGAAAATCTGTGCTGCCGGAACAATTTGAAATATACTATATACATATACATAAAACACAAACACACACGGCTTTAAGCAGGTTGTTTTGCTTCTGATGTGGAAGTATATGAACACAAGATACTTGGACAGGTTGAGGAGAAAAGGCCTCTGGCTGGAGCTTTGTCAGCGGTAGAACCTCCATCCATTACCAACAAATTCAGAACACAGAATTACTTTCTGGTCCCATGAGACTTGTCCTGCCTAAGATTTTCTTCCTCCATGCATATGGTTGCCAAAGGGACATGGATGTATGTGTGTTTCCATGTGTTTGCCCCCAAAGTAGCACAGTACAGATGTGGGTGTGTGTGTTGGGGGAGGAACGAGAGCGAAAGAAGAACAGATGTGCTGCAGTGGGGACCTGCGTTCAGTCTGACCGGCTCTGCTGAGGCAAGTGGCCGCTCATGTTAAGCCTCTTAGTTCCGATTCAAATGACACCGGGCCTGGGTTTCACAAAAATGTGCACGTTATGTGCGTGTGCACATCTGCATCTGTTCAGCTGTGAGTTGAACGACTGAAAATGCATGCGCACATGTTAAATATGTGTGAATATGTACACGTATATGTGTGCATTTCAAGCCATCCGGTGCACAGGCATTAGCAAGAGTACAGTATAGAGCATTACGGGGCGTAACTCTACATGGTCCTATATCACCACAATATGCTGCAAACAGATGCTTGTGATGGGGTAAGATGGATCAGATCAGTGCATGATCTGACATCAGCCACTGATGGTTTGCTAATATGGATTAGTAGCCGAAGAGGTATGAGAGATGCAATTTATATAGTGTGGTGGATTTAGACAGAGATGGGATGTGATGATACATAAACATATATAAAAATAAAACTCTTAAGGAATCAATATGGAAGCAGCATGAATGATCTGAAAGATGATGCAGCATCAGGATGGTATTAGGGCCCTCGCAGCGTGGTGAAATATATGAAATATGCATAGTGCAATTCACAGACTGAGCAGTTATTTTCATTTTATATTTCTGAAAAATAAAAAAATTCAGTGCAAAAAAAATCAGTTTAGCACCTGTTGATGTCTTTTCTCCACATTTTATTGGCATTCATGCAGCACGAATCCAACCGCGAGTATAAAATATCTAATTTATCATAAAGCTTTGCTTTATGTCTGTCTAAGTAACACTGAATTAGATTTTTTGTTGACGAAAACATGAGACTTCCGGTGGAGTACTGTACCGTATGTACAAGTGCAGCCAGTCAATTACACAATACACGTGACCGGACACTTAGACAATGAAACGTAGTTACAGCACGACTGTGTGTGAGAGAGATGTCAGCATATTTGTTTGAGGCTGTTCAGTCGCCAATTTACTTCTCTTTGTCCGCTTCCTTTTGTTCAGACAGACACTCTCCAGCTGAGCCCCCTTCAGCTCCACTTGTCTGAGTGCTTTCCTCGCCCTTCTTAACAAACCTTTCACTCATTTATTTATTCCTTTCTTGTTGGCGGGGGTTGCTGCCAGCAGCAAACTGCTATCGGGCCCTTCTAACCTGACAGAGCGAGGGGACGGATAACAAGGAGGAAGCATGTAGCACCGCAAAGGAAACAGGGCAAACTTATTTTCATTATGAGAGATGTTTGAAGGAGCAGGCCCTCATGTTCTGAGCTAGTCTTCCACTTATTTTGCTGCTTCATGCAGCGGCATGTGAATATACTAGAGTAATAATAGAGTACGTCAGTGCGCCCAGATTCAAAAATTTTATTCTTGTTTTAATCCGTGAAATATGCAAAAGTGACACCAATTACCAAAACCCCCGAAGTGATGTCTCCCAGCCCCCCCCCCCCCCCCCCAACAATCCAAATCTTATGCTCGTTAAATGACTCAGACAAATATTGATCAAACTGTGCAAGTCAGGAAAAACAATAGTGAAAGTGAAATGACAAAAAAATCTATTACATCAATATTTGAAAACGACCATTACTTTGTAACATGACACAAACTATAAAAATCAATCTTCCTCGTTCGATGTGCATTCACGTCACGTCTACACAGCCTCGTTCTAGTGCTCTACTTCCAAATTACCAGGTCAGTTGCCGGACTGCGATTTTAGCTTCCATAATTGTAGGGATCTACATCAGATATACATATTGACAGCTGTCATCGACATCGAGTCCTTCGTACACGCAAGGCTGACCTTGTGATGTGACCAAATTTAGTGTCTGATTACATTAAATAAATTAATAGAGCATGTATGTTTGCACCATCACACACTTATTTCCTGTCACTCTGATGAGAACTCTGCTCAGGGGGGAAGGTGAGGGCTATTCTCGCAATTACACAAGCTCATCAAACTGCTGGGACAATGCAGCTAACAGGAGACTGAGTAAGACGTCAATCAAGCCCGGTCTAGTCACACCCACACAGTCCCGAGAAGAGGTCCAGTCAGCCAGCATAAGTGGAAACACCTGTGTAGGTGTACCATGGATGTTCCCAGTAGATGCTTACTTGCTTTTCATTGCAAAATCTAAGATTGAAACATGGAGGCTGGCCTCCCGAGGTTATGTAGCTGCTTCTAATTGTAGCCTTGCCAGGCAGAACACCGGCGCTTCAAAGAAAAGTTTGGTCTACTGGCTCTCTGGGCTGTTGGCTCGCTAAAATGTGGAAGCTCACCTTGTTACTTTTTTCCTTTCAGCTTGTCATTTTATTTCCACACACATATTTTGTTTAATTTTAAAAGAAATAAACATACATCATATGTAAATCATCACTTGCACGATGTAGTCATCTTTTAAATGCAGCACTTTTACTTGTAACAAAGTATTTCTGCTGCGGTATTGCTACTTTTACTCATATACAAGCTCTGAATCCAGCCTCACTAGTATAAAGGTTAATGAGGCCGCGTGGTTATTGTATAACAGCTAAAAGCTTTAATGAAACCCACTGGGTCGATTTCAACAACAGTGGATGTACAAGTTGCTTTGCCGAGGCCGTGCAGAGAAGCAGCTCGTGATTGTAGGATTAGTGTTTAAGTAATGTTTCCCCAGCACACTGGATGTAACAACTTGAAATAAATTAATAAATAGGATAAAGATGGCATCTGCGCATATCTCATTCATGTTTTATCTTCCTTTGTATCAGCCCTCTCTTCTCCCTCTGACTGATTCTTGGTGCACTGTCCCCTCCCCGCCTCTCCTCTCCTTCCACCTTGTAAATCAGCCCTCTGCAGAAGCCCTCTCTGCCTTAGCCTGTCAGATTGAGACTTTACTCTAGCCGACTAGGGGACTCCTTCCCTCTCCCTCGCCAAACACCGGGTTAGACTCATATCATGTTTCAAGCCATTACCAGCAAAGCCGAGCCCCGGGAAGGCAATGAGAGGAGAGAAGTCAGGGAAGGGAAAGGAGAGGGCCAGAGGAATGGCCATCCATCACACTCTGGCCCCTTTGTCCTCTCACTGTCACTCTGCTCAAACACTCACCAACAAGGCTGAGATGGAGGCAGAAGCCTGCCACACCCAGGTGGGGGTCAGAGAAACGAGACAGACGAATGGAAAGATAAGAAGAGGGAGAAAGGGAGGGCTAGTTTAACAACGTCATCTTCTCCAGCAACAGGCAAGGAGAAAAATGAATGTGGGACGATGGAGGAGAGCAAATGAAGAGACAGACTATAACTAGTACCTCATTGGCACATTTTGCATCAAAACACACCCCGTCCGCCCAGTGTCTGCACATCCAGGGGTATGTCTCATCAGGAACTGCTGGGAGCTAATGCAGCACGACTTAATGATGATATTAATTTGCCAAAATGTAATTTTAGCCATACAATCAATGTCTGCAGCCTACTCACTGACTCCGGGGCAACATTCCTCTCTCAAAGCATGATGGGAGCTGTTGTGCCACAACTTAAAATGCAAGTTCATTCAAAGAAAAAGCACAAAATGGTGACTGTGTGCTGATGTTTTCAAGGTCAAGTCAAATTCTGATGCTCAGCATTTCATCTTACATGAACAAGAAGAAGAGCTCTGTATAAACATGATAGAAAGCATCAGATTAGGTACTAAATAGACCAAGTTAAGTTCATGAATAAACTGAAGTTACACTTACTACCATTATATTTGTGACAGTGTTCTGGAAATAAGAACACCCTGAAGAGACGCTCTAAGCTTGACACTTGCTGTAAGGTAGTAATACTTGAATATACAAGCAAACAACTCTATCAGTATACTTATTTCTCTACATTAATAACAAAAAAGGGGGCTTGGGATATGTTTACGGCCACTCACATCCCAAATAACAGCATACCTGACTATACAGGAACCTGTAAATAAAAGGGTGAAAAACAAGCACAAGCAGCCGGATTCAAAGCCGTGAGAGAGAGTGTGTCAGTCAGACAGAGGTAAATTAAGCTGCAAAGACTGAGTATGATACTGGTTGAAATATTTGCCAAACACCCAGCAGTGACAGCAACTGAAGAAATGGAGCTGCTGCTCACAGTGACAGGAACACACAGCGGTGCATTCGCGAGATATGCTGAAAGAAAATCACCTAAGAAGTACTCCACACACACCCTTCACATTCTTCACGCTCAAATTTAAAGTCAACTAGCATGCGTACAACCTGTTGTTGTAATTAAATCGTCATTCCTCCAGGCAAGTTGACAATTTACTCATGTAAATAAGTTGTACGTACAATAGTGTTTGAGACAGTGCGAGTCCTTTGCTAAATTGCTTCCGACATACCTTGAAGGCGTTTTGCTAAGACAGGTTGTTAATTGGTCCCGTTCAATCAAACCGTCAGTGGAACACGACCAGTGTAAACAACGACTTTGAAATTAGGGATAATTTGATCTAATCCAGGGGCGGAGCTTAACTCTCATTATGACTTGTGCAAGAAAGTACGGTAGACCCATGACAGAGCAAAGGCCAGGAGTGAATACTTTACATGTCACACCTGGATTAAAAAAACACATTTGTTGAAATGTCATTTTTATAAATATGCAACACATCATTATAATGGAGGGACTGGGACATGTTGTTAACAGCACTGTATTATTTTATTCATGCATCACAGACAGGAACCTGATTGCATTAATTGAGCCAGTTGTTTGGGTAGTTTTAGAAAACACGTAGGTGAGACTGATTCTTCCACTGGGGTTTTTAAAGCCTGCAGGTAAGACAGTCCAAGACTTTTGCTACAGCAGACAGGCAGAGTCAGGAAGACAGCCAGCTAAGTACATATTTAATTCATCTTGTAACCCCTACATATTTCAAGGACTTGACTTCAATGAACCTCTCTTCCTGACTGTCACAGGATTTTGATTTCACCAGGACTCATTGTAGTGCTGCTTATACTCCACCTGGGGCTCAAAAAGAGTGGATAGCTAACTGAGGGTCGTCCAGTTTTGCAAGACTTTAAAACCAACTTTAAAAAACTGTTTGTTTTGCTATTTTTATGATTTTTAAGAATAAGAGCTGTGTCCTTTACTGCTGTGTTATGAAGTTGGTATGACTTGATGTGGGTCCAGTCAAAGTAGGGAAAGCTAAAACATACAATCAGTAAGGTGCCAACACATCTTGCAGGGATGAAAGACAAATATTAGCTGCATTAGCTCAGAGAAGAACTGCCCACATGGCCCCGCAATCTGTAGTCCAAAACCGAAAGGATGGAGACGGAGAGCAAATATTAGCTAGAACACACCTCGAAGTCGGATGCATCACACAGACTGACACCTGTCTCTTTAACTTTCTCTTGCTTTCATTAAATCTTCACAAACTGAGAAGCCTCTCTCACACACACCTGCGTATTTCCATAAATCTCAGCAACCTCACTGTTTATTAATGTAGAGCCGCAGAGACTGAATCGCAGTGTATTTCCCACTTCGTCGCAAAGGAGCAATAAGAGCCACAGCTGGACCGACCCTCGCATGCAACCCATACATCAACACAGCTGCGGCTCAAAATCCCCCAAATGATTCTATCTGATGCCAAATAGGACGTGGAGGAGCGACAGAGCGGGGCTTGATCCAGCAAATTAAACTCTCAACAAGAAAGAGAGAGGAGAGAAGATGGAGCAGGAAGAAAAAGCATCTCGGGAAAGGTTAATGTGTGTTTGGATGTTGGTTGCCGCAGGGTTTCTAGCACTAAGGAGCGTGAGAGAAAGTTCCAGAAGCAAGATGGCTTTTGCTCTTATTTCTAATGGCAGAGGAGTGAAGGAGGCAAGTTGGAAATGGAGGAAGGATTGATAGAGGGATGGGAGGAAAGAATAGCTTTCATACTTTGTCACGTTTTTTGGTAAAAAATGTCTCGCATCAGGACCCAGCGAAGAGCGTCAGGCCACAGTTCCATTTGACGAAATATTTCCATCATATACATTCAGAAATCTGTGACATGTCCACTCATCAGTTTTATATTGTTGACATATGCAGCGAGTCTGCTGACAGAGAGGTAGAGGGGAACTGTAATGCTCGTACTCTATGGCCTGTATAGTGTTTTGCTGTCTGAGCAGTGAGCAACTTGCATTTTCTTATTGGTAAAGAGCCGCCACGAAACAACACACCGGGCACGGCTGCGATACCTTCGGCTGCACTGCAGCTGTTGTGTTTCAGAAGCAGCTCCACGGAAAAAACACGCTGCTGATCTATTTTTGCCCGATGCCGCGATCAGCCGAATCGAGCAGCACAAAGAGGATCGAACCGGTTGGACGTCAGACACAAAAACATCAAAGAGAATCTTTGAAACTGGTCAATTTTCAAAATAAAGCACCAGACAGACAAAGCAGACTGTAAAAAAAAAATCTGACAAAAGGGAAGTTGTGCTGAAAATCTCAATTATTGTCTTTTGATTCTGCACAATAGAAGTTTAGATTCATATTTCAGTCTTTAGCATCCAGCGTGTAGGATTTGTTGGTCTCCCCTGCTAAACTATCGATTTGTCCTTCCTGGGCTACTGTAGAAACATGGTGGTTCTACATGACATTCTCCATTGAATAGGACCAGATCTATATCTACCGAAGCCTCTTTGTAAGTCAACAAAAACACAACAATTCTTCTTTTCATGTGATAATGCATTCATGAAAATATAGTTATGAATATTGCATTCCACTCCTGCCATATTTTGTAAATTGAGCCCCAGCGGCTGGGATTATGAAGACAGCACATCATAACATATTCCACATTCTTATAATGGCGGCAATGCGTTTCAATTTTAACACTTTCATCAGGACGGAAGGCAATTAAAGCCATTACCATTCACAGTAACAATCAGGTTTATGTTATATAGTCTCACGTCCGTGTCACTAAACCTGCTTTTTTTTTTTTTTTTTTAAATCACACGCCTAGCTGTGATTAAATGGCAACAATCCATTTGTGGTTGTAACAGGGACAGAAATTACACTGCAATTGACATTTCACTGAGAGCTGCATAATGGAGAACAATTACTCTACATGGGTTACAATGTATGAATAGATTCATATAGAGGGTACTAGTTATATGGAAGAACTTTGTACAAGAAAACCTTTTAAAGTCAGCTCTCCTATTGTTACTCAGCGTGCATGGTGTGAGCGAAACCACACTGGTTGTAAATGGTTTGTGAAAAATAAAGAAACTTTGACACTGAACTTTTTTTTTCTAGAAATTATGACTATTTAAGTGTCAGATTGTGCAGCATGAAGGTCGGAGATTATTTGCTTTGTTTTAGAGCTCCTAAAGAAACCTGTAAAGGTGAATGCACAAGGCACAAGATGTTTGGAGGCGGGGGTGGCACACAGTGTCGCTTACAAGGCAGTTGCCTTCCGTGACAGGGAACAAACATCTGTGGGATCTTGTATTTCTGATGATTAAACAGCACTGAGGGAGGCTTAATGGTGAGTTGTTGTTACTAAGAGCAATAAGGAGGGGGAGGGGCAAGAGAGAGCGAGAGAGAGAGAGAGCAATGGAGAGACGCAGAGAGAGAACAAGGTCAGCAGTGAAGTCACATTAATCCCACTGAAGCCCTGTTCAGGAGGTTAATGGTGTCTCTGTGCAGTGTGACGTCTGTGTAAGTGAGCCAGACCAAACCTGATCTGTGTGACACTCTAACCGGACGACATTTCATTTGCTTTACATGCAGCTGATTTGGGATGAGCCATAGTATCGCTGGCACGCGTACAACCATGCACAAACACGCTCATGCAATCCCGTACATGTACGCACAATTCAAACCGTCACAACGTCAGCCGGCGCGCATGACACGCAGCAGACATTCACATGTGTCATTTTTAAACTGGATGTTTCAAATTTTAGCACCGCGAGATGTAACTCCATCAGCAAATATATTCAAGAAGATGTGACACGATTACATAAGCAAGCGGGCTACAGTAACTTGACTGATCTCTCGACTTTCAAAGGTATTTAGGGCAGCTTGGCTTCCTAGGAGGTAGGAAGCGGTCGGATCGGAAGATAGATCGTTAGATCAGAAGGTTCCCGGTTTGATCGCGGGCTCCTCCAGAGAGTGTCAAAGTGGTTGGTAGATGAGAAAGTGCTATATAAATGCAGGCCGTTTTTTATTCATTATATATTTATATATGTATATATGGGGAAAAATATTTTGAAACACCCTATGTAGATCAGTGTAAATGGAAAACACATGGTAAAAACATACCTACTCAGTCAAATGCCTGGTCGACCCATATAAACACCTCCACATCAGGGAGAGAGAAATATAATAACAATATAGGCTGCAGGTCAAAGCTCTGATGTCAATTCCCCACTGAAAGCAGTACCGTCTCTCTAATGGAGCAAAATGTCAGAATACAGAATGAACATCATTACGATCCAGTGGAAAGGTTATCATGCATGTTGTCTACTCCAAACAGAGTATTCTCAACAAATCTTTCAGTATTACAGACCTACACTGTCAGAGGAAGTGAGAGATTTATTATTAATGCTGTGGATGTCGGTGCAGCATTTAAAAGGTGTATGAGGAGGGTTTACTCAAAGTACTTTCACAGAGATAATATATAATATATAGGAGAGCGTACACATGTAGTGCAGCTCCAGCGAGACAAGCTTCCAAATGTCAAACGGAGCGTTGATAGAAATGAGACGGACACGGGACGGAGCTTCTGTTCATGTGTGTCATTCATGGTTAGTTGAACCTCTTTCTTACACAGAGAGAGGCCGGCTGAGAGTGTTTAGGCCGAAGAGAATATGATCATTTAAAAACAGAAAAACGAAGCATTGCATGAAACTATTTTATTTGTCTTTCTATTTAATGTTGTTTGGAAACTCATTGATACATTCATTGTCCTTGTACTGTTGCAGTTTGTCTTCAGGGGATGCTAAACCTCTGATGTTTAACCTTTAAACAATGTCTCCGGTTGTTGTGCACAGCTAAACTGGCCAGATTTGAGCAGATGTTCTCCATCGTGAAGTCTGCACATAAAACAGTGAAGTGACATATAACGCCTACCCACAAACTTGCGAAAAATAAGTAATAATTGCATTTTTTATCAAGTCCCAATTCCTTCTACTCACCAAAGAGATTCCCCTCGAACATGCCATAGCAGTTTTGTTTCCTTGTACATACTAGAATCAAATTAAAATTTAATGATAACAAGTGACAGTAGTTTCCCCACAAAGTAGGACAGAGGAGGGACGCATGAGGAATAAAACTTGGTGCAAGAATTTAGTGTTACCTCAATGCAGACACGGATTTGGTTCAAACGGAGTGGGATGGAAATATACACTCAGAGATTTTGGTGTTTGCACGCAGGTGCCCCAGAATCTTTTCTCTTCTGGTGTTTTGAAAATCAGTTTCCAGTCTTTCATTTGTCTTTCCAGGCAAGGCGGGTGCCACTGCTCGAGACAGCTTCTCAACATCCAAATGTAAAACATCAGAAAATGACTAAAGTGCTATCGATTGACATCAACTAGCAATACTAATACAAAACACAGCAGGTATTTGATTGGAAACATGGCAGATTGTTGATTTTCTGTTACAGCTCCCTCTAAAATATCAGCTGGTTTCATCCAGTCGTGGTTAATAAAATATTTTTTTATACTAAAAAACAAAGGAAAGTAGACATTAACTGAGCTCCATGGTGGCTTCAAATAAGCAATCTCCGCCTTATGCTTTAGTTACTCTGTTGCCCGACCAGCGGTTCACACCCTGATAGGATGATTGACTTGTGCTGAGATAATTATCATTTGATCTAATTGGAGCTGCGTTGATGCCTCGCATGTGGTTCATTATTTGAAGTGAGAAGCCGACTCGGTGTCCCGGCGTCCTCACTGACAGCTCCTGCCTGTCCATCTTCCTCTGTGTTGCACTCAGGGCACTAAGCTGGGAGAGTGCCGCCCCAGCTGTCTGTGTGTGGGAGTGCGTGGGGTGAGGGGGGGTGCGTGTATGATGTGCATGCGTGTCTGTGCGAGTGCGCGTTCGTGCATGTGTGTTTGCGATTTGTGAAAGAGGGAGAGCAGACGAGGGAGAGAGCAGGAGCGGGCGTTTGACATCAGTCACCGCTGACAAGCGTCGGACGGAGTGTTGACAGCTCATGAGTCTGACGTGTTCATCTCTGCAGGAATGAAGCACGTCTGAACTGGATTCCACAGTTTGCTTCCAGCAGGACTGTGGTGACAAAGTGTACCGTGACCTACCCCAAAGGATGTGACGGGCGTTTGATGCCATTAGCATTTAGCATTAAGAAACATCCCTGAATGCAGTGAAGCGTTTTGGTTTGGTAATACTCTCTACTGTCAGCGTTCTGTCTGGGAGAGAGTTGATATAACAAGTTAAAAATTCCTTGACATTAGTCTGCTTGACTTCACTGCTACATACACTGCTGTTTCTCAGCAAGAAGGTCTTGAAATCAACCCAACCTGTCGACTGATTGATGGAGTTTTTTAGATTTACCTGCCTCTGTTCCTGCTGTTTCCCTTTATTAACACATTCTTGCACTCTCTTTACAGAGCTGTCACAGCAGCTCCTCCACGGTCCTTTGTCTTCATTTACTTGGCGCGGACAGAAATGCATACCTGCCTCACCAATACCCTGTGCGTGTGTACGTGTGGAGGGTGCGCTTTTTGATGGCGGTAGTGTGTATATGGAGTGTACACTGCACGTTATAGGCTGGAAGGACTTCAGCTTGTTGAACAGCAATATCTAACCACTTTACAAGCTGACTGCTCAATAATCCGCGATTCAGTGTGGGAAACCTGATAACTGTAGAATGGACCACCACTCTATGAAATGTGTTCGCTGCAGAGCTGTTGGCATGCAAACAAGACGCTGCCTATGCTCGCTCTTCCCAATAAATATATATATTATAAAAATAATAATAATCCCATGAATTATCATGCATGCATGCAAGAAATAGAAAAGTGGATCACACTGTTTAGCTCTGTGTACCCATTTTGAACAGTGATCCGAGATCATTTTTTTTTTGTTTTGCATGAATGGCCATCTGGTATTACACGCGAAAGCCCTTTTCTGACAGCATTGGTTTCTACAGGGTAGGTTGGGTCATTTTTGTGTGTCACAGATGCACCCGGTGATATTAATCCTGCCTGGATCAGCCCTGTCTGCCCTGTAACTCTTGCAAATTACAGAGTAAGTACTGTTTCATCAAACTGTGGGAGAAAGCAATGATGCACTCATAATTCATCAACATGTATGGATGTGATCAAGGTTTTTTTCTTCTAAATATTATAAACTGTAAAAAAGTTATAGTATGCACATGTGAAAGCTCCTGTTGTTGTTTGAACCGACTGTAAAATGAACCAAGATCAATCTGAGCTTCAGAAGAAAGTCGTAGGAGTAAACAACTGCAGGCCGTTCTGTTCCATTGTCAGACTTATGCTGGATGTGCTAACTAGCTAGTTACTGTGACAAGCAGCAGACATTAAACCCTCATATTCCATAAATAGATGTGCCACCGCTGCAGCTAGCAATTTAACTGCTAACGAGCAAACCATATTGTATCAGACTGCACTCGCCACCTTGCAAACAGCTAACACTGCTAACCCCCTGAGCCCATTTCTATAAACAGCATCAGAACCTCACCATCCATCACTCGCCACCAAATCAACTCCAGCTGGGTGTAATGTAAATGTAAATGAACTGAGTGGGCAGAGAGGAGAAGATGGAGGGAGAATGAAGGCAGAGCTCACTGTTGCTAGATGGATGAGAAAGACTAGTTTCCTCCTGCCTTCATCTTGCCCCACCCAATGCATTTCCCCCCTCCGTTATTCTGCTTTTACTCCTCGTTCTCCCATTTTTTGCCTCCACTCCTTCCTTTCTCGCCTCACAGTTCCATCTCCTTCCCTCTGCCTCCTCCATTGCTTATACGATGGTTGTACACTGGTCTTTATTTTGTCTCATATCTCCCTTTATCTCCAAAATCCTGACTCACACAGCCCAGTAGAGGGAAAGCAGGTGAGTTCACCTGTCGTTGGTAGATCTGGCTCTTTCAAAAACAGATATGCAGGCAGACAGACAACCCACCAGGCTTGTCAAAGAAAGTCTTTCAGAGACAGCTGTCAGGAATGTCCCGAGGTCAGAGAGAAGAGGCACGGAGTAAGAGAGAGCAGGTAGAGAGTGCTGAAACAATTATGTGACTGACAGAAAACTAATCGATTTTGAAAAAAAACATTGAAGTCATTTGTCACAGGAAGATGCTAAGCTCGCTCGTTCCAGCTTATGGAACCATTGAAATGCGACACTTCTGCTGTTTTTCGTCATTGTAATTAAAGATGTCATCAAGTGCCCTGGGATTTGTGATGGCTCTTTGCGGTATCCTCAGTCATTTTATAGATCAGAAGATTCATCAATTCACCCAAAACATCACTGCAAGATTATCGGATAAGGAAAATAACTCCCAACATCAAAAAAAAAAGAGAGAGAGAAAGAAGGAGAGGGGGGGAAATCATGGCAAGACAGAGAGATACGGTGAAACATGTTGACAGAATAGTGAATACTGAGCTCTTCTGATAAATGATGAAACTACTGATACTGTCTAGACAGTCACACAAACACATGCTCCATGTCAGGCTCCAAAAGAGAAATGATGTAACCATCTGCCCCAAGGACAGAGATGTGAGCACCAACGCCGAGCATCTGACACCGAGCTTACCAGCTTTGTGTGTGTGTGCACGTACGTGTGTGTGTGCGATTGAGGTGTGTTCTCCATCAAGGTGAAAGTGACCTTCTGGAAAGCTTCCCATTTCCCCTGGAAACCTCCCGTGTGGTAACATAATAAGTAATATGCGGTTTAACAGCTCCGATTTCCTGGAAACTCGCCTCCTACAGCTTTAGACTCACATCATTGAGGCCTTCATTTGCTGTTACTTAGCATAATAAGATACAGGCAGAGGCAGCATCCCCCCAAAATAAACAAACACAACACAGGAAATAATTTTTCATTGAGCTTAACATCCTAAATCCTCGCTAACTGCAATGTTTCCAAAATAAAACCATCTTCCACTGACACTAAAGTCACCGTCTCGACTGTCTCCTCTGTGCTCCTTTGTTCTATTTCCTCTAGTGCTGTCAGCTCCTAGGCCTCCACTAGAAAAGCCAGCTCCACGCAGCCTCCCAGAGAGAAGCTGGCAACAATCTTTGAAGCTAAAAATAACCGCAGCAAAATGCAGCGAGCTCGGGATAATCAGAACCCACGCCCATATGCAGGCGGCCCGCTCGCTCACATGGCCGCCTGCTAAACTGCTGAGTGGCAAAAGACCTGGACACAATCAGACTGGGATCAATATCTCTTGCCGGGGCAGAGGATGGCTGAGGTGACTCGTATAATGTGCATGAAAAATGTACCACCAGACATTGACACACCCACATAAAAAGAATCATTATCTATAACTAACCAAGAGGGAGGATCTCCGGTACTGATGTCAGAATTAATGGCCAGGAAAACAGATTTATTAGATTAGCGCGAGGTGTTCTTTAGACAGGCCCTCAATTCAACCCATCATTTACACAAACAAAAGTGTATGAACTCCTCCTCGGCCAGTGGTGGAAGAATTCAAAGCTAAACACTTAAAGGTGTGTAGTGGCGATGTGTAATCACCCTCTTTTCCCTTGTGAGAAGGAGAAACTACGGTGGCCATGAGCCAGTCTATAGTTTGTCTGTCATGAGCTACTGGGAAACATTTACATGAATATAAAGTACGATATTTGCCGGTGAAAGCTAGCATCCTCTTCAAAGCACTTAGAGAACAGTGCAAAGGTAACCTCCGCGATCACTGAACGGGGGTTCTTCATTTCACTTTTTCTGGAAGAGATAACTAACTTTCAAGAGCTTCTTTGTATACATCCGCTCTTAACAACACTCCACAGAGTCCGGTCAACATCAGCAGAGTACCGGTAATATGAATCAGACAAGCTGACCTTGAGAGACAGCCGGTAAGAGACATGAGGAGAGAGGAGAAAGAGAGAGAGAGAGGGAGGGCAGGGTAGAGGAGGAAAAAAATTCAATCATCAGCTCAGCCATTGAACGAAATCACATCAGACCAGAACTGGTTCAGGCCTGAGTTGTTGGGCACCCTGCTAGCTCCGTGTACATGGAGGTTAAATAATCACTGTCTAAGCATTTTATCTTCACTAATAGCATTGTTTACAGCCAGGTGCCAGCAGCATAATGAGCAGAAGGCAGAGGGAGAGGCTTTCCTCCGTGCCAATGCATCACCGGTGAATATTTTATGCTTGAAGCACAAGACTGGGAGAGGTCAAACTGCGTCAGTTGACTTATAAGTTGATGACTACATATGTTAGTTGACAGAATTTGAACGGCACAGTAACTAACTCACTAAATATGTTTCTTACAGGATTGCTAGGGGACCAGAAATGAATGAAATGCAAAGCAGAGCCACTCTGCGTGCAGTGAACTATGTGGACTGGACCTACATTCTTTTAAACCACTCTGAGCTGCAGGAAGGGGGCCGGGATGCCAACACACACTTTGACCTCTTCCCTAAGTGGTTTTCTGTTGCTATAATAACATCAATCTACTTCTTCTTTTTCTACAGGTTTGTATTTAGCATGACATCTTGAAGATTGCAAACAGAGGCCGTTTTTATTCATTTAGTGGATCCTAAAGGTCACCTGGGCAGTTTGACTTACCTGCCCTCATAGTTAGACTTTCCCTGCCCCCATTTGTCACGGCCCACCAGGTGCCAGCTCATATGAAATAACTACAGAGGAACGAGCTGCACCACTAGCTGTTGGCTACGGTTGAACTCATAACAGTCTGATATTTATTTGCTTACTTGTGTTAAACGTTTTTCTGCTGTAGGCCAGCTGACAGATTTAATAAGAAAAAAGAGGCAAAGGTGGGCTGTGGGAGAAGGGGGTGTGGATTATTGCCTATTCAGAAACCTCTCCTATTGAATAACACAAAAATCAATACGCGTTTCTTCTTCTGCTCTCTGGTGTATTCTATAGAATTTGAAAACAAAATATTAGTTTTGAGGTTTAATATACATCCGGCTTTATCAAATATTTCAGAATGAATACAAGACAGTTATGGATTAGATGCTGCTCTTTGAAAATGGACGTGCACAACACAGAGCATTGGAGGAAAATCTTTTATTCGGAATATTAATTACCTGATGAGACGGTGAATTTATTTCTGCTCTGTGAATGCCTTTCAGAGGTTTGGAAATCCAGCCTTTTTGTTATAAAATATTAAATGTATCAGTTTATCTACAGTTGTTATTGTCGTTAGCCCTAGTGTGGTGTAAATTAGTCTTTATCATCTCAGCAAGAACCTAAGACTACATTTCCCATCAGCAGTCAGAAGCCAACGCCTCAGAGTATGGGGACATTTGAGCCGTTAGCTAGCAGGTGGCAGCCTCCTCTGGAGAGCTAGCGCAGGGCAGGTGAATCCCAGAAAAGGAATTAACTTCTCTTACATCTTGTCAGCCACTTTTCTGCCACTGGCTCCAATAAACTGGAGCAAGTCTCATCTAATCAAGGCAGCTTAAACCTGAATTCATTATTAAAAGCTCCTCTGAAGTTAGCAGCAGCATTTAACCACTTTGTACCTCATCATCATCTGGACCGGGCTGATAGATGTGCTCAGGAAGGGCGGGGGGACGGGAGAGAGGAGAATGTGGAGCATGTGGAGAATTTCAATCTTGGCAGTTATGAGGCATTTTTATTTTAAATCTGAGAAAATAGCACATCTGAGTTTATTTTCACCAACAAGAACAATCCTTCCCAGCGTGGAGAATGAACGCACTCTGAACACCTTAATTTACTGAAGATGTATGCATGTACGGGGAATTGCTCAGCACGGGATAATTCGTCAAAGGGCCATCTTCAATTATTTACACTTTCCTCTACATATTGAACATGTTTCTCTTTCGCATCATTAATATTTCATCGCTCTTCCCCCTGCAAGACATTTCATCAGAATGAATCAAAGTGACGTTAAGCTTCGTTCTCACGGCATCGCCGACAAATTAAAATGCAGATGTTGTGACAGGTTTTTGATGTGTTCAGCTCGTGGTCAAGCACAGCACTCTCAACAACTGCATTGCATTGTGTATTAACTGCATCATACAATTTTAAAAAATGCTTTCATCCTTTGGGAGCAACTTGTTATCTTGGCAACGAAATGAAGTGGAACATGGGGACAGAATGGGCATTTATTTAGATGCGCTAGAACACAAACGATAGGTTCCCAGACATTTTGATCATGAGACTCTTGATGTGTTACAGGCAGAGTTGTAATTGGAATTCATTTCTCGGCCCTCTAACTGTGCATCAGGGTTCACTAGAGAATTCATTTAGTCTGTTATGAAGCTCTAAAATCGTGAAATAGAAACTAGATTTTAGCACCGGCTGCCCGTCACACAGGCCTTCAAGTCTGAATAATAATGCAGAATTATAGACTGTGCTACCTGCAGCACTGTGCATGGTGTCCCTCCTTCTTTTGCGTCTCGGAGCTCTGTCAGTAACAAGCTTAAGTATCTGACCCCAATGGCAGAATTCTTCTACATATTTAAGTCAAATTAAGATTTAAAGCCTATATTTAAGACTAAATGACTTGTTAGGTGGACATTTTTTTTACGTGACGAGTGAGTCATGCATTCTTTCATGATCCTGCCTTAATGGGAATTAAATAATCATGAGATTATATAGGTTCAGTGAGACCGCTTTATAGCAAGTTAAAGATGAAACCCAAATCAGTCTTGATCTAGCTTGAGAGAAATTCTTATATATCTTGAGCATATTTTTAAGGAAGACATAACACGGTGTTCACACTGGGGGTATCGAGTGGTGCAATTTAGATTTGTCATATTTCAGTCACCGATGCTTCCTCCAAAAGCTGCAATTTTGTCCTAAAAGGTCCTTTCAGCTGCGAGGAAGCAATCAGACTTCAAGGATGGTGCTGATTTTGGGGCACACACATTGAATGTATATAGACAGACTTGGACACTCAAGTGTGTACATGTGTGTATGAGCATGCGACTGTGCAGCGTGCATGGACACACACACACATACATACATAGAAAAACCACACAGGGAATGTGTTAAGCAGCTCACAGAGAACTAATCCAAGTGTAAAGATTGTGAGCTCTACAGCCGTGTTTAAAACCAAAAATCTGGTTTTAAACCTACAATCTCTCTCTATAAGATGATTAGTGCAACGCAAACATGTACACTGATGCCTTCAGTGTTGGCCGACAGTGAAGAAAGTTACATTTTGTCATTTCAGTTCATCTACCACACAGGGAATATCCCCAAATGAAGCAAAACCTAACAATATGCAGCGATCCTTTGGTGACAAATGTCCAATAAAACACATGAAAAGTCAACCTGTGGAGATTTACCAATAATTGGAGTGCACCTATCGTCTTTTATATCTTTTGGTTTGGAAATCCATCTACTGTAGCTGCTTTAAAAACAAATATGCCAGGACACAAATATTACTAAATATTTGTCACTGATTATCATAACCATGAAATAGCTGAGAGCCATCCAGAGATAACAACCACTTCACAACCTGCACAGTTGTGCAAAGGTGATTGGATGGAGGAGGCCTAGACGGAGGGTCATATACCCCATAAATAGGTGAAAGAAGGACTTTGATGATATATAGAGGCTTCATAAGGTGTCTTATGACACAAGATGAAACGATAAATTGCCATACCCAGCACTTTTCATTCCAGATGCCTCATGTCTGTTGGATCGGGCCATTTTTAGACTCATCCTGGCTTTCTGCAGATTTTGAGCCATATACTGATCATAAAACGTAATGTCCTCATAAAGGATTTTGGCCTGAAGCAAAGAACAGATTTTTTGCCCAAAGAGTTGAGAAACATTCCATCAACTGTAAAATTTGCACTGTTGAAGTATGTATTTATCAAAGTAATCCAAAACTTGATTTTATGGGAAGTACATGTTTAGGCAATCAGTAAAAGTTTACGCTTTGGTGGTCTTTGGAATTTTTAAAGCATTTGACTTTGAAGTAATTCACACTCAAGTTTAATTAGAGTGCATGACTCAGCATACTATGCCATAAGCACTAAGAACAGATTCAACTGCACTATAGCAAAAAAGCAGCCCTGCCATGATCGTTCCATTGGTGGTGTCGTTGTGTGTGTAAACCCTTTCCTCTGGGCTCTTCAGCGTACCCTTGAGGGGTACACAGCTGACAGAAAATGTTCCCTTAAAAATGTCACGTTAGCATCATTTGATGAAAAACATCCTGCCACGGACCATCTATCAAAACAATCCTTCAGCAGTCAGGCTGCTTGTAAGCCCATGTAGAGTGTGTGTGACTGATAGGTGGGCTAATGTGATTCTGTTGCCTCCACAGTCATGGTGATGGGCTGTTAATCTGGATTTAGGTTTCAGGGCCACTGTCTGACTGAAACCTAATCCCACTGAGTGGCTCACCATGGAGGCATCAGACTGCACCAGAACATGTTTTGAAGCGCTGACCTGACAGTCATGTCATGGTCTACAATCACAGCCCAGATCTACTGACCACATCACTTTCTCATCATTCAAACCTTTCTAGGGATTTAGTCCTCATGACTAATTTTTTGTTCTCAGCAGTATTAATTCCACTTTTTATCAAGACAACAATAATAAAAATTACATGTCATCCATGTGACACATCATCTGCAATCTTCATGTATTTTACTGAGAAGTAATTCAAGTCTGTCAAGATTTCTGATTCTCGCCCAGTCTATATGAAGCATCGCTGCATTATTGCTCGTAACTTGTAATCTTCAGAGGAGAGATGAATAAGGGCACGGATCTGATTTCCAGGTCGCTTGATCCATGTGACATTATCGCTGAGGCATCACCTGACATTTCGCTCTGCCGTGCAGAGGTCACTTCGCTCCTCGTTATGGTATCAACTCTCCCAGGCCTCTCCTTCATTCTCCAGCCTATAGAATTCAGATGGGTCAAGACTTTTCTCAGATCCAACAGATCTAGATATGTCTTTCACATGTTCAAAGTGACATTTGCTAAGTAAGACTGTTATACCTTTCTACAGTTGTCAGATCTTGACTTTTTCACGGTTACCGCCAAAGCTGCACTGCACCAGAGGTTCTCATCCTGCGCATGGAAAATAACAGCTGACTAGCAGTTGAGGCACTTCAAAGGCATGGATGGCTATATAAAGAGGTTGAACCACTGGGACAAAAGGAAATAGAGTCTTTGATAAAAAAAAAAAAGGCAGTACTCTAGAATGTACAGTGCCCTGCACCTACCTACAGGCCTGTACCCTGTATCCACAAGCCGATAGCCCTGATGAAGTACAGGCCCGTGGATACAAATGTAAGGTCAACAACTCCCAAGATGCAGGTTCAGGTCAGGTTGCAAGTTATCCAATCACCAACTTTAGTGGCGAGCTAAAGCTGATGATGATGATTCTTTGTAGAGACCAGATAAATACACAAAGCGCTTCCCCAGAGCAACAAAGTGTTAAGGATCATGGGAATCTCAGTATTTGCAGCCATTTTCTACATGAAATATGATTTCTCCACAATGAAGATGAAGTAAGGCAAAACAATGTACTTTACAACCCATTGTATCATCAGATTATTGAGAAGCCCCCTGCGTTTCAAGGATGTTGTTGTAGATAATAATAGATAATCAGAATACTTTGAGAATCAGCGTCCCACATTTCAAACTCCATAGGTCAGAACAGACCAGGGAGAACAGCAGAGAGTCCAGCCCAGTGTGAAATGAAAATCTATGACCATCTCTATTTTGTGACCCACGACGACGGGGACAGCATCAATAAGAGCACACAGATGGCCTACTATACTTAAATTAATAGAATCCTCTCAGTTTCTGAGCGCGAGCCAACACAGGCAATTCAGTAATACCGTGTAACACATTCACACATAATGGATAGTTAATGTGAAAATGATGGCCTTTTCAAATCAAAGCAGCATGTGGGTGGTAGAATAGAGGGGATGGGAGGGTGAAGGGTGTTTAGGATTATCGAACCAGTCGGCTGTTTCTGTAGTGGCAGAACTTTCTCAGGCAAGCTGTAGAAGGAGTGACATTTTCCATTGGATATCTATCAACGAGGCTTAATGGTTTCCATGAGCACTTGCTGGAGAAATGACACTTTTTTTTTCTTAACGGTTAATTAATAAATGGAAGGATGGTGATAAATGGCCCCTATTTTTCCTCCTGGTAATGAAATGATACACAATTTTCCCCTGTGTTTCTAATTATCAGAGGGAACATTCCCTGGACTCTGCTGCAATCTGGGGACATTTTCATCACCGTGGGAACAAAAGAAGCGTCCGCACCTTTGCATTCCAGGAGACAGGCGGAAGGGGCTGATATAGTTCATCAGTTATTAATTATGTGGCTGTCATTGTGTATTTATCAATAATTCAATCAATAACATTAATAATATACGGATCACACACTGCTGCATACTATATAATGAGAGAATAGCAACACTACCCAAACTGAAATGCAGTCATACAGCTATTTAGGTCAATGCAAGTGAATTAATAACATACAACGCATGCATACATCATATCTAATTGATCCAGACCTTGGCATTAAGTCGGATAATATCATGCCAATGTCAATATGTCATTAAACTCCAAGGAGAGATTATGTATAAATATATATAAAGTGCCTGGTTTTCATGAAATCCTTGTTGGTTTTTTTCCTCACTGCAGACAGGAAAAGAGCATGAGGTCACACTGTTAAAAATATAACCCACTCCTGTCACTCTGAAACTGTCTGCATAGGCACAAGCCAGAATCAGAGACACGAACATCACAAGCAGAGGGAAGTCCAGCACATAATGTGACACCATTTTGAGAGCAGAGAGATTTATCATGGAGGAAGCTGTGTGTGATGTGTGCACGTGTGTGTGTGTGTGTGTCTATCTGCCATCGACCGTTGCAAAAGAATCCCCGTAGCACCAATCAATACCATGTGTGCATGCCATGACTTGTGTCAAGGAGTCAAGGACAGAGATGGTAAAAGCAGAAGACTCAGCATCCATTAACACATGGATTAGAACAGACTTCTTTTCAAGTCATTCCACAACAAATAATCAGTTTACCTGGTGAGCTACATTATAAGCATCAGTAAGTGTTAGAGGTTAAAGAGGTGATGCAGCACCCTGATACTACAAGTCTGAAGCTTGGAGTACAAGTAAATGACACCACAAAAAACCTACATGAGTGTGCCAGCATTATCACTCCAGACCTAACCTTGACTTTGTTCAACCAGAAGTCACTTTTACTTTTTTTACATTGCACCACCACGACCCACATGCACTCCAAACAGAAGCCCACTCCAACATTTTATTTGCATAACAAATGCGTGAGAAATGACGGTGCTCGTTTTAACTTCATCATATCCGCTCACCTCCTCCGTAATGTGCTCAGTGCAGCAATCACGTGGCACATCATCCCTCAAAAATAGGACATGATTGACACTTTGAACCAGCCCCTGCCCACATGTGATGCTAACATTACCTAATATGTCACCAAATACTACGACAACGTTTTCTATTTAAGACCAAAGGTGCATGGACCGCCATTTTTTTCTATGCTACTAGAAAAGGTGTAACCATCCACAGCAGAAAGATTGATTACTGACCCCTGCAATAGTTCAGATAGCTTTACTGTATCAATCAATGCTATCGATCTCTCTTTTGCAATTCTCAGCCAATAGGAGTGTCAGATGTACAATATCTAAAACAGGACAGTAGCACATGTCGATTGCAAAGCAAACAGAATTCAAGAAACCAACCGACCAGCCAACCAATAAACAAAGCTTTTACACATTTCAGGCAGTAAAACACACCCGTTGAAGTCTGCTCGTCTATCTGTTCAGGACAAATCACTTAAAGTTTTCAAAGACTTCACTTCAATGACCAAATATGTTTTCGAACAAAAGATAACTGAATCGCTCTTTAACGTCTCGATGCATAAGAACATATGGCAAGCCTTTGCACACATAAGTGACTCACGTATTTTGCGGTGGCTGTGCGTACGCGCGGAGAGTGTGGTGGAGATCGTCTCTGTAGTAGTATGCTCTGGGGTCCACATCTGTGTAGAGTCATGAAGTACGGTTGGATTGGATGGTGAGGGGCTTGATGTCGCCGCTCCAATTATGAAGGTGGTCCGCGGTGCTGCCGTGGTTGTAGTAAAACCCGATGGTACACGTCCATTTCGATTTGCAGGATTCCGGGGAGTTACTTGGCTACCCGAGGCTCCACCCCCTCTAGGGTTTATAGTAGTAGTAGTAGTAGCGGTGGAACGAGTTCTACCTTTCGCAACAGTTACAGTTCTAGGCGAGGGGTTCCCACCATCAACTGTAGGAGTAGTTGTAGTGGTGGTAGTATCGGGACCTTTAGGAATCCCACTTGGCTTTGAGAGGAATATAGGATCCTGGCCTATTCGATTTGCATCCACCAGGTCTGTTGGTACGTAATCCCGTACTGTTCCAACAACAATCCATTTCAGCAGCATCAGGCTCAATCCAAGGCCAATGAATCCAATAAGTAAGGGGACCACACACAGCCATGTCTGCTGGCGAGGCCAAACACAACGAAGGGCACCCTGATCCTGGGCCTGGCCTTCACCACGTCCCCCTGAAGCCCCTGAAGCCTCAGGTTCCTCCAGGATCACCGCCCCGGAAACAGCTGCACCAGAACACTCACTCATCCTTCCCTGCCGTCCTTTATGGCTCATTGAGGGTTAACCCTGTGATAGACATCGGTATCAAATAACAGAAAGGTTCCCAACAATGCCGGACATTGAGAAGAGACAAAAGGAAAGGTGAAGAAATGGATACAAAAGGACCCCACAGGAATCGGACGCTCAATAACACATACACAAATACGTAATCCAAGGAGAGAAAGAAGGGAATAGGTGCAGGAGATACATACAGACACACAATCACAAGCACACAAGCACACACACTCACACTCAGAGACACCCAGTGAGAAATGAAAGAGCTGGCGTAGATGGATAATCGTCCGATTAGTCCGCGTTTAGTCCTGCCCAACTCCCGATGTCCAAGTGAAGCAACAGTAAACTTCAACAACGTTCACAGCAGGGTAAGCCTGAGGAGAAGAAGAAGCGATTCTTCTAACAGGGAGGAAGAGGGACAAAGAGAGAGATGGGAGGGAGAGATGGGTGGGAAGGAACGGCTTTACATCTGTGCATGTGAGGAATCTGTGGCATCAGTGTTCGGATGTCACTGCAGCAAAAATCCACAGCAATTTCTGCTTAACATGCGCGTATGTCCCCTTCCGCGTACAATCCACGACGGGACAGTATTGTCTAATCACGTGAGTGAAACTTGCAGGGTGGGTCTTGTTGCTTCCCCACCCTGTGCAGGACCAAAAAAATGAAAGATGTTTCCCAATGCAGCCTGTTCCAACAGCTTTAGCCGAGTCAGCGTCCCTCGGCTCCCAAAATCTGTCTGATTTGTAAAGGAAAGAGAGCCAGAGCAAAGATATCTGTCGTTTATGCGTCTGTCAAACACTTTCCTTGGATTATCCACTATCCTTGTCGCCCATTGCTTTTCAATCAGCCTCTCCTTTTTTGAGGGTTTTCTTTTTTTATCACTCTTTGGATCCAAACCCACTTTGCTTCCTTTGTGTGTGCTCTAAATTCCAGTGCGGCTAAAAATAAAGCAGTACAATCCAATTAATTTTCCAGATCCAGTCAAAAAGCACTTCAGATGAGTGCAGACAGAGCGAGAAGGGAGGAAAAAAAAAGAAAGAATGAGGGGTGTTGTCGCGCAGTGGTATCACAGGGCGGATAAATCTGCAACTGCGATGCGTGATCCCGCTCCTTCTCCAGCCGGCTGTGGATCAGATTTCCCCAAGCTGTCCGCTCAGCGCCCTGCTGTCTCAGTATACTGTCCGTTAATACTGCAGCAAGCACTCAGAGAGCATCTTCTCATCTATCTGAAGGGAACATTCCGCCACAGAGGGATAAAACGAGAGAGAAGGCAATGAGAAGAGCAAGAGAGTGAAATGATTGAAACAGAAAGAGCAGAAAGCAAAAGACAGGAGGAAAAACACATACAAGAGTCCACAATGTTTAAAAATATCCCAGTGAGTCTCTCTTTCTCAGAGGTGTTTTTTTTTTCCCCTCAGTCCCTGGAAGCCTGTGCTCTTTCGAGTCAGCCTGTGATTTGTTAGTCGGGTTGCTGGGATCCTCTGCTCTGCGTCCGTCCTTCCCTCCAGGATGCTTTCTTGGAGATGATTAGAAATGTGTGCCCTGCGCTGGGATGAGAACTTGCAACCGCAGCAGCAAAGGCTCCCTAACCCCCCGTGGGGTTAGCAACATCCGACGATGCAGCTGTCTTTACCTGTGGCAATTGTAATGCAGACGCACATACAGCTGCCTCCCCGAGCTGCCGCCGCTGAGAGACAGAGCGAATGAGAAGGGGGAAAAAAACGCAGGCACAGACCGAGCGGAGTGTGCACAGTGGTGGAGCAAGGAAAGAGAGAGAGAGAGAGTGAGAGGGAGGGAGGAGGGAGGCAGGGAGGGAGGGAGGAGAGAAAGAGGCTGCACCTGCTAGATGCACCAGCACTGGGAAGCTTGCCCACCTCCGTTAGCAGGGAGGGGAGTAAGTAAAGATGCAGAATGCATACAGAAAGCTCGGGGAAAAAAAAATGGAAAGGGGGAGTGGAGGTGTGTGTACAGATAAAGATAATGAGAGTGGGAGGGGGGAGAGCAATAGAGCTCTGCAGCGGCAGATGAGGCTGTTACCAGCGCGAAGCCTGAGTCCCAGACGGATCAGAGCAGAGGCACAATGCAGGAGCTGTCACTCACTCCCTCAAGCCCCGCCCACTGCATGTGCACAGCATCAGAGGGGAGACGAAGAAAATGTCTCACCCCCTCCTCCCTTTTCCCCAAAGACCAAAATTACAGTAAGTGTATTTAAAGCAATATTTAATATTTATGTACATATAATCTTTAAAGATGCACGTTAACTCAAACAGTCTAAATTCATAAATATTACACATTCTTCTTCTCTTATGTGTAATCTTTGGGTTTGGTTTTATTGGTTGTTTGTTTTTTTAAAGACAGCTTCCTTGTTCTCAATGTGTGCTCGGGACGTATCATTGTTAATTTCCTTCTATGTCACAAATTAAAAGTATAAATAACAATCATACTATATATTAATTACAGTTAATAATAATCAGGTAAGTTTTTTACATGCTTAATTTTAGTTTGGATTAGATTGTGCTCCCAGCACTGTGGAGCGTTTCACGTGATTTAGGTCCCTTTTAATCACACGTGCGATGAAGTGATGAGCAAACTTCCATTTGCAGATGAAATAATAGAATTACGGATAAAAATTGTTTTAACTTGGTCAGGAGCTGTGTGTGGTGCGCAGTAAGTTAATGTATTCAGTGTCGCTTTGTCTGGATGGCAAGAAGCACTGAACTCTTTATTCTTTTTAATTTTCGGTATATTCTTCATTAAAACTCTACTGTGCATGTCTCATATCCTGTTTTTTCGCACAGCTTTATTATTCTGCACTTTTCATAAAATTCCATTTAAAAACAGATTTATATAGAGAAAGTTGGGACAGATGTAGAGAGAGGGGAAATGAAATAATAAATGGAGCCATAAGTCAAGGAGGAAATACTATGGAGGCAAAACAGACAGGAGACAAAAGGCTAATAATATTTTGAGTTTCGCATCACTGCTTGCTCTGTATTACTTCAATCATCCAGTTTAAATGGCTGAGCCTCAGTAAATCCATCCTGGGTTCAAATCAATTTAACAGTGTACAGCACTGTGTAAAACAACCTTTAAGATGCTTGCTGTAAAACCATGAACTGTATCCTCTGTTGTATTGTGACTTTATCTCCGTGCACATGAACGTGTTTGCAAGTGTGTCTACTCGGAAGTGATAGCATCACAGGAGACACACACACACGCACACACATAAAGTCATGCAGATAGCATCTGCCTGTAGGGGTATCTTTCAATTGGTCCTGTGGGGAAACTCAAGGGATGTTGTGGGTTTTTTACACCTCTTTCTGTCTCCTAACACACAAATGTATGGCAGCACGAGTCTGTTAAAGCAGCCGTAATGACACTGTGGTGGTTTGAAAGAATCGTCAATAATGACACTGGCAAACAGCCACAGGGACACAAATTAAATGCACTTCCACTTGACGAAGAAGTGACTTTTGATGACATTAAAGTATCAAAACTTAACAAATGTTAAAGACCCCGAGGATGCAAGTCCCTGATGAGTACACTTAGATTTCAGTTGCAAATAGGTCAATTCACCAAATTCTTCTGGAAGTAAACCGCTACGCGTCCAAAGTAGAACAATTTGTAATTGACTGCATGTAACTCTGCAGACAGGACGAAGCTTAACTGTCTTTAATTAAAATATATCACGGCCTGTGCCGTTCATGGATTAATTACTTGTCCTTACCTACAGTGAGATAAGTGTGTGTGCAGTGAAATCCAATACCGAACAAGGTCAGCGTGTTTTTCAATGCACTCATGTTAAATTTGTCGTTGAGTGCAGGGGCCGTCATTACATCATCCTTTCCAAACATTGTATCATTGATTAAATGGAGGCCTGGAGAAAACTGTCATTGGCACGTTTATGATAAACATGGAAGTATTGCGTCAAGATCCTGCTGTCGACTTGACCTCACCACGTGTGATTTATATTTATACTCTGCTCATAGTTTTATTTTGAAGCTTCTGTCTGAGCCTCTCATAGATGTAAACATCACTTTCACTTCTGTTGTTCTCAGCGTCGCCTTTCCATCTGTTGTTTACCATCAAGCAGCATAATTCATTCATATATGTGTCTTGTGTTAGATTGTACTAAAACAGCTTCAGTTTCACTTTCAGTGTCCCAGAAGTTTCCAGTTTTTCATGCACAAGTGACTCTGTTTTGCCCACAATAACTTCTGCGTTTATCCACTTGTTCTAATTGGCAGGGAAGCGATGCGCGATGAGCCATTAAGTGCACTCAGCGTTCAGAAACCTTTCAAATTCATTTAACTTCTGATTGTCTGGAGAGGCGTTTAATGAGTCCTTAGTCAGGATATTAGTAATATAAAAATTTACATGTGTTGTGTTAAGTAAGAAATTGAACATTCTATTATGATATCTGAGAAATGTTCCAGGATTTTTTGAAAAAAGAAAAGTTTCAAATAAAAGTCTAGTTTTAATATTTTCATCAGCGGTTACCTAGGAGATATAAAATCTTATATATCATAGACGGGCTGGACAAATGAGGATACATACAGTAAATAAAGGTCAAAACAAAAGAATAAAGAGAACACGGCGATGTCAAGTTATCAGGAGTAAGTAGAGAAAGGAGTAACAGTAACGCCCTCCCTGAAAGAGAAGTCTGCTGATGCCTGCACAGGTTTTGATGATATTGCTTGTCCGCATGACCTCCCAGACTGCAACCTGCTTTTTAATTAAAGGGCAAACAAATGTATTTCCTCCAGTCAACAAACAATAAGCCCTATTCAAAAGGTCAGTGTTGTAGTTATTTGTTCAGAGCAATAATGTGTGCATGAGAGTTGGATCTCAGCTTAATCAGTCCCTGCAGGAATTTCCAATCGCAAAAAAAAAAAAAAAAGGTTCAATCAATCCTGTTTTAAAATGAAATCATGCATCCATAGTGCAGTCCATATGTGCAGATTTACTTTATTATTCAGCATTAATCCAGTTCAGATCCAATGATAAGAGCCTGAGTCAAACTAAATCAGTCTTGAAGCGCAACATTTCAGCTGCCTTATCCTTGGAGATTTGATTGCTTCTTTTCGCCTTCGCAGGCACACTATCATTTTTTTTGCATCGGCCCTGCTGACTTCTACAACACCTTTGCAACCATTTACAATAAGATAAGATGTAAATTAATTTGGTTTAATCTGAATGCCAAGTTTTTGGCCATAATAATCACAAAATCCCCCCAACGAGAGCGAGTCAGGACTGCTTAAAGGAAAAAAAAATGTACACTAAGACTACAGACTGAACAAGGCTACAATCTACAATGCAAATATCCAGGAAGAAAGCAAATATGTTTCAGAAAATGTATCTGATGAACATCTTTCTAATAACACTGTAATTATTATTTTTTGCTGAATATTAGTCCCTAAGTCTGTTTTTTCTTCCTCCGAAGGTTTCATTCATATACACCATTCATTCATTGATCTAGTGGAAGCCAATGGGAATGACATGTTGTCATGAATATGACAGTGTGAGATGATAATCCCCTGCAAAGGCTTAACTGTCTTAATGTATGTTCATGACTTTCTTCATTCAGAGATCTCATACTATGTGTTCCTCCAGGCTAAAGGTCCGTATAAGCACCCCGAGTGACAGAGGACACAAACTAGTGAAATCCTAAGCCTATTATACACACTCTTTTCAAAAAGCGGTGATCATCACTGGCTCACTTTGACGACGTCAACATCAGCGTCAGTTCAGGCAAACTGCTCTCAGATTAACACCTTGTTTCTAACGTGTTTTATGCATCGGGGCCTGAGGATTAAGCAGCCGTGCGATGTTTCATCTCTGTCTGAATGCCATCGCTCTTACATCAACAATGCACCGGTGTCTTCTGGGTCAGTCTGGGTCAAGCCCCGAGGGGTTAGAGAGGAGACCAGTGAGTTACACATGCACACCTGTGCATGTACACAGAGATTTGTCACTGCTGAGGTCCTCGAGGCTTTTGACAGTGCGTGCAGGATTTACGTGCAAGATTTATGGAGGCAGCAAAAATGACTAAGTGCTCCCCCCCAAGTGCTGTTCTGTCTGTTTCTGTCCCATTATGCAGAAACATCCTGCAACTCTATATTATCTTATTTTCCCACAAAATCAAAGATTGAGAGAGACTGTTTTTTTTCCTCCTTTACTAAGCTAATGGTTTCAAACGTTAAGGATTACACTCAACTACAGTATGAGTGACAGTATAAGACACATTTTCCTGCAGCACTAAATCAATGTGGCACATCTCGTAAATAATGTAAATAATGTCGGAAACTGTATATAGATGGTATATAAATATTCACCAGTGGTATGACAGTGTTGGAATGAGAAAATCAATGTCTTAAAACTCACTCCTTAGCCCTTTTCTCCTCCGTTCTCGCTCATTCTACTGGAGACAGCAGTTTCCTCAATTACGCATCAAATGGTAATTCCTGCTGAATCAATGCAAGTGCAGAGCTTTGTCAGAGCTCGCACCCTGGAGACCTAATGATAAGGCCCAGAGAGCAGACTGCACGCACTCCAGGATGGAACGGGGGTCAGAGGTCAGTGGCTATCGCACCCAGCCGCTAAGAAAGGACAGACCGCAGGCCGGTATCTTCTGAGGGGGGGTGCTTTTAAAATTTCAATCCAATGTTCATGAAAGAACACGTTGGCTAGAAGTGGCAGAAACTAAACATTTTGTAAAACATCTCTAGCAATCAGTATTTCAAAATCAATATACAGAACGAAGAGTTAGGGACCAGCTGGTGGAGAAAGAGGTGAAAGCACCAGACATGGATCCGAATAAAAGGTGCCCTACAGTACGTATATGGGTCGCGATGTCTGCCTGCTTGTTGCGTAGTTCTTCTGGTCGCCAAGTCGTTGACAGCAGCTTTAATTTACTGCTTTAATCTTCTGAATTTACCTCACCTCACCTTTGTGTCTCTTTGCCCTGAATTTATTGTCCCAGATCCAATTTGTTACCAAATCATGGGGGCTGTGGCTGGTTCTGTCAGGCCAACAAAAGGCTATAAAGATGAGGGGCTACCTGGGAGTTTTAACACAGATAAACCAATAAAAGTGTCCTGCTTGGGCCCCCCTCCCCCACAGTGAACCTCGTTAAAGGGCTCTGATGTCATACATGAATCAGTTTAATTTAGTGTAAGTGGAGAAAATGTGCATTGATACGTTTCGGTCGTAAGTGCTTTTCATTTAGAGCCACTCACGCTGTCATTTTGTTGCATTTTTCATCTTCAATTTCCTAATGTGGAGATCCATTACACACGTTTGGCTGAAGTCAGGGGATCTCTTGCTGACAAAGTGACTGATATGGCCTGACCAATGGGTGATTTGAGGATCGGGTCATGATTGGCTTGTCTCCCGTGTGTTGTTAAAAGGTCGGCATGCCCTGCTTTAATTGCCATCCAGTGCTCCTGGCCTCTTCTGCGAGACCCTGATCATTATCAAACATGTTCAATACTTTCGCTGGTGGTCTTGTAGCGTGAGCAATCGAAGGAGACAAACCGTCACTTTGGCCAACCCAAAGGAAAAATGTTACAAGACATCTTACTTAATTGACTGGTAGATTTAAATGAATCATATCTGCATTTTACAATATGCCCCTCTCTCGGATACCGTGCTGTTTTTAGGATATGAGGGCTTACTAAACTTCTTAAGCACATGATCACGCTGCTAGGATCTACGCCAAAGACAAACTATTTAATTCTGCGTTCTGTTTCTTGTTCCGCTGCACAAATAAAATAACAAACTGGTAATCCTCTGCACTTCATTTGGCTTCTTAACCATTTCGAAACAGCTTCCAGTCAGGACAGTGTAACAGTGTGAAAGAGGGAAAGCACGGCCACACTTTCTCTGAAATATCTCCAAAAATCCTAACACTTCACCAGAGGAAGAACCGGGTAATCATGAACTGAAATGAATCTTTACTAAAGCATTACATTTCATCATATATTAAGTGTTCATCGAACCTCCTGAGCAGGCAAAAAATAGTTATCTGCAGTTATCAGTTAAAAAATATAAAGACAAGACAAAAAACGGCTTTTTTCTGGTCATTTGACTCATCTAAGTCCAATATTGACTCTAGTTTTCGCTTTTTTGGCCCAGATCCTCTCCTAAGAAAAAAAAAAAAACATCTTGCTCTTTATCTCAACACTCGCACCTGTCTGTCTGCCACTTGACGCTGCGTGGTCAGTCTATAGTCTGCTCAGAGCTTTTTTCCATTGGAAGCCTCTTTCTGCTTGTTGACAGCACTGAGACGAAACCAAACGGCGAAGTTAAAAGTAACCAAAGAGCTGGAAGATGCTGACACATTCTGTAGAGCTGAGGAAATAATTCTCTGTGGGTCCGACACTCTGCTAGACACCACTAAATCCTACACGCCGGTCCTTCAAAGGCTCGCTCAGTGTGTTTGATGATTGCAACCCTGTCCCCTCACCGTCACCTCCATAGCATTGGAAATAAGCCATTAAACGGAGCTAAGTGACACAGCAACACGATGGAGAAACTGTGTTAACCTCGAAATGTGTCAAAATGTGAAAAGCCCGTCAAGAGTTTGTCTGGTCTGTGCAGACTATCCAAACCCATCTTCATGTCTCTGGTAGTTTTTGATTGAGAATAAATTATTTTTAAAGTTTAATTCAGTCAGTAAAGTCTGTTACAGATTAGCAGCAAAAACATTTTGATAGTTTTACTGTTCCCTTTTCTTGACTTTGACAACGCCCTGCGATGAAAAGCGCTCATGACGATGGCGTTGCGCATTCTTCGGTGACAGTCATGAGGACATTTGTCGAAACACGTTGGGAAGACAACACATTCTGAGTCCAACTAAAACACGTCTGCATGTTCAGTTCTGGCTCAGAGTCTGTTTGAGCGAGATGTTTCACTCTGAACGTAGTGTACGTGACACATCGAAACGTATGAATAGTAAATTAGTGGTAGGCAGTGCACGTCTTGGAACCTGGCTCATTGTTGATTATGCAAACAAATCAACCCCTGAATGAATTTTCTTTGACCTCGCTTCTTTATTTGTTTGTTTTGGCCTCCCATCTCTGCGTTTCCTCCGCTGCAAACATGGCTGCTGTGTGTGTATAGATCCTCTGTTATCTCATTAAGCCCTCCAAACACTCAAGCTGCCTGAAGCCTCCATTATTCTTTTTATCTCTGATTAGGGATTCTATTAAAAAAGTAAATGAGGTCTGTGGGGTCCTTGTTTTTTGCCATCTTTTTTTTTTTCCAATAAAACTTGTCGTAAGCGCATGTTTAGGCTTCGTAACTGTGCATTGATTTAGAGAGGTTCACCCAACTCGATGAAAGCATCGACAGCTAAGCTATTCATATCAGCTCTAATTTAACGCTTGGGCTGGTGAGTCATCGCAAACAATGATGGCATCAAACAACTTTGGACTGATTCTCACAGATCTTTAACATGCGCCGAGCTGCCAAGGCAGAACTGGAATATGAATGGGAACATACTGAATATGATTCCAGTATGTAAGCTTTATTTTAAGCCAATCACATGCGACTCCAACAAAACAAAATACTATTAAAACAGCATATGGTTGCACAGAGGCGGTGTGAGAGTGATGCGGGGGCTAAAATGAAACAGGACATGTAGGGTTTGCAGCAGATGTAGCACTTACTGGGAAATTACAGGCATTAAAACAGTCATTGAGCTACAGTAAGGCTGATTAAATCCACAGTAAGCCACTATGAGAGCACGGTAGGTATTATAAAACACAATGCAGCTCACGCTCTCTTTTGACCGTAAATTGCTTTGGACACACTAATAATGCCAATGTTTCTTTACTGCTGGGGAGTAAAACTTCCATACTGTTTTCTGACTCACTAAATTATCTATTAAAATAAAACACACTTTCATCAGCATAAAAGTAAAAAGCACAGCATCCACCAGCAGCGACGGAGGCGTTATTGGCATTTTATAGTGACGTATCAACATCTCAAGGTGCTCAACGTGTTTACAGTATTTCATCAAAAGTACAATCTCCCTCTCACCAAGAGTTTCAATTTCCTAAGTCTTAATCAGTGCGCTTTTAGTTGCACACTTCACTAAGCTCACTTTATAATAAGTATTGCTGTTACAGTACCTTTTAGTTCTGTACTATTGTATTATATTATTGTGTTTTCAGTACTGTTTCTACAGTAACAAGTTACTGTAAAAAAAAATACAGTGCTTTAATGTAAAATTACAAGATGATTTTATAATAATCATCCTTCCATCTGAGTCTACAACAGCTGCCAGAATTTATTTGTTTAACGGCTATCAAGCTTTTATTACTATTAATAAAAATGTATCAAACATGAGCTCCCAACATCGCACCCATCTGTCAAATATCCAGCTGTTTCTAAATAACTAAAAACTAAAGAAACTATTTTCTTACATAATTGATGACGTAAGGCTTCCAGCGGGTCTACAGCCGGAGACAAGGTTGGAGTGCAGTGCACTCCTGGAAAAGCGTATGAGGCAGAGTGGAAAGTTAAAGAACGAAAATAAGCATGCAACTAGGTTCATTCAGCTAACCATTGCTGTTAAACATAAAAACCAAGTATCAAGCCTTGATTTTTTTCTAAATCTAATCATTAGATCTGTGACTTGAGTTGGATTCAAGTCCAAGCGCTGTTACACTTTCCATTTTCTGATTTTGCCTCCTTCCCTCCGTGTGTTATTCCTGTCATTTTCCACTCCCCTTGTGTTTCTAAATCATCCTGCTTACCACTAGTTTTCAATCACAGCTTTACATTCCGGTTAAATCCTGTTTCCATCCAGATCCGGCGGTGGCCAAAAAATGGTCTGCGTTTTCCTTTTGTGGATTCAAACTCTAATGTGCCCTAACTCACCAATAAAGGCAAATAACTGCATCACTGACTCTGTGTGAGTGTGCCTGAAGTAAGCCCAGAGGCTTCTCCCTTTCTTTGCAGTTGACCTGCTTGATTTGTAGAGCATCTTACACACCTGAAGTTTGCTGCTTCACAGTTGTGAGCATAACAACAGCTTAGTTACAGAGACAATATCATGGCGCAGAGTTTGCTGATTGGCGATGCTCGAACTCTTCAACGTTTGTCCTCATTTTTCAAATAACTCAAAAAAGTACCGATACCCCCGACTCCTTATTAACAGCCATCAAAGCTATTGATCAATTAGACCAAAGAGGATGTGTCGGGTAATTAACAAGAAAGAAACACACACACAGATGTATGCGCACACAGACAACGCCTTATACACTCCTTCTCTCTCCTCTCTCATGCGATACAGCCGCTGCGGCTGTTCTGTGGTGGTTGCCATGGTTTCTTCTCATGTCAGGGTTTTACTAATGAAGGGAAGAAACAGTTGGGGTCTGTTCATTGACATGGATATCCCGCCTACTTAATTACCCGTAGGGATGACCGAAGGGGCTTTCTTAAAAGGTTATACAAGGAGATACCGCTTAGTTAAAGCAGGAGGAGGAGGAAGGTGGAGGTGTGAAGGAGAAAAAAAAGGAAAGGAAAGGAAGAGGGTGACATAAGGTGTTAGTGTCGCTGGTGAAGAAGATAAATGACACGAGCATGTTTGAAGAGGAGTGAACTGAAGGGGATTCAGAAAGAGAAAGTCAGAAAGGCAACAAAAGAAAGGTGTGGAGACGCAAAAAGCAACCCCGCGCTGACATTTTATATTATCCATGAATCATATCACATTCATAACACCTGAACAAGACTGTGTTAGCGCCTGATATTTGAGAAGAATAGTTTTTTTTTCAACAATGTAAAGCTTATCTTTCCTCCCTTTTCAACCTGAGTCTGAGCCCCGCTTTGTACTGAAAGTTGATTCCACAAATTATAATAGAGGGAAGTGAGGAGCAGCCCTGTAGCAGAACACACTCACAGATATCCACTATCTTTTCTCCCCCCCAAACATCCACTCCCGTTCCCCAGTGCACTCCAGCATGAAGTTCATTTCAATGAAAACTCTTTCAAGTCACACCAGTCTACGTGGTGAAATTAAGAAAATGGAGTATTCCATCAAACACATTTACCCACTTTGATCTCGCTGACAGCTTTTGGCAGCGGAGCAGGAGATAGTGAGGCTCGGTGTCTGGAGTTTTGTGTGGGTGTCTGTGTATGTGTGAAAAACCAAAATGGCGGGGAGTGTTTGGAGACGAGCAGCAACAAAAGGTTTCCTGTGAATCGCTGGCACATTCTGTACGTCTTGTTTAAAAATGGATTTCTGTGGACACGTGCGCAGATAATTGTGTGCATTTTCTAATCCCTGCTTTTACTGCTGTCTACACTTTACACCTGAAGCCCGGGATACTTCTCTACAACTCGCATACCTCATCGTCTCACCTCCCGCTGGCCTCCCTTCCTCCTCTTCTTCTTTCATCCGTCTCTGTCCCTCCCTTCATCTCCTCTCCCTCCTGTCTCCCCGTGGTTCATTAAGCGGTGAGCTGTGTAAATCTTTAATGAGGTGCCCTCTCTAGAAAGTGTTGGCTATAACATAAAGGGACAGTCTAGATGGGCCCAAATGTGAGGTGCCTTCAGGTTCTAAAAGGCACAGGGAATGATACGGACACCTGTCCTGAATGCAAGTACTTGCAGGTATATATATATATACATATATACAGACCATCTGTTGTATTCTACAAACCTTGCAAATGACAACATACGTTCAACATTAGCATTAATCTCCCTGCCATGTATGACCTCAGTGAGGATAATTTGTGGCCGATGCATCACATTTGATCCTTCAAAGAAAATAACACAGACTGCTTGTAAGCATTGGGTGAATAACCTAAATTAGTAGCCACTTTTACTTCAGCTTATAGCCAATACATCGGTGTACAAGATACTCTGTTGTTGCAGGTATCAATGCTTTGCTTTAAACAATACAGAAAAAAATCTTGATTAGTAACCTTGAGTAAATTGTGTAACTTTAAGTAGTTATGGACATTAAGGTACATTTTCCATCAAAACTAATGATATTTTTGTAAATAAATCTGACAATTCTACATGCTATCATTCCAGTTTTCTAGGTCATGATGTGTGCAAGGTGATGTGTGCAATACACTGCTGCATCTGAACTTGGCTGTTGGGGCATTTCTTTACTGTTCCAGGACAGCTAACTACATGTTTAAGTCCATCACTATTGTTGGGCAAATGTAAAAATGTAACAATTTGTATGTTAAGTCAAAGACCCGGCTGGATGTGCAATACCAACTTTTACCAGTAGGTGTCCTACGTTGAGATGAAACAGACACGATGGTCGTCAGGGACAACGGTTATGTTGTATCGAAAAGGGAAATTGGGGTCACTTCACTTTTCATTTTTCAGCAATGTTTCATGAATTTACTGTAAAAAAAAAAAAAAAAAAAAAAACGCTGTAAGGATCCTTCATAGAGCTGAAAGCATTGCAGCGACAACGGCTGGCATCCCTGAGAGCTGCTTCTTGTCGTAACACCCGGAGCGGCTCATAATGACAAATGCTGTTTCAGTCGATTTGCACTAAATCAACTCCTACAGTGGATCAGGCCGACAAAAAAAAAGAATCTGACCCGACCATATAACCGTCACTAAACTCAGCTGCAGGAAAACAAAACTCAGAAACTCTGTTCGTCTCTCAAACAGCTGTAGCATTGATTTTTGTAACTGTCATGCTACCTGGCAGCTAGCACACCTGGCTCCCTGAGCTCAGCCACACCATCTCTCTCCTCGGCATACTCACTACACACATGCACTTGAGCGCTTGGTGCCGGCATTTTCATTCAGCTTCGTGTTGTCCTCTATCATGTTGACTGAAGTCAGAGTGTGCCCGCATGACGCATGCCTGACAGGAATCTTTTCTTTCCTTAGAGTGCACACATAATTAGGCTATATCACTTAAATCTGCGAGCTGGAAGAATGCTGACTCGTCATATGAAATGGACTTACACAGCAAATTGTGACTGCTTGTGTCCTGTACGCCTATAGGGTTTCATTGTTGTACTTTCAGGTGCATTACAGAGGTAAGCAGCATCCAGTACGGAGGGACAAATTTATCAAACCTCTCTGGAGTACATCACTGCAGAAAGACGAGAATTTAAACCACTGGAGGTCAGCATTTTCAGGGAGCGTTAAGAGTCCCCCGCTACCTTTGCTTAATCTGAACTCCATTTTGGAGTTTGACCATCAGTGGTCAGAATGATGTATGTGCAGAGTTTGACACCTGGAGGTCATTTTCATTAGCTGAAAGCTGAAAGTCTCCCTGTGCTTAAATCTTGATTTGACACATAGACTCTGAGAATGAACATCTACAGCCATTAAACTTTTCAAATGTAACTTTTTTTGGGGGGGGTTGGGTTGAGTTAGGGGTTAGGGTTATGGGGTCAGTCCCCAGATTATGGGACTCTGGGGCTTCAGAGGTAAACCTAATCAGTTCTTGAAGACGTGGGGCACTTCCGTGGATGCTTTGCTCAACAGCCTGTATGTAGAGAACACAGACATTTAAGACGTAAGAAAGATCTTTTTGAAGAACATTGCCTCTCTTACCAGACAGAAGTCTCTGCAGGGTTACCAGGTGTGCATGTTTTCTACTAGACTTTTCGATTTCGATGACGACTGACAGAACAATTTATGGGGATGCTCGATGAACTGGCAACCTGCTGTACTGCTGTCAGCTAGCAGCATCACTGGCAGCGGTAGTGTCTGAGTCGTGGTGAATGAACAGTAGTTTCAAGTGATTAGCACTGTAGTTAAAACTTCATATTAAAATATTAAATGTTGGTTCATTTGTGATCATTGCTCAAATATATTAAATCTAATGCTTGATTTTGAGGTTCTCGGTCAGATCCTTTTTATTTTTTCAGAATATGTCTAGAAAGAAAGTGTAGATTCATTTATCATCTTTGACATTAGAACTAAGATTAATGTTTTTAAAATTAATATCCTGCCCACCACTTTTCAGGGAATAATCAGGAGGTGAGTTATTTTTGTGCGAGTAAAAACGTTTGCTTTAAAATAATAATAAACTTTCATAAGCTGATTAAAAGAAAAAATTAAACCAAAGGAAGTAAGATGTAAACTACTGAATCTGCATTTTACTTTAAACCTGGAAAGCTACGTGAACAGATAATCTTCGTTTTGATAAAAGGAGTTATAAAGTCTTTTCAGATCCACTACAAAAAAAGAAAAAAGTATCAAGAGACATTTAGAACTTATCTGTCTTATATTCAATTGTCAGATAACCCCAAAAGAAAATGCAGTCTATGTCTCAATCTAAAAGACATGGAAATACCACAGAAACAGAAAACTGCAATTCTAAAAGGCCTTTGAGGAGATTTGTGTTTGATTCAGAAGTGGAGTGATCAAGCACCCGGGCCCCGACCCACTTCAAGATCCAACAATGAAATATTCCACAAATGGAAATGATGTGACTTTTAAGTAAAAATAAGACATCAAGAGCCAAAGAGTCTCACAAAACCTTTTCAGTTTTTAGTGAGTGATCAGGTGTATAACTGATGCCGAGTGATGCTATGCAAAAGGTGCAGGATTCTTTTCTGTCCTGACAGCGGCAGCCTGATCACAGACACACACAGACAGGTGAGCTGTCTCACTGTTTATGATCTGATTGAAAGAGAAATACAAAGTGAAGTTTTTGAGTCTTAAAGATTCTTAAAAAATATTCAGTTTTAGACTCAATACAACCCTTGGCCTTGCACCAGTAACAGACAAGTGAAGCAATTCTCTGACTGTCCGTCTGCTACCCGGTGGCGATAGACTTATCTATCCTTGTCTGAACTTGTTTGGCAAAGGCTTGAATGTAACAAACATTCAATGATGTGTAAAACCAAACCTACACCTTTGGTAAGTTTGCCGAACCAAAGAAGCAAATATGGCACAGAGAACATATTTGTAAAAGTGGAACTGTAACAGACACGAGGAACAGAGCATTAGAAATCCAAAGGTAGACCGTTCAGAGCACCGGCCTGTCAATGGATGTTCTCCAGCTATTGTCGAAGGCAGTTCTTTCCCTCGATCACATGCAAAGTGCTTCCAGAAGTGCCAGGAGCCATGATGGTGTAACTGTATGAACTAATGCTTCAATGCACATTAAATCTCCATTTACCAGACAACGGGTTCAATAGATAATTGGCTTTCAGACACAATTCAGAATGTAGTGATTCAACAATTTGACCACTCAGTCCGGACAGAGATTGTACCCCGTGCTGTCAAGTGCTCATTTTATGGACGAGCCGATGAGGGACTAACTCACGTCTGTATGATGGAGCAAATTACATGCAACCCACAGACAAAGCACCAAGTCCATTTTTTTGTATATTACAATCTGGCAGCAGTCAATAAAAAAGCATCTCCAATGATATTTTGAGGGACTTTAAGTTTCCTGAAAACAGAGGATGGGAGATGTTTCATTCCTTAATCTGACTTTAATTATACATTTAATGTAACATCTGCAGACCTTGCTGGAGATGATTGTTTCGTTTAACACCCCAGCTTTTAGACTCATCTTCTCATGCTCCTACTTTTTCTTCTTTGTTTTTTGGGCTCCGTTCACGTTGGGTACAGTTGTGCAGCTCTCAGATTGAAATCTGCACATTTGGGCTTTTTCTAATTGGAATCAGGCAACGCAGCATATGGATTGTGCCTTTCTTTGCATTCAGATTATTTCCAGTGTGCTGGTTCTATGACCGAAGAAATGATAACACACAAAAATAAAGCTACACTTTTATGCAGAGGATTTATGTTAAATATGATGGTCACAGGCAATTGTCAATATACACTGTTCACAAAAAGGTAGCGATATTCAACCTTTGGGTAAAATTTATGGAGCATGGAAAAAGTTCATGCTACACTGATAATATATCATGAAACTAGAAGCATGCAATGGTAACTTCATCATCTCAAACAGTTTTATTGAAACAAAAGCGGTGGGTATACCACCAAAAGACGGATATCCTGAACATTTTGTGAACGGTGTACTTATAGTATGTACTGTTACGGAAACTTAAGCGCGTGTCTGTGTTGTCAGAGTTAAGAGTCACTGCAGTGATATGCAACCCAGAATTGCAAAGTTAATAAAATAAAATGAAATAGAAAGTGCAGGTAAGTGAGGTTATAATGTAATAAATATTTAATATCACGAGAAAGTTGCTTTTATTTATCTTCAGTGTAGTACCTTGAAACATCACTGTGCTTGTTTATAGCCGGCTGACTGCTCCTGAAGATCTAAGCGACCTACCAGGTTTATATTCTTCAAGCATATCAAACATGCATTTTGGCCATCTGCCACCAAGTGATTTATGAACCAGTTGCAGCATTTTAGTAATCCATCTGATTTTTTTTTCCTGCTACAGCATACAGATCTGATCTCTAAATTAAATATTGTGTGGCCTCCTTATGTTATATTTTCTGTGAGTCTGTGCACCTACCACTTGGCACGTCATTAATTATCCGTGCAGGAAGACGGAGAAGCCCTTTGTGTATACATTAGCTTATCAAGACATCCCTAGCTGAATTTGCATAAGCAGTAACGGACACTCCTTCAGCCCGACAGCGGCTAACCACACAGACAATGAAAGGATCTGTCAATGAAAGCAAACAATAATGTTGTATGTCTCCGCATCTACGAGCATGAACACTTGGGCTGCACCGTAGCTACTGCAGCTAGCAAACAAACATTCACCCGAGAAAAAGCAAACTCGCTAACATCACGGTGCCTTTTTCTTGAACGTCACTGCTAGTCGGCCAGAAGCTGCAGTGTGATAACTGCGTGATAACTCCACTGGCTGCAACATAATGGCCGTTGGCATATCTGCTGTACATTATGAATGAGACTAATTTAATCAGTCCGTTTGTTTCCTTTCCCCCTCTTCCTGTTCGATGCTCCAACTGTTCATATTACTTAAGACCAAGACTGTTGTGGAGACTTCTACTGAAGACAAAGTATACAGTCATCCAATATGCTGAAAGGTTTATTGAAGCCTGGCCAAGGAGGATGGAGAATTCATCGATATGTTTTTCATGGCATCACGCCGCTTTAATTCTGAAGAAGCTGCCCTCTCTGGATCATCTGTCTGCATAGCGACACAACTCTTACGTCTCTGTCCGTAAACTGATTAGTCTTGTGTCCAGAGTTGTTCACTTCATCATTCAAATCATCGTTTAACATCTCAGGCTCGTCTATGCAACACAGCAAAGACAAAATGACTGAAAAAGTTTCATTAAGCCTAATTAGCTGCATACACTCATGTTGGAAAATACACAGACATACACATTAACAGATGTATTATTATGTATGACGTTAGCTGGTGCTAATTATGTGGACAATCTTTGCTGGTCACCTGTGTTGTCCATTAAAGCAGTAACCGCATGGTGCCATTCATATCACACGCTCCAAGTCTCCTGGAGGTCCCGTTAGTCTCCTGCAAAGGAGCTAATTAACTCACATACCCCCAGGAAATGAGCAAAATGTTAAAGCGTCACTCAGCATAATTTCTATCTGCTCTAAAACAAACTATGCACGTTTATTTCACCAATTCTGGGTGTTTTATTTAGGTAACCTTCTTCAATCCCCATATAACATGTTGGATCGTCTTCTGTATCAGTAACAGCTGACGCAGTGTTTGCGTGTGTGGAAATGACTTGGTTAAATATTTTATATATTCATACTTACAGAAAATGAGAACATTGGAGAAGTGTCGGCAGGCTTACGCGGTCAGAGTGCGGTGTGCACGCCGATAAAATCATCCCTCAAATCTCGACGAAATCAGTTCTGTCAGCTTGAAATATCTGTAATATAGACAGAAAGATCAGCGATATCCTCCTCAGACAGCTTGCATTAATGTGCCTGCATGCACCAGTGTGCATTATAAGCACGGCTTTCAGTGAAAACTCTTCACTCCAAAAGCCTGCAGCACAAAAATACTAATTTGATCCAGTTGGAGAAGTCTAAATCAAATTTTAACAGAGGGTTTGGTATCCAGCTTTAAGTTGAAAATTGTGATGTGAGGGATTTGTTCAATCAGTTCAGGTTGTAATAGTAACAGTTTTAATCATTGATGCATCACAGTCTATCAAAGCATGCGGTGAAATATTTTTAGCAAGTTGTATTCATACTTTTAGTGTGAATTATGATGAATAATGTCAGATGGGGAGGAAGGACCTTTAAGATATCCAGCAGATGAAATAAAGCATTAATATTATCTAAGACCTAACAGGCAAATAGGGTGGTCGAATGGTACGATCCTGATCCCGGCCTGCTTTTAATAACAGGAAGGCAGGAGACTACAGCAATCAGGCTATCGGGGGAAAAAAGAGTATAATTAGAAGAGATAACTAATTAAAATGTGTCCAAACAGCGGCACATTGTCTCCTTGGGTTTTGTGCAAGACTGTAAAAAATAAAGCTGAGATAGTCATCACAGCATGAGTATACATGGAAGCCAGCTGGTGCTCGCTGTATGTATACTATACATGTAGCAGACTGAAACTCAGTGTAGCTGTCAAGCTGAGACAGGCGGTAACATCAAGAAAAAAAACAAAAAAATCAATGTCAGTTGTTTAGTGACATAAAACATGATCAGACTATACAAACATAAAACTAATCTTAGCTTAATTTAGTTAAATAAATTAGCTTTCTAATTGTATCTGAAAACCTTCAAACACTAATCCTGTAAGCTAACATAAGCTAACAGCAGCTACAGTTTAATTTATTGTCTAATGGGAAACTCTGTAAATCAGCAGCTGGTGGACATGGGAGCGAAAGCAGAACTCATTTGCTCCATAAAATATGATCAGGTTTCATTTCATTTGCATTTGAACATATTTTGTAGAGGGTAAGATTGACTGAACAACGTAGCTTCCTTGTCACTTCACAGACTGACACACAGCTTATTGAAAACAATACAACACAGACAGGCTTCCCAACAGTCCTTTAAACTTCCCCCACTCCAATCCTGACTCACACCAGATGTAGCCACAGAAGTTTGTGCACACATGTAACGCAGACAACCACCCTCACAAGATGCTCACACAATGCACAACAACAGCAGTAGGTCCGGCTGTGATTGGCAGATCATCCAGAGGCGACACAAAGCCTTTCTTCCACCCTCAAACTGAGCTGTCAGTCAAATCGGAACATGGCAGCGCCGCAATATGGGTGCTGAAAATAGCCTGTCCTCACCTCGGGCCTTTCAGGGGACACACTGGGAACATAATGTTTAAAGCAGCCACAGAACTGAGAGGCCACATTTACCTGCACACTCTTTGGTGAAGGAGGATAAAACCACCAGGCCTAGGAAGCTAGGAAGCCAAGTTATTTTCTTCTTCAGATCCTTTTAAGGACATTATATTAATAAGGTATGAAAATAGACTTACAGTGGCTCACGATATACAAAGTAGACCAGAAAATTATTCAAAAAAATAGATGAACTGGGCCGTCCTTGGGACTCAACTGGTCGATGGGCTCTGTTTCCTTTGCTGTCTGTCCAGCTGTGCAGGGATCTCCAGTCTTTCCACAATGAGTATGCTAACGCTAACAGCTGTTCTCGAGTGTGAAGCTGTGGCTTTTTTTTTTTTTTTTTTGTAAAGGGGTCACCCAATGCAACATGAAGTAGTCTGTATAACAGAAAAGAGGCACATCAGTAATCTCCATAGTTCAAGTCGAAGTTTGCACACAAATGGATGGAGGTTGGTCTCATGAAAAAGTAGCAAAATGCTAAAAACTGTACTGTAACTGGCTGCCAACTACATGCCGCCATGGCAACTGAGACATTTGGGGACTTTCATGAGGGGACAGAGTTATATAAGAGTGCTGCTTTAGATATGAAAGGAACACATAGCAACGCAAAATGAAAGGCATTCATCCATATGCCATGAAATATTTATTTTTTCTTCAGCTCACGTTACTGCTTCAGGATCATCGCGATTGACAAACTGACACTTTCAAGTTATTCCTTTTTATTCCAACAGATGCAGTGCATCTGAAAACAAATGAACATGGTGTATTTTTAGACATATCATAAAATAATCAAGACGCATAAGAAGATGTTTTAAATATCAATTCAGTGACGACTGGGCAAGGAAGACTCTGCCGATGCGTGCATGTCTTTATTGTACTGATGCATTTTCCTCCTGCATGTTGGTATTTCACAAATATCCGCTGAACAAATGTGTGAAGCACAATATTAACGCTGCATTATTATGCAAGAGAAAGAAATCTGACAGTGTTTTAGTTACCCCGTCTCCAAGAAATGATGCTTGTATGTCACAAAATTCTATAATTACGCTGCAGCGATGAACACAATCGCTGCCTGGATCATGTTTATTCAGAAGCAAATTGAACCCTTCGTTTATGTGACACGCTGGAGTGACAAGGAGGTAGTTGGGATGGATGTGACACCAGAGTCCTGATCTCTGGTTTAGACAACAAAAGCACTTTGGTTAAGGTTAGCTTCAGCAGCTTGAATTTTCGCCCAACAACAGTTTGAATGATGCAAGAGTGCAAGAGTGCATGTGTGCTTCATGTCTCACATTTACTGTGATTTGATGGAATTGGCATAATTACCCAGATGGGTTCAACCTTTTGAACCTGAGCACATTTCACACTGTGTCCACTGAAAACTTCAATTTTCAAACCGAGAATGATGTTGGTGGATCTGAAAATGTACTGTACATTCCATCCACGGTTAAATACCTGGAAGACACAAAGACAAAGGAACTCTAGCAGAGGGAAAGTCCACTTTGTATTGTCTACCAGGAACTTCTGAGATACTCTCGCTTAAAAAGCCTTTGCCCCCTGTCAGAAACATCTCCTCCTGGGCATTTAGGGAAGTTAAGCAGATGTTTGGAAGGTGACTTGTTAAGTGTACAGCTTCTTCTTTCCTCACTTTATGTTTCTGAACTAACGTCAACATTTTTTTTTCTGAGTCTGTTTCGTCGCTTCTTTTCAATCCCTCTCCTGCTCGCTCTCTCCCTCTCACCTGCTCCGATCCTGTGTTTTCTTTAGTTCCAGCTCTGGTGAAGCTCTGTCTGAGTGCTGCTCAGTTCAGCCTGGCTGAAAATCTCTTTTGAAGCACGACAGAATCGAGAATGCACTCTGCTTACGGCTTTATAGAAAATACACTTCCAATTCAAATTAGCAGTGCATTACAAGCGCGTGTTATTTTAGCTCGACACTGTCTGTGCTTTGCTGCATGTCAAATAAAGCCTCTGTGTGTGTGTGTGTGTGTGTGTGTGTGTGTGTGTGTGTTCCCGCCTGTCTTTTGTGGCCGTTTGTTATAAAATGAAGGTGCTTCAGTTCAGAGTTTCCTTTCATAAATTAATGTGTGAATAAGTGCCACCACCTTCCGCCCATTTATCTTCCGAGTGTTTGAAATGCTTCGCTGCTTTTCATCCTTTCTGACAATCCTCTTTTAAAACTAGAAAAGAAAGAAAAGAAAAAAACATTCATGTTTTGAGTAACAGAGCAGTAAGTGTGTCGTGGCAAATCAAATACAGTACATGCTGCACAATGGGTTGCACATGTACGAGCCCTTACTGACATTTGGATCTACAAACAGGTTTTTTGGAGACACAAACGACATGGTCTTGTATGTCGTATCGAAGCTGTACAATATGAGAATATATTAAGCTTTTACAGATTTTGATTTGGCATCATCGGCCCTTGCTCAAGGGCATCTCAGACTTTTTTACTTTTTTCCCTGTACGCATCCAGGTCTAATGAACCAGTAAACACTGAGGCCTGTCGCATGACAGAAGCACAATAGATTTGCAGAGGGAGGAAAATAAATTGGAGACCTTATCTCTATCCGTATCAAACACTTATAATGTAGTCTCTCTCATAATTACAAAATCTTTATCTTGGAGAAGATTTTTAATTCTAAGATCTGTCTTGTAAAGTAGCCGTACAGTAAGAACTGGGTGGGTCACTGTGGTAGTCGGGTCAGTTAAGAAGGGGCACGCTGAGTTTTAGCCAGCGCTGACAGCTATGTTTTGGTGTCAGCGTAATAAATTGGCTATCATGAAGTACTGACTCCACAATAAACAGAATCCCATCTGTTATTTTATTTATAAATAGATATCAGGAGGCACTATTATGTTCAGTGAACTAGTTTAAACTTTGTTGGATATCACACTTCTTCGCTGAAAGAGAAGAATTGACTAATTAAGCTCAAAATGTGGCATTTAGGAAACTTGTTCTTTCTCAAGTGTGTCCCACATTACCATGATGTATGACTTTGTCTGTTTAGCGCTCTTGTAAACTGCTGTGTAACGCTGCATCTTGATGCCTATCAGACGTTCATAGGAACTCATAAACGCTTCGCAAAGCTGAATCAGTTATGATTATGGCCGTATAAATTCCACACAGATTTTCTGCACGGTAGCAACGTTGAGAACAGTTACACATGGGCAAGCGTTGCCGTAAAAGGCACTTGGGTGATGCATTGCAAAGGAAACAACATTTTATTTCAAATAGGACCGAAATACGTTGCAACAGGCCAGCAATATGTACTGGAAATTGCACATTACACACTTTTCACATTTTGATAGGATCGTTGTGTGTGTTTCTGTTCGGAAATAGCCTTAAACTATTTAACTTTTATTGGGGAGAAAAAGTGCAGATCAAAGCCATTTGGATCAGAACAGCAGTCGACTCATATTTGAATATGTCTGCAGTTTGATTTCCAATCATAATCTACACAAACATGTAGTTCATTCGACGTTCGTGTCCACAGGCAACACCTCCAGCTGCACTGGCAAGAACTTTACACTTGTTTTGCCAGAAAAGCCATTGGGAGGGCTGAAACAATTAAACTCTGTATGCAGTTAAGCTCTATATGATTTGCTCCCTCATTACGTTTTAGGTTAGCAATCATAACGGATTATGTGCATCTGTGTTGATTTGCATGCAGAGTCTTACAAATGCTTTTAATGTTTTCAAGTTGCATCCATATCAGTGGATCCCTGATGACTCCTCATCAATTTGCTCTCAGCTATCATCACAGCAGCCTTTCACCAGCTGCAAACATTAACAACTCGTGTTGGTTCAGTGCCAGAGTCCAGTTTACACTCTGTGTACTCTCTGTTCAGAAGTATATTTGGCTCCTCTCGAATGTGTGTTTTGTGTTAAGAGTTCATTGTTGTGTGATGATGTTGGAAATGAACATTCGTATTTCTTGTTTGCCAATTAGACCGCATGTGGCTGTTTATGCCGCGCGTGTGTTTAGGTGTGTGTGCGTGTTTGTGTGTCATAGAAAGAGAGGGAGAGTTAGGCTTTTTCTGAGAACCAACTTTAGACCTTGAGTGTGAGGACATTTTTGGAACATTTTGTTTTGCCCTCTCTTGACCACTCTAAAAAGGGATACCACCACAGTGCAGAACATGCTAATTTTAGGGCATTTGATGTATCATTGACTCAAAAATGTAGCATTTGTAACCAGTTCTGAATTTCAGCACAACATATTTTTATAATTCTTATTACTATTTTTTTTTTTAATCATACATAATGTCAGCCTACAAGTTTTAAAGCCTATCCATATGAAGATGATTCCTACTCAGTCTTTATCTACAAACTGCGTCCCTCCATTGCCACGTTTTTGAGGCATTATTTGACATTGATTTCTGCAGGAGCGCATTTTACATTGGCATCACCAACCAGTATAAGTGGACAAATTACCTGATCAGTGGCAGATGGCAGACAGATGGATCTATTCCCCGGGAATCGGTTGATGGTGTCACTGTTCAACGGAGGTTTCTGTTTGTATGTTGTGTTAACAAGAGAACGAGTGTTATTTTTGACACCTAAATTGAAGTAATCTAATCGACAACCAATTTGGTGAAAGTGTTCGTGTTAAGTGATGAGATGAAATGGTTTCTCGGGGTGATTTTTTGAATGTCAGTTTAATATGAAAATGAATGTACAAGCTGTGACGTTGTTTACACAAATTTAATGCAGTCCTAATTATCTAACTATCTTCCAAATTCAAGATGAATATTAAAGTTGTGTGTGACTTTGCACCGTACTTTATAAGTTATGCTTGTTTTAAAACTGATTTTTGTGCACGTTCATTATTAAATCAGGTACTATGTGCAGTCTACATCCACACTAGCAGCTCTGTGAAGCAATACTGGTGTCTTATTTATATTTACCCAGTTCATGTGCATGCTAAGCTAGGCGGTTTGACCCTTCTTTGTGATTGGCTCCAGCTGGTAATGCGTGGTTATCATGTCCTTGCTTCCTAATGAGCTGGAGGATCCTGATTGGAGCAGCACCAGCATAGGTTATGTTGTGGTAGTTGGGTTTCTCAGCCCCAGATATAGCAAGTAAAAGACAACATCTCTTAGGCTGCACTGTATTCCCCACTGTGGAACATAAACAAATCCTTCTACCGTTTGTGTTTTCGTACACACGTACACACCCATGTACTGTACAGTATGTCATTTCTTTTTTCCCTCAACATTCCCCCTTTCCTGCATCCCCTGTCAAACGTTTCCAAACCACATCTTCCAATCTTCCCAACTGCCATGAGCCATGACACACATTAGCGTAAAACATTCAACAAACACTGCTCAGTTTCAAATGTGTGGAGCAGATGGCTTTTACATTTGGTGTGGACTCCAGAGGGGTTTGCTTGAAGGGAACCCAGGACCGTCAAATGGCCTGGATTTGACAACAGCTTTCACACAAACTTTTAGGGCTGACAGCTTGAGATCTGGAAAAACACTTTCTAATCAGCTCAAGAGTAAACATACTCTTGGCAAAAGCGTCTTTTTTCTTTTTTTTTTCCACTCCACCTACCTTAACTTTGCTGAGTTTAATGCATCACAGTCATTTCTGGAAGAAGCCTGGGTGTATGTGAGGCAAGGTTCTGTCAAGGATTTTCTTTGTAGGAAGATGAATCACTTTACTGTTACTAAGTGGGAGGCGGCCTTGCATACTCATTTTTCTTCAAGTAGATTTTCGTTATGCATAGTTGTGTTCAAACCTAAACATATGTCAAGGGATTGACATAGAGACATGTGATCAGTACACTGACAATGACGCTGTTGACTAAACTACTGTCAAATGATCTAGTCAGAGCTAAATAACTACTGAGCCACATGCAAAATCTGTGAGAGCAGTCCTAACCCTGACTCTGGGTATATGTATGGTCCTCTCACTCTTCCACAACTACACAATGCTACTGTCACTTTGATTCATTAAGGTGAAGCTACTCTATAGAGTATATAGGCTACAATGTAGTATAGATTTGAGCATTTGTAGTACATAGCTTAGAGAATATTACAGATCCCAGACAAAGCTGAAAGGGAAGCAGGACGGAGAGAAAAAGGCGCAATGACCGATCAGTCTGCTACTTCAGCACCACGGACAGCGTCGACAGTTTGGCTGCTGATACTTCAGCGTCGTGCTCGGTGCCATAGATCCGAACTTTTAGAGACCTCCGTCAGATAACGGATTAGCGAGTCAGGCAGACTAGACATATTGAACTAAACAATCCCTCTGCCCCTGCACTCTCTCTGCTACTAGGGGATGGAGAGGGGGAAGGACAGGTTAACAAGGAGGACAGCAGCCTCCCTCAATCTACAAAGTGTCTACTGCTGATGCAGCCGACTCAGGTAACACAGAACATACAGTATGAGTCATGTGACGCCAAACATTCGGTACTGTATCTGTATTAAAACATACCATGCTAATGACACAATTTATTTTACTACATTTGATCCATCCTAATGACTTGACAATGTTCAAGAAATGAAAAGTAGCTAAGGAGGTCTAAATGGTCGTAGCTTCAACCTCACAACAAGTAAGTTGGAAACCACAGGCCGAATATGTGCCATTGTTCTTCAGTTTGTTGAACTCTTTTACATAAACTGCACTAATGAGCTTCTTGGCTTCTTTGTCCACATGAAAACTACCCACAGTCTTTGTTTTTCCACGGTTACCTCTCTGTAATCTGGTTGGTGAACAGATGGCCAAATGAGCCAGAGAGGAATGCAGTATTCTGAACGACGACATGGGATTACTGATTCTGAAGATCGTATCTTTAGCTAGTCGACAACATGATATGCTATAAGAGCATCAAGTGTTTTTAAGATGAGTACCGCAGCTTCTTTTTCTGCACCGTACTCAATAATGAATATGCTAATGAAGGTTGGCATTGTGCTTCCTCTGTGGTTCCCACCAGGAAACTTGTTATTTCTGCTTCTGGCCTATTTCTAAAAGAGATGATTTTTGATGTGGAGTTGAAGGATGAAACAAGCTATCCCGTAAGCAGCATATGTTATCTTCAAAAACAGAACAGAACACAAGCACTGAATGTGATTCAGAATTTCAGATATGAAATGTTTTACAATAGAGGATGACAGTGTGATGCCTTTGCAGTGGGAAGTGGGGACAACTGAGGGAAACTGGCACTGTGCTCTGGGTAAAACAGAGGTCAAACAAATAAGACACAGACAGGACAGTGTTATTGATGAGAAACAGAAAAAGAATATGTACTGCAGAGCAAAGGCTAGGACAGAATTTTCTGGAAAATGGACCAACAATGATGCAGGCGCAGGAGGCTCGTCACTTTGAAATTTCATAAATAGCTATTCATCACGAGACATCATCCTCCTCCTGAACAGTGACAGTTTTCTGAAATGCAGACAAGCAAAGGCATTGACTGGAAGAATACCTCTCCTCCTGATGAAGTGGAAGTCTCAGGGACTGGTAAAATGCAGTGAAATTATCATATCGACAAGAATAATTTACTCATACTTAACGAACCCCACATCAATATTTCACCCTGACAAGACGGCAGCACTGCACCAAATTTCAAAGAAACTTCAAAGTAACAGCAATTTTCTTTCACACATTAATGGCTAATCCAGTTCAACAGTCCCACTGTTTTATACTAAAGTGGGGTGGATAATACAAATGCAGCTTGCATGGAAATGTCATCACTATGTCATGAGATACGATGTCATGTTTTAGTCATTTTATATTTTATTAAGTGATTTAAGGGTGGCATCATTAAATCTAAATAGTGCCAGAGACATCAAAAAGGGGGTTCCTTTTATGAGCCATTCAAAACAAAAGACAAGGAGGATCTTGGGAGCCATTCAAATGAAACTAATGCAGTAGATTGGCAGAGGGAGTGGGAGGGCACTATGGCAGAAAGCCAGAACATAAGCTTGATGGCCAGCTTTGCTGTAACATACTCAAACGATTACAATTTTTTGTAGATACTGTCCTGGAGTACACCTGCAGCAATGTGAGAAGTTAAACCAATGACTTTTAGCATTTTAAGGGGTCAGCCACACAGGAGAGAGATGAAGTTTATTGTTGAGCCTCATGCCCAGGTTGTCAAATATTATAATATTAACCTGAACAAAGTGGCTTGTAGAAGATAAGAAACACAGAATGAGACTCAACAGCTACCCGCCAACCCAAAGTGACAACCTGGAAACATGAACACCACCTGTTGTATTGTGTGATTTATTTGTTTGTTTCCCACGTACGTTGGCATTTGATGACCTGGGCATAACCCCGGGAACCCCTAGTCGACATCTGCGGTAAACAGGGGAGCAAGCAAAGTGACTCATTTATTTGAATCTCTCATCTTCTGAGTCTGCACTTCTACAGCTCTTCCCGAGTTTGATCCGGAGGTTCTGTCAGTTTAGTAATGTTTGAATTAAACTCAGGGAGAACTGCAGAGGAGTTGATTTGGGAGATGACAGCTTTAACTATGAGTCATGAGGCCTGGTGTGTTATCACGACGGAAACCGGTTGGGGACGGAGGAAGATTTGAGAGAAAGTAACAGGCACAAACAAGTGCAAGCAAAAAAATCAGGATTCCCATCAGCAAGGGCTAATCCCTCTACATCTCTGCAGAGCTGATGTCCAGTATTTCAACAACGTGACGATATTATAGAACTTGTACTCTGTATTCTCTTCTTTGGTGGATGGATGTAGGTTAGGCTTTGTTAAACCAAATAGCCAATCAGAGTCTACAGATTGCAGGAACTGGGGAATCAGGTCAAACCATATAAATTCATTTATCATTTTCTGGTAACAGCTGACAGTTGTGAAATTTCTGCTGTTGAAAAGCCAAGATTATGGTGGCAACAAGAGCAAATGTGCTACGATGGGCCAAAGCATTGTATTAGGAGAAATGTTCTGAAGTGAAAGAACCTACATTGCTGAAGGTCAAAAAAAGGGAAAACTTATACTGAAATCCAAAAGAACCAACAACAACGGAGACATCCTGCAATATGTGCTGCCAAAACAAATGCAACAGAAAAACAGAATATTCAGAACAAGTTCTCAAGTAGGAGTGCTGTATATATGTTGCTCTTGTATAATATTGTGAAAGACTAATATGTACCTTTTTATGTCGCCCCATAACTACACTTTTCTTCTAGCTTCAAAAACGAACACAGTCATAAAGGTGAATTCCAGATGCAGGTTTAGTGAATATTTGTATGAACCTCAAAGGTTTTCACTTCCAGGAAGAGAAGGTAATTTAACCTGTGAGTCGGCCTAACCTCACTGGCAGGTGGTTTTCTTTAACAAACCCCAAGTTCCTGTCTCTGTTGACGGGATGTTCTTGTTATTTTATTTATTTATTTATTTCCTGTAGCAAGGGCAAGTGTGCATTTAGAGTTTCTGTGCTTTTGGATACGGTCTTTATGCATCTTCTCCTTTCCATTTGCAGCACATTACTGTTGTTCAATTCATTTTGGATTTTCATGTGTTAAAGCCCTGCCCTGTACCATGCTGTCATTCTGCTGAGAGTTGCACTCTTGCATCTCTTTTGGCTCCAATTAACAGTTTGAACTGATTCTGGTCTCATGCTCGTGTTCGCATATTGGATCCACTACAATTCACTATAACTGTCACACAGTAGACACAGTGACAAATGCAGCTGGGTGCGAGGTTAACAGTGAAAGATGTTTCCATTTAATTCTTAATCTTGCTTAAGTTCATTTTTAATCCTCCTTGTCTCTATTCGGTATGATTTGTATGATAGGTGCAATGGAACAGGAGAAGTCACGATGCCGATATTGACTCATGCAGATCAACAGCTTTATCTCTCTTTGTTCTGGTCCCCTGGGAGACCTGACGGCAAGAGTAAGAAAGATGAAGAGAGAATGAGAATCCGTCAGTGAACGCTGCCTGCTTTCCTCTGGGAAAACAGGACATTCAGTACCACAAACATTCAGGCAGATCAATTTGACGACGAGACTGGAAAACAGTCGAGAGGCACGTAGTCACATCCAGAAGAATCACACGCGGCATACGGTACGAACAAACACACTCACGAACAAACACGCAAGCTTTTTTCTACCCACTTGCTCTCCCTTTGCAGATTAACAAGCTCACCGAGACATAAACAAAACTGAACTTTTCAAGTTAGAACAAGAATAGTTGTGTTTCTACCAATATAATGAGGGACCATTGTGTCTGCGTATGTGTGTTCATGTGCACAAGCAGGCATGTTTTTTTTTGATAAAAAATACTCAGTAACACAGTCCATTTCATGATGTGCAAGGAAACAACAGATGTTGTTTTTTTCCCCCCAGTGCTGTACCATATTATTGAGAGAGAAAAATAATACCTGAAGATCTAACACATTCTTGTTAAAGTCAATCCTTCAAATGTCCTCAAGGTTTTCTAATAAAAATGTGGGAGTCAACGTATGAAATTTCACATACTGTCAAGCTGCATTTCTAAGGAGGATAGAGGGTGTTATGTTGTCCCCTTGAGACATTCGTGATACTGAGCTTCCTGACGTGGATATGGCAGATACACTATGGTTATAGCTATTACTGTTATTATTATTATTACTATTATTATTATAATAGTTGTGTCTTTCTAGCATAGAGATTTCAGAGGAAATACTGTGCATGTGCCTGAAAAATATACGTACTGCATTTCAAAACATGTTTCTCTGGCCAAATGCTGCTTCCTGTCTTTCCTGAAAGGGTTTGCTTCTTTTTGTTCACCACTCTGATCTCCTTTTTCCTTCTTCCTGACCTTTTTCTTTCCCTGCTGTCAGATGAAAAGCGAAAACACTTTGAGTAACAACACTTTAGACCATGAGAATGATTTTACAGTCAGTCCACATCATTTGGTGTTTTGAATAGGTCATTTATCATCTGGTGCACAGTGCACACCACCGCAGGGGTTAGAAGAACACCTCTTAAATTTAGCAGTCATGTCACGAGTCTAAAACACTTCCTTTACTGCACAATCCATTAAGAGGAAGATAGAGTCGACTAAGACAAGTCCACTTTAGAATATGCTAACATCTCTTGCTTTGACTCTTGCCCTGAGCATCCTTCTAATCCCCCTTTGTGTTTTCTGAAGTGCATCCACTGGTAGCCCCTCTGTAACAGGAGAATGGGATATTATCAGGTGTTAGAGGATGTTAAAGGACAGGTAGACTGTCATCATCTTGTGCTGTAGGAGGATTTCTTGATAACCTTTACCCTGAAGACTTCCAAATACACTGATATCACTGTGGAAGAAATGGGGGACATGCTTTATCTGGCCTGCAGGTAAAGCTGCACTCTGTCCTCACACATTTCATTTTTTTTTTCCAATCACAGAATGTGAAAACGGTTTCAAAGCCTGCCCCTGACCCGAAAGAACAGGTTTTGTTATTGACGTCAGCGTGTGCGCTTGAGAGGCAGAGAGAAAGAGAGAGAGCAAACCAGAGATGTAACATATAAATCAGAGAAAGACAGCAAGACAAGGCAATCAAGGCGATGACCTAATTCAACACAGGTGACCCTCAAGGGCTGTAATCACGTTGATACACGATACTGTGGTTGTCTTCTTGTATTCCTTTTTTTTCTACACTTTGTTTAATTAATTGCACTTCCCCTCAGCTCTTGGTGTAAGCATCAGCATGAGTCACGTGGGGGCCAGTCAGAGATCCTTGTGCCCATTCAGCCCAAACTATCATGGATCAGGGGTTAGTTAGCTGTTAACTTAGCACCGCACCACTTTTGGTCGTCTAACTTAGAAACGCTTAAACTATCTGCTAACGAGGCAAGTGAATCTTATCCCATGATAGTCTACCTATACAGAAGTATAAGATATACAACTGTATAAGAAATGAAAATGCAATTTTATCTGTAATATTCAATGAGCTCATTAGCTAACTCTGGAACATGCACACTGATGTGTGAACTAAACTGAGATCCATCGCCCCTGTTAAATAAATGATACAAGCTGAGTTTCTCATATATTATCTAAAGATATGTTTCCTTTAATTTAGCACTGTGGATCACATACACTGCTGGAAACTGCAGGAGGAAACTGGAGGACGACATGTTGAATGGTCTTTGTCACTCAGTGTCTGTGCCCCCGTTGGGCGTGGTCTGCAGTACATCTGTGTTGAATCAGGTTATTCCCTGCATGATTGTCTTGTTCGTACTAAATTTGTTTTTAACAGCACTCATGCTGTGAGGCCTTTGGCTGAAACATGTCAGCAATAATATATATATATATATATATTTTTTTTTAATCCGCGTGAATCCTTTCTCAAACTACTCTAATTAGTTTTCGTTGCCTTTAGTCATGGACCTGGCAGGCGATAACGTTAATGAGTCATTTTCAGAGCAGTCATTTAGGTTGTTTGGGAAAGAGCAGATATCTAAATCACCTAATTTGTCATTTAGGAATAATGATTAATTGAAATTGGAGTTCATGTGAAGATATGATAAGAGGCCCAGCATCTGAGGCGGTCAGCTCTCAATTTTTCAACAAGATTGTTCGATGTTTGTTGTATGATCATGGGTCATAGTCCACTGACTTCAATCCTTTCAAGAAACATTGAGAAAACACACCCTTACAGTAACACAATAATATCTCTTACATATATGAGCTCAGTGCTCACTGAGTGTGTGTGTGTGTGTGTGTATTCAGTGAGTACAGAGCCCACAGGTGTTGGAATGCTGTGTGCAGCCAAATCACAGGTGGGCTGTCCTATAATTATCCACATCACCTGACCCCCACACGTCTGCACATACGCCATATGTAACGAGTGAGTGCAGAGTTCTGTCTTTTCATTTAATTATGATGCAATGATTGTGTAGCGAAGTTGATATGTATGCGGTATCTCTAAATAAAAGGTCTCCACCGGTCCATGTGATTCAGTTAGCCAAATCTAATGTACATAAACTAATAAAGACCCACTCTGAAAGTGACCTAGGGCTAATTACACCCATTTCAACCTGAGCCAAAGGACAGTGCCGCAATTAAGTCTGACCCAATTACAGCAAACTGTTGTGAATAAAAGAGATAAACGGAGAAGCTGTAAGTGGAGATAAAGATGATATCAAGCTTAATCAACCTGCTGCTGGGCAACGTTCACTACCTGTCATTAAATAATTACTTTCTGTACCTTGATGATGGTTGAATCCTACTATTAATTAGACAATTAGTTGAATATTACATTAGAAAATGTAATTAAGTAATAGTCAGTGATCAAGCGCTCTTAGTAAAAGGACGCATCTCAGTTTATTTAGGAAGCAGTAACAAATCTTTCAAAATAAAAGGAGACATGTTGGGGAAAGACTAATTAGTCAGCACAAAACATCAGTGGTGGTTTTCTGTGGTAATGTGACTCAAGTCCACTTGAACCTCAATTTGGATCCGAGCCAAGAAAAGTCTGTATTTAATGATAATCACATTATACAGGAAGCCCTCATGAAAAACTATTGCCTGCTGTTTTGGAGTCTATCTGCTCATCACATACTTGGACAGGTGTTGCAGAAGAAGAGCATATGTGCTTGTTTGGGCAAATATTCAAGTCTGCTGTCCAGCTACATTTCGGTCAGACTGCAGGATATAGATTGGGGCCCTAAGGGCCAAAACACCTGAGGTGAGAAGTCCATAATTTTCTTACTGCATACCAATGTTGACCATAGGAAAACATCAGCCGAGTGAAATGTGTGGCTATCATAGGATTTGACTTTGGCTTATTACTTCTGAGGGTTGGATGTAGAAGCACTACTAATTTCTGCCTGAAAATGCTGAATAAAAAATGAAATGTCATTTCTAATGGTGAGGAAATTCAATCTTCTTCTGAGAAATTTCATCATATATTTCTGATAAATTTCATCACATATTTCACCAGAATTGGTGCATAATTTGCCCCAAGAATTATTCAATTGTTCTCCCTTGAAGACTGCCTAATTTCATATATTTACACTATTCATGCATTCATGCTACTACCGTTTACACGTTTTAGCATGAATGGGAAACATTACCAGCACTCTCACAGGTACTAATTCACCAGACTCTAACAACTTGCAATTATTTGATCCTTAAAATCAAAGTTTCAGTCTTCTCAGCTGGCATCAAGAAAGGCAAATGTCTCATGACAGACAAAACGGCACGCTATTATTACTCTGAGGCATGAAAGACTGTTTTTTTGGATATGTTGCCAAAAAAACTTAAATTACCTTTTTGAGCAGTGGCTTACACCATCACAAGCAGAAAGGCTGGAGAAAAAAGGTCTAACAGACCTAGACTGACAAAAGAATCAGACAAGGCTGTCTCGTGGAATAGGAAGCTGACTGCATCACACATCAGTGTTGAATAAGAAAAAAGAAGAAGAAGAAAGTGTCCCTTCAAAAGTAAAGTGGCGGTATCAGACAACAGAGATGCTGTGACAGATGTAGCAGCTCAGAGAACTTTATTAAAATGTCAAAACAAAGTTAAGGTCCAAGGGCTAAAAGAGCAGCTGAGAACTGATTAAAATCAGTTAATACCGACAGTTCACTTTCGTAATCTTGAAAACATAAAACACACTCCCAGTTGAGATGCCAGCAGACGAGCTGGCGAGTGTTTAGAAGTGATCTGCTTCTTCGCTTGGAATGTTCCTCCTGATTTCACCTCATTTCCCAGAAGTTGCCCTCACAGTGTGGAATTGACTCACCGTTGACTCACAACAGTTGAACAGCATGCCCATACAGACACCCACGATCAGCGCAGGACCTTTTTTAAACTGCATTTTAGAAAATCAAGTCTTCATCTTTTATCATGGGTACCCGTGAACGAGCCACTTGTTCTCAAAAAAAATAAATGACAACCTGTGTTTTAATGAGGACAAGAACAGAATGTGCTGAAGCTCAAGCCTTCCTCTTGAGCAAATCTTTCTGTAGCCGTACACATTATTTTTAACCAAAAGAGAATACAAATGCAGATTGTTCAAAGTTGTAATCTTAGGAAGCTCAATCTGTTTTTTTTTTCTACAGACTTGGACCAATTTGGGGCAGATCGATCATGTTAATTATTGAATAGAATGAAACTGATCACACAGTCGATCAGCTCTCTCGTGGCTTTTTAGTGCTTTTGATTCAGTCGTGATCCGTTCTTCTTCCTCGAGCGGGACATAAACACTGATTTGCAGACATATCGTATGTGTTCAAATCCAAAAGCTCAGACAGATGCTCATATTGTTGTTTCACTACAAAAGCGATGAAACAGCAGAGTCCAATTCCCCCAAACATTTCAACAAACATGGACGAATACGTACAACTTGCTTCTTCATTGCTCTTGGATCATTGCACTGTAGAGTGCTAATTGTAGGACGATTAACAAAACACAATTCGACTTGATCTAATGGTCAGTGGATCCCATCCAATGTTCACATATGGAAGCCAGTAAATCCATTATTTGCTCCCAGTGTGTTTGGGAAAGTATTGGTTAGAATTGTTGTCTCACAACAAGAAGGTTTCTGGTTCAAACCCCGCCGGGGCCTTTCGGTGTTAAAGTGTGAATCAGTGTTGTTGGCGACTTGTCCATGTTACCGCCTTTCACCCAACGCCAGCTGGCGTCGTTTCTTAGTCATATTCTATAACTTAAATCATACTTATAATATTGTTTTAATGCATGACCATATTTCCACCTTAAATATTAATTTCCTATATTATTCAAAGACTAACTTTAACCTGATAATCAACAGAAGCAGTGGACTGAAAAATACAGTATGTGTAAAAGCATGAGCGCATATAATTATAAGAAATGTACATGTAAAATCGGCTACATTTTGTGAATGCTAATTGTATTTTCTCCTAGCAGGATGCAGACTTGCTCTTAACAGCTTAATTTATATTTTCTTCCCATCTGTTCAACATACATTGAACAGATTGGAAAGCATCTCTCCCATCCTCTCTGTGTTCTGACTGACAATGGTTGCATACGAGCAGCGTTTCCCTGAGAGTGCTGTTTCCGTTGTGCTTTCATTTTCCTTAAATCAGTGAGTTGTATGGCTGATTCAAATTTCAGTAACTTTTTTTTTAATGTTATTTAGTCATGGCCTGTCATCAAACACATTATTGGCAATGTCCATGCAGTTTCTCTCTCTTGCACACAGAGAATGGTGCAGCAGTGGGCCAGTTGGAGTGAGGCGGTTGAATGGAAATGACCTCCCTGGAACCTGCTGTTACCCAGGGTCCTTTGGGTCGCACCAGCATGCCCTGCGGCAGCACAGTTAATGGGATAGCAGCAGGACTGCTGATCAAGCACACCGGTGGCACACACCTCGCTACACACTCCCGTACACACCACAGCAAGCAGCGGCTGCAGTGCCGGCGTGTTCAGCTACACTTTCACAGAGACACACCTACACAAAAAAACCCCATGCAGCCATCATCATTAAAGGCAGACAGACACACACTAAAAATTGCACACCTCCCTCAGGATGTTCGGTACATGTCTGTCGCACAAGCTTCTGCCGCACTACCTTTACTACACACAGAACACAACACGACATCTCCGCCTAAGTCACAGCAGTGAAGATTGACACTACCATTGTAGCATCCAGAATTAACATCCACAGTGCGCAGCATTGGGGAGATGCATGGTTATATCACTGGTTGTTAAAGCATGAATCAATAACCATCCTGTCAAACACTAAAAAAATAAGTTGTCTATACTTGGAGGAAGTTGGCACATTTGGTCTTTTGTTTTTTATAGTTTATGCATGTCTCGAAAGCACACGTAAGATCAATAAAAATCATGTTATGGTTTGTATTAAGACGTGAACACAGTAGATCTGTCTTAACCCTTCTTACCTTCAACATAATGTAGACTAAGCTCTATCGCTTGTTACATTTACTGTTCAGCTTTCACAGGTCTGACTCATGTTCCTCCCTTTTGAGTCAGAGTGCACTCATTTGTTTACTCAGTTACTGTTGAACTGTTGGAGATATATTTCATGTCTAACCTCATTTCCATGGTAATTATATTAGTAAAATTATGAGCTCAAATTATACATGCAAGCGGTTTACAGCGGTACATCTCATGGGCGGAGGCTTTCATTCAATGCTCAGCGTCAGATACGGCCCGATGATAACACCACTGCAGTGCTGGGTGGTTGTAATGTATGTGATCATCCACTTTGGGATGGAGGGCTTTCATCTAAAGTCAAGTGACTAAGTGAATATGAGCGGCCTTCGGTTGTCGTAGTTTCATTTGTGGTGAGTTTTCAGTGCAGATGCTGAACATTTCAGTGGAGGAGATTACCGAGTCTTTCTTTAACTTGAACGAACTCCACCGGCAGCAGAAACTTACAGGAGAAAACTATTCTTTCCACACTCAGTATCTCCATTGCCCCGATGTGTAGTTACATTTTTGAGGAGGCGCATGTCAACTAGGGTGAAGCTATGTGCGTAGGCTCCGAATATCAACCTGTGTGGTTATATCACCACAACAGTGTCACCGTGCTGCAGTTGTACTGTACTGCTGCTAGCGCTGCATCACGATGAAAGGATATGCACGACATGCAGATCGTGAAGGACACTCAAGAAAAAGAACAGCCCTCGCTTGATTTAACCTGATTATCCATAAAGTCTTCATAATGCATGAGTCCAGCAGCTGCAGTCTGGTATATTCGCGTGTTCAGACGATGCAGCACCTCTGCCAGGTGCTACATTGGAAATGAGCCGCTGTACACACTTGACAGGTTGGATGCGATCCCTAAAAAGAAGTGCTTCATTACTGTGCAGCGGCATGTGCTGCACGTCGGTGCTTTATGTTCCTGCTTGAGTATACAGTGTATTGTGTCAGTACTCTGTCACCGGTGGCTTGTGTATTTGATTATGTTTGCGTGGTGGAATAAAAACAGCAGCTTTTATGAAATGGAATACATTTCTTCGACTTTCTATTTCTCCAGAGCTGTGGAAGCTCTGTGTTAATATTCTCAAACAAATTCTTTTGGGCACGTTCTCTGTCTGTCTGCCACTCTCACACTCTCTTCATCTCACTCCCTCTCTCTGTTTCTTTGTTTCTGGAGACACATTTAAGTCTGTACACACATATTTATAGAAATGCAGTATATAAATACGCCGCTGACTTACTGGCTGGGTGATGATACAAAAGCTTGCATGCAGATCATTTATTTCTGATTTAAAAATAGCTCATTTCTCCCTTTAGTCAGCTAAAGCTCGTCATACTGCAGTGTGTGGTTTCTAAAGGTGGTGAATAGAAGCAGAATACCTGGGAACCTCAGCATGGTGGAAATATATTCCTGTCACCAACCACCATCACTATTTACTAATTCAATTCCAAACTGAGTGACCTGAGTTTGAATTTTTCAGTTCATGCATTTCACCTTGAATCTTGCATTATATAAACTCGGTATTGTTCCTATATTTAACTGGATGTCTGACTTTTCTTAAGCTCTTTAAAGTACAACATCATGAAATATTTAAGGCAGAGCAACAACAGGTTCATGGCTATTGTTGAACGTGCCTTATTACAGAGGTTTGCATAACTGGTTTGGAGTGCTGCTCTCTCTTAGCGCTGCAAACGTCCTGATTTAAATCTGGTTTGACATCGTGTTGGGTGAAATACAAATCAGCTTAAAGCTGCCAGATGTACACAACCCAAATGAGATGAGCTACAACATTTGGCAGCTTTTGTGGATATATTCTTACTATCTGAAAGTCTTCATAGATGCTGTACACCTGTGGGATAGACACTGAACAGCTAAAGCCTCCCTTTAAAGCTCTCAGTCCCCGTTGTCATTAGCCAAAGACAGAGTATAAAAGCATCTATCACGCAGGGCGGAGTGACAAAGTCCCTCTCTTCTCGCCTGCTGTCATCACAGCCCATATCACTTCACACATCCACGTCTGTCTGATATTGTCCAGCCCTGCTTTAATTCCCCAAGTCCCACAGAAAAAAAACAATAGGGGATTGCGGGGTGGATGGATAAATGAACTGAAAAATGTACAAGGACAGGATTTGGAGGAACTTTTGATAAATCTTTGATTGCAGGATGTACAGTAATACAGATTTAGTTATTTCCCTTGTGCCTAAAGATTTAAAGGTGTTTCCCATCACCCCCCTCACCTTTTTGTGTCTTGTCCATCTCTCTGTTTGAGGCATGGCCTCTAGTTTCCCCTACACCTGGAAGACCTGCTTCCAATCATCTAATCAACCCCCTCACAGTCTCCATCCCCCCGTCCTCTGTGGGGTTTTGTTAATCTTGACTAACCCTGATCTACCTGTGCCCTAGGATCCCTCTCCTGCCATATCCAGCTCTGTCCTGTATTCTGCTCCAGATTTTGGAGCCAGCCCTGCACTGCCTGGAACAATCTCACATCTCAGACTAACTAATTCTGATCTAAGGGCTTGTGTTTGCATACTGAACTCGCTGCTGTTCACCACAACAGATGTTACTTCAGAATGAGCCTTTACAGACAACCGCAGGTCTTTGTGGAACAGAGAGAAAGGATTTCACAACCGTCGTTCATTTGACTTGAATCAAGGGTCGTCCGTCAATGTGTGGTGTCTGAAATACACGGTCGTTTACCATACAGAGAGGGTCAGACCAGAGATGCAATGGGTTGAGGTCATCCGGCGTGTTTGAAGTTCGACGTACACTAGCAGCTAAAAGCCAAGATATTTTTGTGTCTTCTGCTTCCATTTATATCATTCTTTGTTAAAGAAGAGAGCATATACTCGAGGATATACTGGTTATATGGAGTGTGAATGTGAACTTCAATACTGTTTTGAGACAGGAAATTTATTTCCTCTGCGGATTCGTGCTTGATTATAGCATCACTCATCAAAGCACACCTCATTAAGGCTCGCGAAGCCACACTTTAGGTTGTAAAAACACAACACGCATCACAAAAAAAAGGCAAAAGCAAGCCAGCTGCAGTCACACTATGCAGTGAATGATTTGGTTTGTCGAAACGTTACGCAGCTACAAAAAGCTGTCTCCGAGCTACGCTCTCCCACAGCAAAGTACTTCGTGACAAATTGAGGAAACAGCTTGTGAATTACTAATTGCCACTTGATCAGCAGGAATGTTTGAATCAGTGCCTTAATCTGCCTTTGCACATGTCCCATGTTTAGGTGAGTCTGCCAGATCCCATGTACCCCCGCCTCTCTGACAGCGTGGCACACAGGATATAATGTGATTAGACGTGACCCTGAACAGTATGTAATGACATTAGTGGATGGCAGAGGATGCGGCACAGGTGGGGCCGACAGGTATGATTGAGGTAGTGCGTTGCGTGTTCATATCATGGCTGGATGTCAGAGGTGTATGTATTTACGATGTGTTACACCTTCAAAAGACTTTGTAAAGCTGGTGGTTTTTAATTTTGTCACTATTCCCATATCTCATATCAAACTGTCATAATTATTAGACGTTAAAGTCGTCAGCAGCAATGTCTGTTAGATGTCTGTCATCTTTCAGACTTTTTTTTCCAAACATTTGATCAGTTTGACAGTCAGGTGGATTACTGAATTACTATATGCCTTGCTAATAAGCTACAATAAGTTGACAATGGGGAAAAAATATAAATATTTTGTAAAGAAAAATATGAGTGTCATTTATGCAACATTGATTCCAGACCACAGAGGGATTGGTGATCTTACAAGAGGTTTTGGATTCATTCTGACTAGATCTCATCTTATGAGTGAATTTTATGTATTGATCATCTTGACTGTAAAACATTACAGGCCTTACAGTTGTGTAGAAAAAAAACTATGAAGAATTAGATTAATTGGTTTTATTTATTATTATTATAAAATATATTTTGACCTCACATAACTCATTTTTTGTGTATGGGAGTGTGATGTCAGGACATTTTATGGGGAAAGTGAGGACATGTGACCACGCCTCACTTCTTTGAGGGTCTGTTTTAGGTTTGAAGGTTTGACTTTAGGTTAATTCCAGATTAGGGCAACCTTGGCATGTAGTGGGGACAGTTTAGGTTCGGGTTCAATCTGCAGAATGCATATCAATGAGGGTGCTCCCAAGTAAAGTAACACAAACGTGTGTGTGTGTGTGTGTGTGTGTGTGTGTACATATAAAGGCAATCTTCTAACACTGCAGCTGACAGGTTATAAAATATTGACTGTATATTACACTCTAGTGTCGCTGCCAGCAGTAAATTACTTGGAATTTTGGAAGCACACAAATCTTACAATATAATCATGTAAGCCATCCAGACCAGCACAGGATACGCGCCTCTCAGTTCTCTCAGTGCCCACTCATATATTGTTTGACTTAGAGTATTGACACACTACAGAGATGGAGAGAAACTAATGTTTGCTGACACAATAAACACTCAAAGTGTAATTATTACATAGAGATTTCATGTGCACACACCAGCTGGTCACCACTGAGGTGACAGTCAGCAGTAGTGAAATGAAAGTATGTCTTATTTTACTTATAAAATAGTATTTTATAGCTCTGTAATATGTGTGTGTGTGTGTGTGTCCATCCTTGGTGGCTCATTTATACCTACTAACAGTTAACTAGCACAAAGTTGAGCTGCCATGTCATCAATTTACTCTACACTGTGTCTCCGTCCCTGAACACACAGGCGCTAATAATATACATTAAGAATGGCCTGTCTGGGATGAGAGCATTAGCATCCCCACCCGGCTTGGTGGCATTAGCATTAGCATAGTTGGAAGGGCTCGATTCCATGCAGCAGACCCTGCAACGAGAAGATAAGGATTGTACAGACGGTACACAGCAAAGGTCTGCTCAGTCCTCCCTCCACACATGCTAATGTTTCCGCCTCCCCCCATCCTGCTGACTCTGAAACATCCAGCCGGCCCGGGGAGAGGAGGCATTAAAACTATCTCTACTATTACAAGCAATATAAAACATGCACATGGGGGCACTTGCACATGCACAAACACATTTTTTAAAATGTGTGTCTGCATACACACACGCTCTCCCAAACACCATTACTCTACATAATAACTGTGAATTGATAGGAGGGAAAGGGGCTGCAGGAATCTTTGTCTTGATAGGGCTTATTACTGTGTTTGATAGTTTGTAAGGGGCACACATTTTTACCGCTGTGGCTCCATAACCTCATTAGGTTATCTCCTATTATAATAAAGGATCCATATATGTTGTTAATTGTTTGACTAATTACGGCTATTTTTCCAGTACAGTGAACCCTCATCTATCGCGGGAGTTACGTTCCCAAAGCGATAGGTGAAATCCGCGAAGTACCGTCACCCCCCCCCTCACTTTTTACATGCAGACGCGGCGAGACTAAGCAACATGAGCGATAAAGAACAACGAATGCGGTCTTCCTTCGCTGGGTATGGATTCCTGAGCCGAGCCAACACGAGAACAAAATCTAGAGTTGGGAGCGCGGGGGGTTACGCTATACGCGTATATGATCACGTCTTTGAAAAATCTGCGATGCATGCCGAAAGGTGAAGCGCAAAGTAGCGAGGGATCACTGTATTGTTTTTCACTACAGGCTTTTTTGCCTTAGATAAATGAATTTTGTGAGGAAAATCATGACTTAAGTTAGTGCGCAACCTTGAGAAGACAATAATTCCATCTCATTAATTATTGGTCAGAATGTTTGAATGACTAATGGTGGACCTCCATTATCACCTCCATGCAAGACTGTTAGCAACAGACATTTTGGCAACAACAACAAAAAAAATGTAATAATGCAGCAGTGTAATAATGTACCTAAGATAAAAAAAAAGAAGACAGTTCCCTCCATTATGTGTCACAGTAAACCTTGCCAAGGGGACAGTGGATAAACACCAGAGCCATAAAAGTGGAACACCCACACTCACCAAAAAATATAAAAATGACACTTTTGTTTTTGCTCACAATTTTCATGAGTTGAAAAAAGACATGTATGCACACAGATTTTTATAGAAGAACATTTGTTAATGTCTGTGTTAGCGAGTACTTCTACTTTGTCTAGATAATCCATCCACGTGACAGGTGTGTCATATCTCCAAGTCAGCCAGCGTTGTGAACAGTGCCTCGTGGCGGCAGCGTTGGGGTTACTGTACTAGCAAGCATAAGCCACAGACAATGAACACAGGTGCATTTTATTGGTGGCAGCTTAAGTGCACAGAGATAAGGTTGCGACATCCTGAAGCCCATTGTGGTGCCATTCATCCCCCGCCATCGCCTCATGTTGCAGCACGATAATGCAACGGCCCCGCGTACAAAAGGCTCTGTACACAAATCCTGGAAGCTGAAAACATGCCAGTTTTTCATGGCCTCCATACTCACCAGACATGTCACCTATTGAGCATGTTTGGTCTGGATCTTAGTCCTGCCAATATCCAGCGAGTTTGCACAGCCATTGAAGAGAAGTGGGCCAACTTTCCATAGGCCACAATCAACTCCATGCGAAGGAGGTAAGTTAGACTCCATGAGGAAAATTGTGGTTTTATTTGAGTTAATAATAAGTAATAAATGTTGCACACTTTGCATACAATAAGTAATTTAGTCTGTAGACTCAAACAGTCAAGCAGAATAAAACCCACACATAAAACTCACACCGGGGACCTCACAACGACGACGTTACGGTTAGGATTCTCGCGTGATCTCATGATCTCGCGTGAATACGGCTAGTTCACTACGCTGCAAGTACATGCCCGGTGTGAGTTGACGCCAGGCAGAGGACGGAGCAAAACCGTGGCGTGGCCGTTCTGTGGCGCTTACGTCCCCGGTGTGAGTCCTGTGTAAGGTTAGTAAACTGTCTGAAGCTGGAGAAACGGCACTGCCATAGTTGATGTATGAGATGGATGAGGGCTCCAATAAAAATGTCAAACTCTTTGTGCTTTGTCCATTCTCATTTTTTTTTCTGTTTTCAGATCTGAAACAGAAAAAAGTAATAATGCATAAGGCTGCGTCCAGATAGACTTTGGCCCTGCATGGGAAAGACGGAGCCACCTCATTCATTTAAATGAGACCATTTCAATAATGAAGCAGTGTAGTAAAAAATGAAAAAAATGCAGGGTTATCCTGCAAAATCGAACCAGACTCAGCAGCACTGACAATGACGCTGTGTTGACCGCTCAAGAAGGTGCATGTTGTGTTTGTACTGTTTGTGTTGCCATCCTTGCGATGAAAGATAGAATTGTCGCCTTGGTGCTGTGCAGAGTTCACGTCTGAAACATTTTAAACCGGTGGAGCTGCTACTCAAATTGACCTTTTATCATATGTTTGGTCTCACCAGCAACCTGTCTACACCAATGCAGTCTGAATTTGCATTTCCATGCTGAACAATGACAATGTTTCAAATCTAGGGAATATGATGTACTAAAAGAAGATTATCTGGTTAAATCCAAAACACACATTTGTACCTGTTGTGTGAGTAACAACCAGAAATGGTGAATTGGCAGGACACGCATTCATTACAATTCAGCCATGTCTATAATGTCTATACTATCAATACTATCAATGTCTATACCTAAAGCATGTAAATTAGACCTTTTATCTGCCTGACACTTGTGATCACCTCACGCATTTCGTCTGACAATTTAACAACGTGAAGAATGGTTCTCATATTTATCTGGCCCTTTTCCACGTATTGACTCAGAGGCTGGTGCCGTTCAAAGAGTTTCTGTTTCCCTGTCGGGAGTGACAGGAGGGACGACTGTGGGTGATCTGCTACCTGCAAATCCCGCTGAGCCTGGACCTGACCTCAAAACTGGGATTGTGATGCGGAAGCAAATTTGCATGTGAGAAATACTGGCAGCCGTAAGACAAAACAAATGATTTGCACATTTTATAAAGTAGACTGTTATGACTGTCTAGCACTCTCTTATTCATACCAGATCTTGGATGGACTCACAATCACTGAAGGCTTTTGCCCAGATGCCAACATCAAGAAAGAACTGGAAAAGAAGTTGGTGGCAAGTGCATGCTGGAGACTGTCATACTACTAGAGGAACCAGTTGTGGACAAAGACATCGTCCAGTGTTTGCAGAAAAAAATCAAGGACTACTCTGCTGAGCTGGCCAAGAAAGCGGAAAAACTTTCCCCTGGTTGGCTGGATCCACTCAAAAAATATTACATGTCATTGAAAGATGTCACAGTGGCACCATTTTAGAGCTTCTTAAGGGTTCACTGTGCAAATGCAAGGTTGTGTTTTGACTAATATGAATTTAAAGCATGTGCAATAAAATTAATTATTCAAAAGTAAAACATAGAGCATCTTTTTGATCTCATTAATCCCCATTATGGAACAATCAAAGCTAATCGTGGAGTCTTCGCACTTTTGTCAGCATGCTGACATTGAGAGTGTTGCACAAGTGTAACACTGTGCAGAACCGCAGCCAGGAGAAGTGGACTGCACACAAGAAGAGACTGGTGGGCCAGATCTTGGATGGACTCACAATCACTGAAGGCTTTTTCCCAGATGCCAACATCAAGGAAGAGTGCAAGGCTGCAAGACCTGGAAAAGAGGTTTGGTGGCAAGCACATGCTGGAGACTGCCATACTACTAGAGGAACCAGTTGTGGACAAAGTCATCGTCCAGTGTTTGCAGAAAAAAATCAAGGACTACTCTGCTAAGCTTGCCAAGCTGAAAAACCTTCCTCTAGTTGGCTGGATCCACTCAAAAATTTTACATGTCATTGCAAGATGTCACAGTGGCACCATTTTAGTCATCCCAGCTAAGTGTTGCACTATTATGTCATCAAATTAGTGCTGTGACCCCAAAGTGGTTTTCTCCGGGAGCTCTGGTTTCTCCACTAGGCTTAATTTGCTGAAAAAAAAGACTAAGATTGACATCAAAAGAAGATCTGGCATACACATGCAACAGTTTAGGCTGCATTCATCAGCGTTTAGTAGTGCTCCAATGTCATCATACTAGTGTGCTTTCCAGGTGTGAATGTGTGACTGTGATCAGGGCGTTTTTAGGAAACAGAATCACACCGACTGCTAACATCAGTAGATTGTACACAACAGTGGTTTTACCCCGGGAGCTTTTCCCACGTGCACCTTATGAAAAAAACAAACAAACAAAAAGGTCTGTCTGTGAACAGACAGATGCATAATGAGATTACCCCTTACGGAGACACATTGTCTAAATTTTAAAAATACACTGTACACTGTATTCATTTATACTGTTTTGATTTATGTATTTTGTGGTTGATATATGCCATTAATTAATTGCTGCTACGAGACTCCAAGCGGACTGACAAACTTTTTGCTGCAACATCCACGTGTTACACAAGATGGCCGCAGGCACCGCAGTGAAGTCTGACGTCAGCCAAGTTTCATCCAGTATATAAGTTTGATGCAATATATTCAAGGTTCACACCCAATATTCAAGATTCAAACTTTCTATTGCAGTGCTAGCATTAGCTCAGCTAGCGGTAGCTTCGTTGTTGTTCTTGGAATGTGTGGGACACGCCCACATTCTAGGGCGTATCCCATTAGAAGGGGGCGTGTCCATGTTGGATGGGGGCGTGAAAGGATCAAAGAGAGTGTTCCGGATCTCATCCTTATATATACCAGACAGTGAGACAATCATCAGAAGAGAAGGAGACCGACCCTGTTGAGTCAAATATCCCAGAGATAGAAGACAACCCTGTCGATATTATGGAACAATCGAAGATAATCATGGAGTCTGCAGATCCTTCTGCCTCCGTTTGTGAGTCCACAACTGAGGCAGAAAGTGTGACGCAGCTTCGCACTTTTGTCAGCATGCTGACACTGAAAGTGTTGCACAAGTGCAACACTGTGCAGAACCGCAGCCAGGAGAAGTGGACTGCACATAAGAAGAGACTGGAGGACCAGATCTTGGATGGACTTATCATCACTAAAGGCTTTTGCCCAGATGCCAAGAAAGTGTGCAAGGCTGCGTTGAAGGACCTGGAAAAGGAGTTTGGTGGCAAACGCATGCTGGAGACCATTATACTGCTGGAGGAACCAGTTTTGGACAAAGCCATCGTCCAGTGTTTGCAGAAGAAAATCCAGTACTTCTCTGCTAAGCTTGCCAAGAAAGCTGAAAAACCCTCCTTTAGTTGGCTGGATCCACTCAAGATGTACTATATGTCATTGCAAGATGTCACAGTGGCACCATTTTAGTCAGTAGTGCTGTGACCCCAAAGTGGTTTTCTCCGGGAGCTCCGGTTTCTCCACTAGGCTTAATTTGCTGAAAAAAAAAACACCTTCTGAATTGACATCAAAAGAAGATCTGGCATACACATGCAACATTTTAGTGGCAACAGTGGTTTTCTCCGGGAGCTCCGGTTTCTCCACTATGCTTAATTTGCTGAAAAAAAAAAAAAGAAGAGACTATTCCACCTTCTGAAAGAAGGTCAGAAGATCAGAATTTTGTATACAACAGTGGTTTTACCCCGGGAGCTCCGGTTTTTTCCACATGCACCTTATAAAAAAAAAACCTTACAAAAAAAAATAAATATATTTTTTTGTTTGATATAGTTTTCAAGTTTTCAGGTTATTTAATGAAGGCAACAGTGAATGGCCGTGTGTAATGGCACTGTGCTCTGACACGACACTTCTCCGGGACTGGAGAAGCTGCTGCAGCTACAGGGATTTCATGAACTGAAAGAGAAGCTCTTCATATATTGTTTAAATACAATAAAAATCATCCACATTCATAGTCCAATGCAGGCTGAATATTTAATTTAGTATTGAATGTATTTGATGATCGGTGACACAGTGTCAGCTTTTGGCACGTTACTCATACAGCGGTCTGTGAACAGACAGATGCATAATGAGATTACGCCTTACGGAGACACATTGTCTAAATTTTAAAAATATACTGTACACTCTATTCATTTATACTGTCTTGATTTATGTATTTTGTGGTTGGTATATGCCATTAAACTGTGTTACAGTGATTAATACAGCAGTTTTTAATTCCATAGTAATTATCTCAGTAAGTCTGTGAGGTTAAAGGCATGCTGAGTTTGGTCTCATAAACAGCTGCCTGGCCTGTTGTTGAGGTCTGCCATGATTAAAAATGAGCAAACTTCTTCATCAGAAGAACGGTAATGGGCAGAGGTATCGGGAGGATTTTGGCCCGTACACACATTCGCCAGTGTGTTAATGATGTCCTCATTGTTTAATATTGCTGCTACGAGATTCCAAGCGGACTGACAAACTTTTTCTGCAACATCCACACGTTACACAAGATGTCCACAGGCACTGCAGTGAAGTCTGACGTCAGTCAAGTTTCATCCAGTATATTCAAAGTTTCATGCAATATATTCAAAGATTAATTTGCTTAACTTCTTTTCATATAGCTCTACATATAACAAATTTGATGATCGGCAATTGCGGACAGACAGATGCATAATGAGATTACGCCTTACGGAGACACACTGTTTAAATTTAAAAAAAAAAAAAAAACACTGTACACAACAGTGGTTTTACTCCGCAAGCTTCGTTTCATCAAATTGTGACCCGGTGCAACCTAATGCACAAGACCCAGAATAATCTAGAACCCGAGACAATTATATAAATTTTATTTACAATATGTTTAGTACTTCTATTTTTGACGCGAGCCGTTGCTAAACCGTGTCAATTTCAACAGAGCAGATTTACAGTTTATCACTTGCATTTGGGATTCTCGCGTGATCCCGTGATCTCGCGTGAATACAGCTGTTTGCTACGCTGCCATTACGGGCCTGGTGTGAGTTGACACCGGGCAGAGGACGGACCAAAACCGTGGCGCAGCCATTCCGTGGCGCTTACGTCCCCGGTGTGAGTCCCGTGTTACGGAGACACATTCTTTGAATTTTAAAAAATACACTGTACACAACAGTCTCCCCAAGCTCCAGTTTTTCCCACATGCACCTTCTGAGATTAATGTTCTGAACTAAAAAAAAAAATTGGGATTGTGTGATTATGATTTCTTTGTTTCATCAAATTGTGAGCAGGTGCACCCAAATGCACAAGAGCCAGAATAAACTACAACCCGAGACAATTACATACATTTTATTTACAATATGTTTTAAAAGATGTTCGTCTTTGAACGCATATTATATATCATATAATCATACATTGAACACAGTAGCACATATCAAATCAACCATGAAATGATTAAGAAGAGAACAAACGTGGGACTAGACAACACTCAATCCCCTATTAACAGCAAGCTAAGGTGACTTAAACCACACAGTAAAGCACACATGCACTAATTCAGCAAAACCAAACCTAAAATGTGAAGTTTACTCTTGGCATTTATTAAGACTAATGGTTGAATGTTCAAGTATCTCGGGGTCTTGTTCATGCGTGATGGGGAAATGGAGCATGAAGTGGACCAGTGGAATAGAGCCAGAAGGCAAAGCTCTCCATTGTCCAGTAAATCTACATGTTAACCCTCATCCATGGTCGTGAACATCGGTTAGTGACTGAAGGAATGAGAGAAGCTTCATCTGTGGGGTGCCTGGGAGCCAGCCTTAGAGATAGGGTGAAGGCCTCAGACATCTGGAGAGAGCTTGGTGTTTGCGTTGAAAGGATCAGCATCTGATTAGGATGCCTCCTGGGAGATCTTCTGGCATCATCATCCAACTGGTAGGAGAACCAAGGGCAGACCCAGCACCCCCTGGAGGGACTCTATAGCCCATATGGCCTAGGAACACCAGCAGGAGCAGGAATGAGTTGGTGGGCAGGGGGGCGCCTGGAATGACATGCTAAACCTCAGATTAGTGGAGGGAAATGGACGAATGGCATCAACGGTGTTGTGGAAGTTCACATTAAATTTCATCATTATGAACAGTCCACTTTCATAAAGGTCTGACGTAGCTGGACGAGCTTTGCACCGCTGGCTTGTGGTCCAACTGTTAAAGGTTTCTTCTGATCATCATTCGCTTAATGAGCCGTCGTTCCGCTTGATTTCCTCTCTCTTCAGCGAGGCACCAAGGTAAGTGAAAGTGAAACGTAATTTCCGCTCGGCATTGTTTCCTTAATTTCATATTAACCGACCAGCGTGAGTGTTGTTACATCACGTGGGAGTCAGCGGTGCTCCTCGTTCATTAGTTGCAAACAGATATATTACATCAAAAGTATGAGCAAGGTCACGCACGGCACTAATCATCACGGCGGTGTCTTTGTAGTCTGAAGCTGTTTTTAACATCCTTAAACTGAAGCCACACGTGCAGTTCACCATGACAACTTTAAGAGCCTTTATTTGCCTATTTGATCACATTTTTCATAAGCCCTCTCCTCATTCTCACACGCTCAGGTTTTTCTGCTTTGACTGTGGCCTTTTTGATATGTGTAGTTTATTGGGCTTACCTCCAGTGTTTGTGTTTAGTCTGACAGATCCTGCTGTGGTCAGATAGGGGTGTTAAGGGATTGTCTGTGCCCTGAAGTGTGCTTAATCTCTGTCTGTTATATTATAATTTGTGCTCCTGTCAAAATGTGCAAATGTGATTTCTCTCCACGTAAATCTCCCAGATGAGTCCCATCTTGGCCTTCCGCTACCACATCTAATCCCACTGCATGCTGTGTTAAAACGACTCGGTGCAAATTAAATACTTTGTAGTCAAGGTACAACAATGGCAGGCATCCTGCCAGTGTCGAGTTCAGACCCTGCGTGAGAGCAAACTGTCACGCGTGCCACACGTGCCTCTCTGTCCTGACGGAGAGCAGCAATCAGCTCCGTTTATCTGCAGATAACCTGCATGTGCAGCTGAATACTTTCACAAATGGTACACTGCACTAATTCTCCATTTGTTTGTCCGTTTGCAGTAGCTGCTTTATCCAACCATGGCCTGAATCATAACCATCATCTGCCCACCGCTTGAGATGTTACCTCCCCAGAGTTGTTATTATCTGCCATGATGTTTCCAGACGTCTGGTTCCATCCTGGCTATGTCAAGTTGTTATCTGTCAAGAGACCAACATGTTCTCACACTTAACTCAGCCAGTACTACTACTTTTGCTTGAAAATGCAGCACTGTAGGTGCTTTAGCATCATTTCTGGACGCACAGGATTGTGCAGTCGAGTTAGCAGCAATAAATATGCAACCACTGGTTAGACTTTCAAACTATGGCTTACATGGTTACTGTATACTTGCAGAATTGTCCCTCAACACACATAATGTCTGTCTGCTTTAGGCTACAGCTGAACACAGAGACATACAGTAGGTGTAAATATAAAACACAATGTGAGTCACTAATAAGCCTTTGCACGTGTCTGACTGTTTTCATTTAGTTTAACTCTTCGAAAAGGGAGAAATGAAAGTGTATTGTTCTACAGGATGAATCATCTGCTCCCCATCCGATCACACCCTGTGACACACGTGCACACAGAGATCCACGCACCTGTTACACCCGCCAGCTTCAGATGAGACAATCTGGACGAGTGATTGATATTACAAAGACAGCGGATCGCTTAATGGCTTCCCTGATTGCTGCTGTAGGAGACGCTTCATGCGGCAGTGCTTTCCAACTGCTTCTTGTATGTAGGTCAATTTCATCAAAAGGAAAGAAAAAAAAACAAACAGGCAGTTTCTAGGACAGCACGTAGTGTTTCTTCCTGTTACTTCACATTAATCATGTCATCATAATTTTTGTATAAGTCCCCTGTAACGAGACAGCCAGGCTATAAAATGACTTCTCTTCTTTCGGTTCTGAGCGGTGACAAGGCACTTTTACTGCTGCGACACATTTCTGGGCTTATGTGGAAAAAAATAAATAAACATTTGAGAAGTTTCTGACTCTAACCACTTTTTTATGATTGTTTTTAATCTTTCTTCCAACACTGCAACACAGCTTACTTTGGCTAAAGGGGCTGATTTGGTGTGTGTGCATGTGTTGCCTCGGGTAAAGCTGAAACAATGAAATACAATCGAGAATCCAATTTGTGTAAAAGATACACGAGTCTGAAGACTTGACAAACACTGAAAGCACTGCCCTATGGTTTATAATGCTATTGTACATTCCTGTACAGTTATTGTGGCACTTGTTTTACGTTTTTATAAAGTAATCCAGCAGGAAAGTGAACAGTTGTTAATCCTGGCAGGATGATGGCACTACCTAACCCCCTCAGCCCGGGGATACCCGGAGCCAAACCGGGCATGAAAACCACCACTTGTTGTAGGCTACTCTTTTCCTGTCAAATGTTTCTCAGCTTTCTGTTTCATGGACTTTAAGAACACTTTAAGGAGGATAGATGCTGAGGCTAGATCATGGTGGAATACATTTAAAACACAATGGGCAGCTGCAGAATGGCAAAGCAGGTGTCTGTTCTACGTACTATATGATGTAAGACAGTAGTATAGTATTGTTATGTTATGCGGCCCAGCAGGACAGCAGGATAAAAAGCAAGAAAAAAAAATCAGGCTTATGAGAAAAAGAAGAAGAATGCATCCCAAATGAGTGTTTAAACTTCAAACAGAGGCGCGGGGCTGAGCCGGAGTGCTGCGAGCCGAAGGGAGCGAGCAGTGGCTATCCAGCGAACATCAAAGGCATGAAAACATCTCCCGGTGTGTGTGAGACTGTACGGCAGCTCCACGTGTGGGCATGGGCGGTGTGAAGAGTGTGGGCACTGGTTTGTATGAACGCTCAGGCCATCAGTGTTTCATTTGTTAATTAGCAGAACACACACATGCACACACTCTTATTTACTCTCTCTGCCCGTGGCTCTACTTACACTCATACACACAGTCATTAACAGAGCCGCTCATAGATTTGTTGCGATACACACACTGCCATGTGCTTGCAGCATTTCGCTCCATCAGAGGTGATTAGTCAACCTTCATGTCCGGTGGATCGCCTGCCTAATGGGTCCAAAAACAGGAAGTGTTCGGAGTGCTTCCTGTGCTTTAGTTACAAAGAACTATGACTATGATTTGTGTGTGTGTGTGCTTATTCAAGGTTAAAGCTCTGTTAATCAGTAAGAGTCAGATCAGTGATGGTAAACAGAGAGTTACTGTACCTCCAAGCTCAGCATTAATATTTAGCCATCTTTCCCCGTCACTCATGCTTCATGCAGGCAGCTGTCGTCAGCAAACAAACTCTGATAAACACTCTGCACACTCCCTGCTCCTCGCTAATTGGCAGTCAGAATTAGCAATAAGCTAATTAAGACAGTGAAACATCCAGATCCACACAGATTCTTTTTTCTCAAGTTGTGGTAGAGACCTAAAAGTCTTTCATCAGGTAGACAAACACGACTGCTCGCTAACATTAGCCTCGCCTGACCCCCTTTGAAGGTGTGTTAGATGCAAACTAAAGTTTCCTTACATCAACTGTGAACTATAGAGATATGAGCTGTAAGCTGGCTACGATGGATGCACCAGCATGTGTGGGGCAGTCTTTCTATTGGCAACATTGATACTATTTGTGTGTGTGCAGTTCAGTGAAGTGGCAAATAATTCCCGGGGAAGAAAATGGAGCGACGGAAACACAAGCTAAACCACTGTTAAAAACATTAATAATGTCACTTCAAGTGTGAGGTGCTGTGGTTGGTTTAAAGCGTTTCACTGATGCGTCATCGGCTGTGTTAACGTCCAATTATCCCATCCACAGCCGCAAACTGGGTAAAAAAATAATAATAACGATAAAAAGAGCAGGCGGTTGCCAGCGTTGAGAGGCTAAAGGGATAAGAGGTGCTAACAATAGAGAGCATTGATATTCAAATTTATCATAAAAGTGACCTATGCAGTCCACAAAAGAGGACCTGAAAAGACCTGTAGAGAAGACAGGAAGACCTTTTCAAAGTGCTGTAACTCTACCATTACTGAGCGGCCGTTATTCATTGTTTGCAGGCTTTACTTTGAGCAGACATTCATCACCCTGCCCTGTAATGTATAAAATGTTGTTCTGATGGGCTAATTATAGGAACTCGCACAGTTCAATGGCTTGGCTGCTAAAGGTCTATTCACATCTCGAACCATAGAAAATAACTAGGAACTATAATGGTTCAGTGTTGCTCAAGCATCCATATAACAGTGTTCTCTGAACAATGAGGTACTTACTTCTGTCTCAGAACTTCTTTAGAACTTTTCAATGACATAATGCTGCTTTAGGTGGAAATCATGGCCTATTATCTATAATAATATAAAATCTATATTGTGTGAATGGCAAAGATCTAAAGTGCATGCCAGATGTGAAATTAACCAATTCCCCTTTCCCTAGTGAAATGTGTACTCTGGACACAAAGTTTTAAAAAAATGTTGGAAAGTCTCTTAATTAATCTTGGGTGTTTTTTGAGTGTAACATAATAATGATCTCATCTCCATTCCCTTTAAAACTAGCTGCACCTGTATCTAGTGCCTTGTTTAAATGGAGGATTCTGCAGGTTGGAGAAGTGAAGGCATTACGTATGTAGCCATTCAAATAGCAGGAAGACACTGCACCACTGACTTTAGATCAGTTTATGTTGGTGAATGGCACAATCACATTCTGCTGCCTCAACATAGCAAACACTGTGCCCGACCACACCTCATCTTAAGACAACACAACCCATTGAGGCTGTATTTTCACTTTGGTTCATTCAAGTGGTTTAATTCATGAGCATGCAGTTGACTCATAACAACAACAACAAAAAGAAAAGGTATTCTGCCTGTTCTAATTTAAAAAAATGATGAAAGACCTGCATTCCTGTCTCATTAGTTTCAGAATGAGAAGGACTTTGACAAGCTATGGGCATGAAAGTGATCACATTACAACCAACGCTGCACTCAGGACATCGTGTTCCCAGTTTACATTTGAGCTAAAGAATTATCCTCGCAAATAGCTAGGCTAACACTTAAGCCTTTTGATGGCTGTTTATTCATTTCTTTGCGGGAATGATAAGGTCACTCCTGACACGTGGAGAGATGTACACAGCATCCTGGAGTGCCTGAAGAGTCTGAAGAACTATCAAATCAGCACGGCTCGAGATCCCTAAGGAAGGATGTTGCATGTTGTTTACGTGATGTGTGATATATTAGAAGAACAGAAGAGAGCAACTATCACTTCAAATGCAACAACTGTGTGTCAGCGGCAGCTAAAAAATATTCATGTGTGAGGTCAACTTGTGTAGTTTGTTAAATTATGCACGTCCTGATTCAGCCACTGGGCTGGGGAAAGCAGCGTGATCATTTCCAGATTAATCTTTTGAAGTATAATAATCAGGAAAAAATTGAGGGAAAAAAAAAAAAGTATACTGGCTCCACGTCGTCACGGTTATGCGTCGAGCAGCCTTCTGGCCCGTAAAACTGGGTTATTTGGGCTCATCACCGGAGCAATGAACATGATGCATGGCAGCAACATCTGTCTTGGCATGCTCTTCAAAACCTGCGAGGTCACAAATGTCTGTCGTCGTGACAACCCACCGCCTGATGCACTTATAGTAGCCGCCCCCCCTCCTTCCCGCACCTTCCTCTGCATCTCTGTGCCGCTCACCTATTCACCAGCCTGCCTGGGTGAAGAGCCGCATCGGCTGCTGAGTGAAATGATAATGAAGACAGGCTAAGAGTCCCCTCTCTCTACCCTATATACACTCTCGCTCGTATACTCATCCGCTCTGTCTCCTACTACCTCCCCATCCCCTCCACCACCACCACCACCACCACCTATTCTCAGTAAATCTGTCCAAACACTCCAGCTGTAACCTTCGGACGCTCAAGAACACTGACTCAATCTGTATACATGAATCCCTTATTGTTACCAAGAAATCAAATCATTCTGCTGGCTGCTGACAGGAAAATTGCCACCTTGAAAGCCACACACACACAAACACACACTCTCGTGCGCACACACACAGTGTGTGTTTTCATTTGCACCTGCCACCTCCACATTTCTTTCACTCCCTGGGTTCTTCTTCTTTGTCTCTCACCAGCTATTCGGGTAATCATTTTTAATAAAGGCTTATCGAGGAGCAGTCAGCGCCACTGTAACGTAGCCCACTCACCTGCGTGCGTCTTACATTAATATGTTTGAGTTTTCCAAGGTCAAATGACTCAGCCAGCTCGCAAAGCGACAAACACAGCAGCATGCCGAAAGGCGACCGTCACAACCTGTCATTAGAGCTCATAATCCCAGATAGAGGAGCGTTTATTTGCTGCAAGAAAATACATCTTAATCCCACCCGCATGTGCAGAGCATCACACTTAGCCCAGGACATCTACCTGCACATCGACATGTTTGCTGTTATAGTAAGACAAAGAGTTTAAAGAGCAGGACATACAGCAAAACACTATGATGTAATGTTGAAATATATAGTGAGTATAAACACTGCCCCTTCAGACACAGACTGTAGATCTGCTCTCTCCCTGTCTTCAAGTCTTGATCTGACTCAAACAAGTGACATTTGTCCCCAAATGAAATCTACTCTAAGGGACCGCTGCGGCTCCCGAGGTGCAGTCATCTACTACTCATGAACCATCAGGAGCTACCTGCAGGCCAGGACACACAGCCTATGGAGTTTACACACGGTCATCACGGACAGAACAAAACTGCAGGACTAGTTTTAAGTCTGCAAGACTAGTTTTAAAACCGTTAAGATCCAACTGAGGCTGGGGGGGCTATGTGTGTGTGTGTGTGTGTAAAGTGTAAAGCAGTGCATCCGGACTTTCTGACTACACCTGTGTGTCGCGTGACCGGCGGTCAGTCAGATTAACATTCAAACCGCCTCTCAGCGTTAACAGTAATTTAACGTGCGCATGTCTGCAGGCCACCGCAGAGCGACGACGTTACTTTGGACAGACTACCCGATGAAGTGCACGGTGACATGAGACCGTCAGGTACCGTTTACTCACAGTTTGGCTCGCCTCGTCACGCACGCCGTGTCGGTAGGTCGTGGGGTCCTGAACTCACGAGCTGTCCCATTGATGCCTGTCAAACTTGTTCCGGGTAACCATGACAACCAAGCTGGAGAATGGCAACGGTGTGCAGCTCAACAAACACAAACCGAATATTAACATCAGTCTTTGTTTTGTTTCATGTGAGTTGTTGCAACTGTGCATGTGTATATATATATATATATATATATATATATATATATATATATATATATATATATATATATATATGTATATATATATATATATATATATAGTCTGCATGTTGGACAGTCCATTACAGAGGAGAGGACCCAACAAAAAGGCCAAACAAGTCAGAGAGATAAAAGATTAAAACTAGCTGTTCTTTGATTTCTTAAAGCTTAGAAGTAAAAGAATAGCAGAGCAGTAAAAAGGGGTATGAATAACATGAATAACAGGAGAATGAAAGGGGGAAATCTGTCATCAAAAAACTGCAGGTCTGGCATTAAGAGATAAAAAGAATTATTATTAAGGCTGTTTTTTAGTTTACTGAATCTGAAAGCCTCGTCTCCTCGGGCAGGTTGTTCCAAAGTTGAGCGGCCCTGATGGGGAAGGCTCCAGTTTTGAGTCTAGACCTTGGAACAGCTTGGAATGACCCACCCGAGGATGTAAGGCTGCAAATTGGCTTGTATGGGGTCAACATGCTGGCAATAAAAGTTAGGGGTCGGACTCCAAAGGGCTCTAAAAGTGATCAGTGAAATCTTAAAATCAATCCTTAAACGCAGGGGGCCGATGGAGGGAAGCTAAACTCAGGGTGATGTAATGTCTGTTAAAGCTTGTTCGAAGTCTAGCCATGGCGTTCTGAACTAGTTGCAGGTGTATGAATGATTTACTGCAGATGCCGGAGAGGGGCAAATTGCAGTAGTTCAATTTTGAAAAGATAAGGGTGCAGATTATGTTTTCGAGGTCACAGTGTGAGGGCATGGATTTGATTTTCGAGATGGTTAATAACTGGAAGAAGCAGAACTAGACAAGTTTATTGATATAAATTCATGTTAGTGAGCACTTCTTCCTTGACAGGCATGGCATATCACGATGCTGATTAACCAGCATGACTAGGCCGCTCTAAAATCTGCAGTTTTTTCGTGTGTGTGTGACTTTGACAAGGGCCAAATTGTGATGGCTAGATAACTGGGTCAGATCATCTCCAGAACTGCAGTTCTTGTCGGGTGTTCCTGGTCTGCTGTGGTCAGTACCTACCACGAGTGGTCCAAACAGAGAAAGTCGGTGAATCGGTGACAGGGTCATAGGTGGACAAGGCTCAGTGATGCACATGGGAAGTGAAGACTGGCCCGTGTGGTGCCGTAGCTCGAATTGTTAAAACGTTAATGCTGGTTTTGATAGAAAGGCAGTTCGCTGCATGAGTGCAGAACTGGTCACGGTGGCCATGCTGACCTCTGTCTGCTGCTGCAGGCTCCAGCGATCGGCACGTGAGCATCAGAATTGGATCACAGAGCAATACTTCTTTGATTTTATAATTTAAAGGTCATTCTTCTGTTGGTTCAAACTGTTTTATTGAGTTCATTGCGAAACAAGATTATTAACTATTAGATTAAAAGCTCAGCAATCAGCTGCTTTTTAAAATCAACTGATTGGTGATTGAATAGTACTCGCTTCATCTTAGGAATCCTGGGCTAAAGATTTGTTCATTCACACACTTGAACAGTAGAGATATTGTCCACAAAAAGAAGTCTTTCCTTAAAAAAAATACTTTATATGACTCATCTTTGCATCAGCGTTTGCAGTCCTGACTTTGACTCCTTCAAAAAGCATTTTTCATGAAACGTTCCTGAGGCCATTCTCTGTGCCCCGGAGAGTACACAGAAACGGTCACGGTCGAAACATCATCTTCCTTACAGTGACCCAGCATGTCGAAGCCTGCACAGCACAAGTAAGAGCAAATGTCACATATAAAAGTCACAACAAATGCTTGAACCGCCGCGCGGCTCCTGCGCTCCCGCCGACAAACCCAGAGTGGTCGCAGCTGCGACGCTCCTCCAGGACCGAGCCGGGGTCAGGTGCAGACGACTCCGTGTCATGTGACGTGTGCTCACGTGGTACCGCTCTGACAGATGATCGCTGTGTGTGGTCCTGAAGGGCGCTAGCGCTGTCGCCTCAGCAGCACAGTTAATGTATCGCAGAAGTCAGCTTAAATAATAGTGATTAACACGTTCAGTGTTTCTGCGTATTAATAGAATAGAAGTGTGACACGCTTTCCTCAGTGAAACATAAAACAATTACCCTTAGTAAAATATTTTCTGTGACTGTAATGAGGGCCAAAGAAAACTGAACCTCTAAATGGTGAATTTAACATCTTGTGTTGAGGTGAAGTGTCTTAAATAAAAGCCTGGTTGAGTGTCTTATTCTAATTTAAGTTGAATATTTAAATCCAACCAGGAGCCACACAGATTATCATCACATAAATAAAGTAAATGTGAATTTCTAAGTAAGAAAATAAAGCAATTAAAGATCATTTACTCTAGAAACCACATTTCAGTGGCCGTGTTCAACGACGACATGACACCTCCTTAAACGGGCTTTATTGAATATAAATCCTTCAAATCTTTAAAGATGAGTGATGAATGCTAAAGAGTAGAAATTTGTCTCTTGTAATTTTGTCTGTGATAAACAAACAGCATATGAAAATCATGTTAACTGGCTCATGGAAGCGTAGCATGCCAAGAGGCCGGCAGGATCGTCGGATTGGAGGGATGGTTTGGGCATTTGTGAAGTGACTTGCAGCCTGTACACGGTTCGAACTGCTACTCTGTCTAAGCGGCTGGAGTTGCCTGACAGCTGATTTAGAGGCCGGGCTGTAGTAAATGAAGCGCTGCACTAATGGTCCTTCCCGCCACAGCTTTAATGGACACACCCGCAGAGCAGCGGGCACGGAGCGTGAGCCTGCCAACATGCTGTGGGAGGGGCGGCGGGGGGGCGAGGAGAGGTAGTGACAGCATAGAGGAGAAAATAATAGGTGATTGAGAGGAGGTGATCTGGAGAACAGGAAAGTTTGAGTCCTGTGGTTTCTGGGCACCGTCCTTTGTGCCCAGAGCAAAGTCCATCTCCTTTGACAAACAGGAGAATAATGTCAAAGATCGGCTTCACTCGACGCAGAACTTATCTAGCTGCCTCGCTCTCACTCGCTCTCCCTCTCTCAGTCATCCACCCATCCCTCCTCCTCCCTTTCTCCCTGATCACCAGTGACCTCTAGGAAAACATTTTCAGCACCCAGGAGGATTTCCTTTTGACAGAAACCATTAATCCTCACTCAGAATTTAATTCAAGTTAACTCTCCGACTCTTACCTTCAGCAGTGGGTGGCTTTCCCAAATGGTTTTAATTAATGATTACTAATTAAGGCTTGATTACTCCTGATTGCATGAGGTGGTCTGGATTCCTTGAAAGACCCTGAAGGCTTGTCTTTTAACAGTCTAGCTTCCATATTACTCAAAAAAATCATTTCTTTGTATTGTGAGACGGCGGTTCATTAGGATTATTTTTATTGCTCTCAAAAGTTATTTTTTTCTTTACTTTTTTTTGTCTTTGATCTAGTTTTCTACTCAACTTTTTAAACCTGTTTTTCAGTCTGAGAGGGCAAAAATAAACATGAAATATTCACTTGCAAAGTAATAATTCTCCACGTCACGTTGTGACAGGTCCAAGCTGCAGGCTAGCTGGCTACAGCTCCATTTCCAACCTTGTTAACACGTGTGTGGAAGTTGCTAATGATGCCCAGTGTTTGTTTGTCTGCAGCTTTGTTTTGTAGCCCAAAGTACAACATTCAAAGGATTCTGCGGATGTTCTACTTCCGCTTCCATGCCTCTGAGGCCCGTTGGACTGTTTGGGTGGCTTTCGCTAATTACAATTCAAATGCTGTCTCCCCGCCTGTCTGCTTGAGTTGCACTCAGCTGTATTCCTGTAAGTGTTGTCTGTGTGCATGTGTCTGTGCATGTCATCGAGCCCCCGGAGAACTGTGACCCATCCTCTGAGGTTCCCATCATTCACGTTCATTTCACAGGCAGGAGCAGCCAGCCGATTTCCTGACGGGAGCACGTGAACACGGATCACCATCAGCACATTCTTCCAGCAATTAAATCACTTTCAATGAAGTCCCTCTAAATGTGATTTATTCCAACAAGCTCAAACTTATTAAAATGAACATGAAAGGATAACAGTATCCCCGTATTCCATCCCTCTGTGCCTGCCGAGTTTGGAAAAATATAACAGCAAAGAGACAACAGGAGCGGCTGTCCTATCAGTTCAGTCACACAGACTGGAGTGTCACATTAGAGCAGCAAAGATGTTTATTTTGGTTTCACTATTAGACTCGATTTGCATGACTTTTATCGCAGATGTCCGCGGTGTCCGTACGATGAATCCCAATGACCCTGACGTTCCCTCGAGTGCCACCACAAGGGTTATATCTTAATTGAAATTTGGTGATCTCAAATTTCTGTGAACAGGGTAGACTGGTTTCTCTCCAGAGCTGCTGGATTTACACTGGAAGCCCCAAAACATTAGTTGTTGAGTTTAAATCAGCCAATGGGTTTCAGGATTTGATGATATCTGACATCGTTATCAGGTCGAACACTTACTACCAAATCATCAGCCTCAGCTGTGCTTTGTGTTTCATGCTAATTAGCACCATCGTCATCATCAGCACGCTGACTTCAGCATTTAGCTCAGAGCACCACCTAAATATGAGCTCACTGAGAGACTCTTCGACCTAATGGGGATAGATAATTATAATACCCCTCTATACACCGTCAACAGACACAGGCTACATTTTAAAAAGGGTTAAATTCATTTTACTTGAGTCAGTAGACTTTGTTTTTAGTAGCTCAGTCACTGATGGACATTTTACATTGTAGACTGACATCAGTATCAAACAATACATCAGGATAACCATTATCAAGAACACACTCATGTAGTACCAACAGAAAATACTATTTTTTTTAATGTTTACTTCACATTTTCCTTCTTCCATTGAGTGAGATAATTAAAGGAACAGGAAGAAGGACTTATTTAAATTAGCAATATTCATCTTTGAATATGGATTAATGAGGAAAGAGAATGTCACATTATTTAAATCTATTTTGCCTCGCTGAGACACATTAAAGTCTTTGAAAAGGTTTGCTACCTCCATACAGTGGATTTCCCATGTGGTGTCAGAGTGCTTGCTCATGTGTGAACACAGGGGTGTGTGCGATGGTTTCTCTGTGCCAGTGTGGTTGCGGTGTGCTGACAACTTTAGCATCCATAAATTATGCATTCAGCCAACCTGACTAATTAATGTTCTGCAACATGCTCTTCTTTCGGGAACTTCTGTATGTTTACGCAGCACAGATTCTGCCGAGGAGTTAAGGGTTTATCCAGAAGAGCATTTTTAAGTAAAACCCAAGCTAAGTAAACAGTTAATAAACATGTCACGATGATAAATACGTGCAGCTCAGCAGGTAGGCAGAAGGAAATGTGGAAAAATAAGAATTATTTCCGTAGAATAGTAGTCAGAGCACACCATTAGCCTTGTTATATTCAGTTAAGAAGAGGCTCTATCTCATGCATTCATCTATCCACAACAGAGTGTTCTGCACTTGCTGAATATATTTATTTATTACTTTTTTGTTCCTTTTTATTTTTTACCCAAACTCTGGTTCAAGCGTGGAGATTGACAGGGAAAGAGGAAGGGAGATGAATGATGGGATGAAAAGCAGCGTAGCACTGAGAATTAAAGCTAGCACAGACTGGACGACTTTCAGAATTGCTCTGCTGCTCTCACTTTTAAATAGATTTTTTTTGCCAGAGAGCTGTTGCCATCTTCACGTGTAACCCTGTCTCCAAAATGTCATTTTTCAATATTCTCCCACTGAATCTGACCTGAATCTTACATTTCCATAATCACAGACCATGATCAGTCCCTAACCCTACCTGCCTTAACTTGACCATAATGATAACGCTATTCCCATATGAGCAGAAATTATATTACAAGATCAGATTTTGATGGAAAGCAAATTAAATGTTGTCCATTAACACTTCAGCAACCAATCAATCTTTGCTACTTGTTGGATAGATTCATTAACAACATTCCTTCAACATGAAAACATATTTTCTGCTGCTGTGTATGAATTTTCTCCTGCATCATTTTTGAAATTGATTATTTGAGTTGTTGTTGGAAGTCAAGGGAAGAAAGCAGATGAATGCTACAGTATAAAGACGATTGAAAAGACAGACGTTGGTGGCATAGCTAAGATCAATACTGCTCACACTAAATCATCTAAAGAATGCAGTAACAAAAATGGACATTTTACTGCAAAACCAGTAGAGTTTGGTATTGATGCACTGGTCACAAATAAAAAGCCATATGCAACCATAACATGTATGTATGTACTGAAATTTAAGTCTCTGAAAAGTCTTTCAAGAATATTCAGGAATGGAAAAAAGTAGTGCAATGCACTCGCAGAACCAGCAAAGAGCAAAACAAGACAATAGCACCGACATATTATGACACTGATTTGGCCTTTTCAGCGCTTCATTAAGTTATCCTGCCTGCTGTCTTCCAGTAGGCATCTGCGATGCCAGATCATTTCAAATTTATGTTCATTACATGTTATCAAGGACACGGCTGTGACAGCAGTCTCCCTCCACTGTTAGAACACGTTCAAGCTTCACTGCTATTATTATGTGTTTTCTCCATAATAAAAAAACAAAAAAAAGTAAGAACTGAGTCCATCCATAAAGAAATTGATATTCATGATGGAAAAAATTGAAGGGAAAGAGACAGAAGTGTCCTGAACTGACTGGAAGAGGGAGTCAGAATGCTGAGAGCACTTAGAGCAGTTTATCCCGGCCGGCCAAACAGATCGTTAGTCCACCCAGAGGGATGCCAAAAAACTCAGAGCATGCAGGGGTGGACCGTATTTATCGATGCCAGTTGGAGCGTCCCATTAAAGTCTGCAGCCAGGGGACTTGGAACACTCAACAGTTGTCCTTAATATAAAGCTGAAAACTTCAATGTATTCCAGCAAAAAAAAAATGTTTCTGTGATATCCATCTGTATGTTGAAATAGTGAAAGTAAGAATGTGTTCCGACTATACAGCAGCCCTCAGCTTTAGTCAATAGCACTGTAAAAACAGTAATTAGAATAATTACATGAAAATGCTTCACTGAGAATTCACACTTGCTACCTCAAAGACAGACTGAGTTAATTATACAGCCAATTTGATGTCATTTTGATTAATTTTAAGGTCTACCCTGTGGAAAAATATGACAAACAAACACCACTAACAAGGAAAATGTTGCAAATTTGATGATGTCCCCTGATTTATTATGTTTCTGTTTAATGCACTGAGTACAAATAGATCCCTTTATGATTATATAAAGTGGAGGCAGAGCACATAATTCTTCCCTTCCCCTACTTTTTGCAGGGGAATTGATGAAATTATTTCACTTTGTCAATGTAGTGATAAGATTTGTATTGACAGGACCTCTCAGTCCAGAGTAGCAGTGCTAGGCCCGCTATTCAAAAATCAATACCTGGCAGCAGGATAATAACCGAGCTACAGACTGCAGCCAACAAACTGAGAGCTGGTGGCTTCCCTCTTTTAAGCCTATGGATAGGAGTGTATCCTGTGTGTGCACGCCATCATTTGTACATGTCAGACTTCTGTAGAGCAGTGCAGTACATGTGTTCTCTAGAATGTTCTTTGCTTGTGTTTCTGTACATCTTGCTGCTCCTCTCCAGGACGTCAGCAGCATCACCTGTTTGTTCAAGCAGCCGAACAACATGTTTATCTTGAGTGGTAACGCAGTCTAACATCCTTTGCTGCAGTGAAAAGTCACACGGAGATGTTTGACTTTGGGTTCATGTCCCATCTCCTTCCTACGTGGAGACAGTGTTAAACGCTATCCTCCTCTAATTTTAATAACAGTAATTTAAGATGTCTCAATCCAACCACAGTTTAATTATAGGGCTTCTGTGATCACATGAGCAAATGTTTGGATTACACTATCTAAAGACCAACATTGGTTGCTAAAGCTAAATTTAGTTAGATGCCCAACAAAATTTAATGCAACCTTCTGCAGGTATCAGGGCAGAGCCAAAGAGACCAAAGGGGACACTGATGATGATGGAGGAAGCGAAGAAGATGAAAAGGAGAGTAAATCTGGGACTGACTGTTAGTCGTTGGAAAGAGCTTTGTGGAATAAAAGTGAGATGTCAAGCTGGGCTTCTTGCTGTTTGACTAGAAAGTAATATTACCAGGCTGCACTCACTTGATGATTGACTCATTAGCTGTGCATACTATTAAATCCAATCCGATACAAGACCTCTGCAGCCTCAGAGGAAGGAACTCACTCAACAAAAAAATAAGAATCTTAAGTTCTCCAAATGCTCCTTTGTTTTCCATTTTTCCATTCCCTCTGTGATCCTCTTTGTCTTTCTCTAAACAGCCACCGAGACACCAGATACATAAGTAACACTTCTACAAACACAACTGACAAATACAGCTGTTGTGTTACAGAATAACTCAGGGCAAAACACAGAATGGCCTGTCCAGCCCTTCAAATGCAGCTCCTCCAAACATTTCATTAGATGAAAGATTCCCTAGCACCGCTTTAGAGGAACAGTTTGTAGCACCTGGCCAAGGTGAGAGCACGGCTCTGGATTTATAGTGGAATACGCATAACCTCAAGGTGAACTAGCTAGTAATGACACTATCTCTGCGCTGAGAGTCCCTCTCCCCCGTCTTCACACCGCCTATAAAACCGAAATGTGTCCAGAATCAAGGATCCCGCCAGCTTCTGCCACTATTTCCCGGCAACGTTTTCCATCTGAATAAGGCTGGCTCTTTTTCAGAGATATGCCCCATTCACACTGAAGGGCCCGTGATGTTGTTGAAGCATTCTATGAGTCTTTCAGACGTCGCTTATAGATGCCCTTAAATCTCACCGGGGAGAAGCGAGCCTGCAGCATTTGGGACGTAATGAGGGTGAGTTATTGATAAGACAGAATCACATAAAACGGACAGATGACTGGTCATCAAAAGTGCGCGGAAAGATAAAGGGGAACATAAAATAGATTTTGTGGATTATAGGACACAAGCTTTAAAGTTGTTTGTAAAGGTGTGTGTGTGTGTGTGTGTGTGTGAGTGGGCTGCATGTGGCTGTGTATATAAGTGCATATTTATGTCCGTTTTGTGTGATCATATAGCTGCGGGGTGATATACCGTAGAGTTTAAAAGTGAAGAGGATGTTATATAACAGTCATAAGACGTTGATCATCTCGCCCGTTTTTAGTTATGCTATTAGACAGCCGCGCAGGAGCGCGCGATAATAAACATCATGAAATTATTGTCTGCAAAATGAAGTCACATTCTTTGATGACTTTTTTCACAGACAAAAAAAAAAAAGTCCTCAGGACAGCTTCAGTATTAATGTCTGCTCTTTGTAGCACAAAGTGCACACTGGCAGGGAACAAGCCTTTATAGGAGTTCTCACCAAAGGTCTGTGCTTTGGACTATGAATAAAAAGAAATAAATAAAAAAGAATCATCTCCTGTAGGCTTGGACTTGAAAGGTGGCTTTCAAAAGTTTGTTGCTCTCTCATATATGGAGGTGCAAGCATAAAATCGTCGGCCTGGATTCGGAGCAGTTGCAACAGATTTGTTTATGACAGTGTATCAAAATGTTGCCAGCACAGTTAGCTGTATATTTGCATATGTCACCTGTGACCAGCATAAGCAAAGCATACTGCAGCGCAGCTGACCGCAGTAGCCTCCAAAAGTGGCTGTGCATTGAAATATATGCCACAGATACATTCACACTGTGCTGTACTGTAAGTGATCAATGCTGAAATGTGATTGTACTGCTGACCTCCAAAATGTTGCCACTGTCAGGCTTTGTATTCTATTAGTTTCTTGATCCGGCATGATACCCATATTAATTCCATGTGGATCCCGGTACACTGCACTGAGATAATTGTACTTGAAGGACAAGCATTCCCAGCTCATTATCTCCTCCCTGTTATTGTTAATTACAACCCTGATTGCATTTTACACCGCTCCCCAACAGTTCTGTGACTAAAAACAGAATCATTTTCAAATCCTTTCCAATCTACATTCAATTGAACGAATGCAGAGTGAACGCATTTCTTTTTCCTCCTTGAAAAGCTCAATTGTTCACAAGCTTGGATGTGGCGAGGTTCACCAGTTTGTGAAAACTAGGCACAAAACTGGGCAAATACGACAACATTATTCAAAGCACAATTCTTGGAGTAGTAGTAAAAGTAATTCATGGATTTCTCCATCTGCAACCCACAATATAATTTAAAGATTCAGCTAAAGAGAACAGAGAAATATGAAAACCAACATCGAATGTTCGTGACCTGCATGAAGGATATTACTGCTTGGGCTTGGAAACATGCCAAAATGAATGTCAATAAAGTAGTTTGTCGCGGCATCTACAAATCCAAGATAAGACTCTGCCAAACCAGACTCCACCATGCAAAGAGAAAGCTAGTTATTTCGAAATGTTATCGCCTTCCCAGAGCCTGAACTCATCTGGAGATGGACTGTCTGGTCAACATTTCAGGTTGTTTTAGGAAGTTGTGGACATTACATTGTTGTGGCCAAATTTACATTTTGCACATCATCCCAACTTTTAGGACTCTAAATTGTCGATAACATTCCTTATAAACTCTCCTTCACTTTACTGTAAACCCAGTTCCTGCTGCCTGTTGTCTTTTCTGTTTGGCTACATCTGTGATCCCGACACGACACAGGAAGCAGACATGCCGAGCTGTAAATACTCAACATTTGATACAATCAGAGTGGCTTTTATCAGCGACTGACTGTGGTTAGATCAGTTTTAGAAACTCTTCACATTAGCACATAATCTGTACAGGCCATCATCCCAAATCAAGCTGAAGATCAGGGTATTCCCTCCCAGGTGTCATGATGTCCAAATATGCTCTTAATTGGACCGATAAGCCTCTCGATTACCCTCCCTTGCCTAACCCACAATTCACAGACTTTCAGTTGTGTGCCAGGGCACTTGTTTTTGTGCATGTTTAGATGCGTGCTGCACATCTCAGTAGATACGTCCATCTGACATGGTCACATGGGGTGGCATGCAACCAAAACATAAATGCAAGAGGCAGCAGGCAGAAGATGAGACTTAATGTGTTTGTGCAATGGAAACTAACTAATCAGCTTTAGGAGAACACTTATTGGAGCATTGGAAACTAATCAAATTGAAGAATGGGGCTATTCAAGTCCAGGAACAAAACATTCAGTCTCCCAGAGAGGACAAAAGAAGACATATTAAAAAATTAGAGTTAGTGCAATAACAGCCACACCTACTTTATTTCTGTTGTTTTATTTACAGCTGAGCCCACAAAATATTGTCACTCCAACGCCGTTTGCTTTATGACACTGCTAATAATATAGACACGCCTTTGAATTCATCACAGGACTGATTAGTTTAATTTACAACAATCATTCAGCAGGGTGGATTATTTAGAACTGAAGCAGCCTGACAGCAGACAGAAGAAGCACTTATAATGTGTAAACTTCTGACTTAAGATGAATGAAAAATGGACAAATCCAAGTATATTTTAAGACACATTCATGGTGTCTGTTGTTTTTTCCTTTTGGCAGTGAAGTGAAGTGTATTGCTGTTCCATTGGAAAGGTTGAGAATTATATGCACTCTCTTCTGTGACTCAAGAGTTTGTTCCTTTTCGATGACGTCCAGCAGATGACATTAAATGCATCATTTCACAAACCGCTGGGGTCTGGCATTAACTATGGCCTGTATTTGCATATTTCCTTTAGTCTTGCCTCCGAGGGAGTGCTGAATCATTTTTTTTTTTTTTTTATGGACCCACAGAATATCCCTGTGGGTTTTTACTTTTGAGCCTCAGAAGTGTTGATCTTCAACCTCAAACATTTCTAGTCAAATCGCTTTTTTATAGCTCAGTATCACACGCAAAGTCCCAGTGGTCCATAACAGCAGGACAGTCTCTGAGAAAACAAGGTAACCCCCCCTCCAAAAAAAAAACCTCAGGACTCATCATAAAATGGAGGAAACCTCAGGAGGGAACAGTCAAAGAGAGTTCTCTCTCTGTGATCTCAAAGAGCTGGTGTTTCGCTGTTGGGGAAAATGGTAGTTCGATCTAACAGTAGATTTCAGGTGTTCAGAGGTAGAGGAGGATGACTCTGTCAGTCATTTTGAAGGAGACTGACACACGTGCTCTGTCGACAACCCTAAATGTTGGTCTTACTGAGGTAGGATGATATCTGTAAGGATCATAACCACCATGATAACTGTCTTTGCTCTCTGGATGAAGCTTCTGGATACAGTAGGCCAGAACTGAGAGGCTCCCCTCAAACCACTATGATCTCAAATGAGGACACTCCACCCTGAAATACTTTTTACTTTTTAACCCTATTATTACTCTTGTTTTGATGAATTTAATTTGCAGGAGCTCACCTGTGTGCACGTGTATGATTAGATATGACAATTAAATTAAATTGAATCGGATTATCCAAAGTCATGTCAGACATATAATGCATATTTTATAATAAAATGTTTTATGGGTATCAAATTAAATCTTTATGTTCTATTATATGAGATAAGGCTATAAAATAGTGTCGTGCATATGAGTGACTTGCTGCCAGACTATGATCAGCATCAGGTGTGCAGAATATTGATCATTTCTGATGTTATTTTTCTTCAGGTGACATTAATAACATAATCTTTTGAGAATTGCTATGATGGTTGTTTATTGCAGTAGTTCATTGTCCCTGGGGAGCTCAGTTAATGGTCCTTGTTTGTTCAGTATGCTGGCAGGTTGAGGGTTAAATTAGCATCTTTATTCTTAAACTGTAGCGTGCTCTTCTGGTGTTCCTCCGTTTGCCCTTTTTGCATGTCGCAATAGTTGTTTGCTCACATATCAGATATTCAAACAATGAGAAAATAACAGCAACGAGTTCAAAGAAAAAAAAATACTTTCAACACAATTACAGTATGCACATAACCTCAAATCCGAGGCTTAGCACAGCACGAAGCAGCATGGCTTCCTCCCTCCCACACAACAAACAGCCCTGAGAACATCTGCGAGACATTTTTAAGCTTTTCCCTCATACAATTGAATCCCATTATAAATAAAAGCAACTGCGGCGTCTACCTCAGAATGAACCAAAAAGATTCTGAAATTTCCTGTCAGCTTCTATAATCTATTTTTTAACCGTCTGCTATGGAGGGCTCTTCACTGTGTTCCCCGAGCAGTCCAATGACAGCAGTAATAAATGGTCTTTTTATATGCTGGCTTTTTAATACCCGTATAAAGCCCCCCGCCCGCCGCCCCGCTCCCAACTCCAGATCTAATTCCGTGTGCGTGAATGTAAGTACGGGACACGGCTGCCAAAACAGCAAACATACAAATTTGTGAGTGACTTGATAAAAGCAAGATAGCGGAAGGTAATGAGAGGAGAATTTCATTAAATCGGAGGCATTTTTCACCCAAATGGAGCGAGGGGGAAACAACAGTCCCTTCCTTATCGCCAAATGACATCAAAAGAAAGAGCTTTTCATGCTTTAGCGACTGATTTGCTGTTCGCATCTCTCTTCTATTTCTAAACACTGTTGACACTTTGCACAACTCCTACAATGGTGATAAGAGGCAAACAATTACAATTCCTGCACTTTCCCTAAAGGCACACACACACACATAAAAGCAATTTCTGCAGTTTCCATACACACATTCACGGTCCCAGTCGAAGATGTATGACTTATGAGATGGGTGCATGGAATAAAATGGTCATATTTGGATTTATGGATTGTTTGTGTTTTGATAAGAGGGGAATTAGAAAGGAGGGGCAAGAGTGAAAGAGAAAGGTGTGTGTGTGTGTGTGTGTGTGTGTGTGTGTGTCTGCAGCAATGGTTTAGCAGAGCAGAGTGACAATGAAGGGGAGAAAAAGAGAACATGATTGAGTGGGACATTTTGTCAGCTGCAGACGTGAGCTGGAGTCTGGATTGGGTGTGTGTGTGTGTGTGCGCGTGTGCGTGTGTGTGTGTGTGTGTGTGTCTATAGGGGTATACCAAAGTCTGAGTCACCCTGGACCTATTCTTTACTTCTTTATTGGCATTCTAAAGCAGCCATCTCTGTGCTAACCTGAGCGCTGCCACGGTTGTTGATAGGGCTGCCAGTGCCCGCATCCCTGCTGATTGTGTGTGTGGTTATATGTGTGTGAGAGGGAGTGTGTGTGTGTGCCTGAACATCGCCACATTCGGGGACAAATTTTGGATAGAAAGCGGTTGATAAGAGCAAGCAAATCTATTTGTGCACATCATTTATATCTTCAAGGATCAGGGGGCAAGGACATTTATTTATCATCACACAACACAAAGTTGTATCACAGTTTGCAGCAAATATGACAAATTTAACATCAGGGTGAGCTGCTGAGGGATGTTTCTTCCATTGGCATTGTGTGTTTCAGAATAAAGCTGAAACAAGTGAAAACAAAATTAGCCAGATTTGAAAGATCTACCTACTCTGGCATCTATAGGTGCTGAAGTAGCTGAAGCTATAGGCAAAATCCCAACAACATGCTGGCTGGTAGCCCTTTAAAATGAAATTCAATCAGACATCATTCAATGATGTTTAAGCAATAAAGCCAAAATAAATAAACAGATTTAAACAAAGATAGAAAGTTTGAAGGAGATGCCGGCTGCTGCGTCGCTGCATTAAACCTGAGCTGAGGTAGTTTCTTTGTGGTTTTAAGTAGATGCACGCTGAAATGTTTTCTATAGTATTCTATTGATCGTTGACATTAAGAGATCAATCATCATGCTGCAGAAACAAATCAGGACCATTTCACTGGAAGTGCATGCTGGGGTCCATGACCCTGTTGGCACGACCCTTCAGTGCGATAAACATGAACCGACTTGTGTTACACAACAACACAGTCCCGCCGACTTAATATGCCTGCGCAATTTTGACATATATAAAGTACCACTTACATCATTCATTGTTTTCCTTTAACACAGTATCGTTGTAGTAAGGCCAGCTGTGTTTTGATTGGAGAGTGGGCCGTCTAATCATTTGATTCTAACTCTATACCCTGTGTGGAGTTTGCATGTTCTCTGCGTGTCTGTGAGTTCTCTTTCAATACACAGTCCAACTAACCTATAAACCTGCGTGTCTTTGGACTCCCACAGTCCAAAGACGTGCAGGTTTATAGGTTAATTGGCCCCTCTACATTGCTTATATCTGCGAATGTGAGTGTGAATGGTTGGCTGTCTCCATGTGTCAGCCCTTTGACCTGGTGACTTCTTCAGGGTATACCATGTCTCTTTGCCCAATGCCAGCTGGATCTCCAGCACCCGCCTTACTTAGCAATCAAAGTCCATAAAACACCTCATTGGTATTTATCTCAGAGGGCCGGCTGTGGCTCAGGAGGTAGAGCAGGTTGTGCACTAATCAGATGATCTGCAGTTTGATCGAAGTGTCCTTGGGCAAGATACAGAACCCTAAATTGCCGCGCCATCGGCGGGTGAATGTGTATGAATGGTTTGCTCCTGATTAGCAGTTGGTAGCTTGCACCTTGCATGGCAGCCAGTGCCATCAGTGTGTGCGCTTTGAGTGGTCGGAAGTCTAGAAATGCCACCTAAAGTCTGACTTCATGAACATCTAAATAGAAGAAACAGAGAGCACTTTTTTTGGTAGAGCCCTCTGCATCACGACACGACACCACAGCGATGTAATTGAAATGACCGTGAGGGACGCAGGCTGTTTTTCTTCATTCAGCGCTGAAGTTGGTCTGAGCATGGCATTCTTTGTTACTGAATGACTCAATAGACAGTCCTCGCAACAGTATAAACACAGTGATGTGTGCGTGACATGGACACGAACCACTGGTTTATTTAACAGTGTTTGGTGCCACTTAGACACCAGAATCAAAAAGGATTACAGCATGAGAGGGATTAAAGAACTTTTTTGTGACAACAAATTGAACATCAGAGATGAATGCTGGAACACAACTTTTTATGTGTATGCACACACAGCTACACACACACACATACAAGGCCTCAGGAGTGAACTGCACAGCTGCAGCATAGAGTCTGAGAAACAGACCGGTTTTCTTTGAGAGGACAGATGGCTGTCAGGAATACACACTCCCCCAAAATCAATGATGTAATTTTAATTAATCTCTCTAACTAACAGCGTGACTGAACTCACTCCTCAGGCTCTAGTGCTGTATTTTAGTTCATTCGGTGGCAAACATGGTTAGGGTTTGTGGATTTTGGACCTGATGGGTGTTAATCTCTAGAGGAGGTATTAGTCCACTTCAGCTAACTGAGGTATTTTTCAACCTCAGTTAAACTCATGGGGGTCCAATATTGAGCAAGCTGGAAGCCAGGAAACTGTCTGAAAAGAAATCCTTTTGAGTACCTTCAACGAACGCCCAATAAATGTCAGATTGTTATTATAAGTGTCTGGAAAGATTGTGAAAAGGACCCCTGCAGAGATGGACTTTTTGTAAAAGTGTGTTCAAAGCCACCAGACTCCATCCATGACAAAAATAGCAACGTAACACTTTCACATTCAAACCTGACCAAAACAAAATAAAACTGTCTATCCAACAATTGCATGAAAATGTATTCAGGTTAGATGTGAAAATATTGAGGAAGGAGTGAGCGTGAGGTTGGGCATCAGAGAGGCAGCGAGAAGAGACAGCACGCAGAGCTGAAATATTTCTCTCATCTAAATCAGTGAGTTAAGGATTTACATCCTTTCATTCAGAGCTGCCGGCTGCAATGCACCCGCGTTCAATACTGGACCAATTTCTAAAATTGCTGTCCCCATTAGACACAAAAACATGGTGAAATATAGTCTGGGAAAGTTGTTGACATAGATGCGATATATGACAACTATAGAAGTCAAAGCTTTCAGAAAATCTGCACTTTATTTGGGGCGGCTCGGAGAAAGAGCAGGTCGTCCACTAATCAGAAGATCGGCGGTTCGACCCCCGCCAGTCTGCATGTCGAAGTGTCGTTGGGCAAGATGCTGAACCGAAAAGTGCTGTGCTGCCTGTGTGAATGAGGTTTGTACTGTAAAGCGCTTTGAGTGGTCGGGAGACTAAAAAGGCGCTAATAAGTACAGTCCATTTACCATTTGTGAATCCAACATCAGTGGGTTATTCGACGCCACGTGAAGGCACTCAGATCGATGAGGCTGCAGTGTTGGGTGATTATTTTCTGTGGATTTGTCACGACAAGAGATTTTAGCAAGATGGAGCTTATATCTTCACATTTAGGTCACATTGGAGTTTGCATACTACATGCTGTAGTATTTTGTCTTTATAAAATATATCTTTATTTTTATATGAATCTGGTTATTTGTATCATTTAGCAGGATTTGACACATTAACAAAAGCTGGAGCCAAATCACATGGTTTGAGTTTGTGTGATAAATGTGTGAGAGGATATTACAGGGTTGAACAAGAGAGCTAGGAGCCATTCATTGGATGTGTTGAAATCCAACTAGACAAGCGTATGTGGCCTTGTTTCCTCTCCTCGCTCCTCTTCTCTCTCCATCCCTGAGCATCTGTTTGCATCCCCTCTCCCAGGCTTCTTGTCTCTCCCTCCATCTCATTTCTTTTTATTTTTTTTTGTTCTGTTCCCTGGTTACCATGTGGGCGCAGTGTGAGATGTGTTTGTTTGTCTCCTTCGGCAATATCTTTCCCAGACAGAGAGAAAAACTGGAGACGGGCACTTGCAAAGCAGCATGTGAGCACACACTCAAAATTACATACACTTGCAAACACACATTTGGGCACACATTCACACATGTGCTGATGAGAGTGTGTTGGTGTTAAAGACACCTAGAGATTCTGAGATTGATATGAAAATCTCAGGTTTGGAACAGAATAGAAATGAGGCAGGCAGATAGAAACGTCCGGCCTTATGCACATACGTAAGTCAGCTTTCTTTTGTAGGCACACACCTCACTAGATATCCAGGCAACAATAGACGTATGACGTGAGCAAATACAAAGGATTCTCATGTCGTTGCCATGCACGCAGTTGAAAGAAGGACGATTCACTCTTCACAGCAAGGTGATACATGTGCTAACTGCATCTAAACAGGAAGTGTGAAGTACTTGCTGTGGAGAGTGAAGTTCATTTTCACGAGCATAATTAGATGCCAAAGTTTCTCAGTGTGTGACAGTGCAGCCAACATCAAACCAGACATTAACAGCTGTGTGTCAACATTCCACTGATACAATTAGAAAGACATTTTAAAGGAGTTAAAAACATTGAAGAACGCAGTTAAAACATAACACACAGCATGCATTTCACATGAGCGTGGAGATGGTGTGTGTGGTGCTTGGCACTTAGTGGTTGGTTAAATAGACAGATCGTTCTGCACAGAGGGGAGTCATTGTACGGAGTAATAGCAGTTGGTAGGAACGACTTCCTGTAGCGGTCCTTTTTACGGTGGAGCTCCGACTGAAACTGCTCCATCAGGAGGTCATGCAGTGGATGAGACTTATCGTCCATGATACTGAGAGGTTTGTGGAGCATCTTTTTCCCCATGAGGTTGGCACCAGAGGAACAGTTTGATATTTTTAAACAGATGTCTTACAGATAAGGGTGAGCAAATCATATTTAATAAAGATAAAGTTATCTAATCTTCTTCTCCAAACTAAATTTACAATGTTCAGGCCTTCGTGTTCTGAATTTTCCGTCCAATCAACACTGGAAATGCAAAGTGCAGGAGCAACACGTTCACGAGGTGATTTCTGAGGAGCAGTTCACCTCCCACATGTCTGACTTTTGTGTCCAAATGTTGTAAATTCTTCTCAAATAAACTTTTAAGGTTCCTTCACAGATTTATGAGGCATAAGCAAAAACATATGCTAACTTTAACGTTTCCCAAATAGCATTTTATCATGGCCTGACATGATTTTTTTCGTATTGTTTGTTTGATGTTTGATGATTTCGCCCTCTGATTCATCGCTGTCAAACTAAATTATTACCGTTGCATTTCCAACACCATGTAAACAAATCAGCCTATGCATGTTTTGAATAAATGTTCGTCACATGAAGCTATAAAAACAACTCACACAACACCGAACATTCAGCGCGGCGCAGACCTTATTTCCATTTCAGTTTGTCGGTTTGACAGGCGATAATGAACTGTCATGAGCATGGCATGTGACAGAAAGGCTTAATCTTAAAAACTGTTTTTTAAACGCATGACGAAGCCTCTCCTGGAATGGTAACACTGGTTGGAATAGGATTCTTTTTGATACTCCCCTAAACGTGGCAGGAAAGCGTCAACCCCCACAGTGATGAGAATGTAATGGGTAAAAAGTAGACTTCAAGCTGGTGTGCATCTCCTCGACAGAGTAAGACCAGACTGCATGTCATAGAAAAATAAATAATGATGAATGCAGATTTGACCAACTGAAGCCAGAGCATTGTGGTATAAGGCAAATAAGCTGCCAGGTTATGTAATATAGTTATGTGCTCCTGATGCATGTACTGCTGTGAGAGCAGATGGGAGATGGCTTGTGAACACGCCTGTAGAGACTCCAGTGAGAAAAGAGACTGGCAGTCAAAGTGCTAGAAGTCCATGAGTTGTTGGAAAATGTATTTTCTGAATAGGGGAGCTACACAGTTTTATGATATAAGATCGCCCAAATACGCGACTGCTTGCGTATACTTGTACTCTGAGTGTCCAACCACAGTCAACCCATGACCCTCCTACAGTAGCTGTGTCCTCAGCAGCTAAACTTGTGTCTGCACTGGGGTTTAGAGAGAAAGCTCCGTCTCTACCGATTGCTTTTAGTCGTATTAGAGCTGTGTAAAGGAAGGAGGGAAGGAATAGAAGAAACGGAGCGGGCTGAAAAAAGCATTGCAGTCGACAGGATCTTGCTGTGGTTTACGACGATCACACCTCCAACATGTCATCAAAGTCCAACTTTACCTTCCTGTGCGGCGTGATGGAAAAACACAGGCCACAGCTCACTGCAGCCAGCCATGCACACACACACGCACAATGTGATGAGTGATTGATTACAGCTCTAATCAGCAGATGAGTCGCAGCTGCTTCCCTGGTTTTAGGATCAAGCAAACAGATGTTAAAAGAGCGATAGGGTATTAGGCTCTGACTCTCTCTCCATCCATCTCTCCTAACCTGTTCTTTTGTCCTCCCTTTACTTGCTCTCTTTTCCTTTTTTCCTTCCCTACAGTTGACTCACCTTCATGTAACCCCTCCTTAATAAGATTCTCCCCGCTATTCAGAAACAAGGTGATTCTCTTGATTCAACATTTTCCTGTAGGGTGCTCTATTCACACTGCATGAAACATGGCCTTTTTATTCAGGCTGTCTATTCTGCTTCATTTCAGTATGTTATCTCAGCAAGGCCAACTCTCGCTTGTCAGGATGTCTGTGCTACAGTTTCTTTTTTTTTACTTTCTCCAAAATCTCCAGAAGAATTTGATGGACTGATTTGTGGGTTAGTTTCATAATGAAACCCCACAACTCGGTGACCTTTACCTGGTGCCCCCATAAAATACTGGGAAAGTGCCCTCTTGGATGTCCTTGAGGTAGATAAAACATGATAAAGTTCCTTCTGGGACGCCCTTCCAGTGGATTAAACATGATGAAGTGGCCTCTAAGGTACCCCCTGAGTGGACAGGACATAATGAAGTGCCCTCTAGGGAGGCCGTCCAGTACAGAAAACATGATGAAGTCCCCTCCAGGGTGCAAACTAAACTCCTCAGTATTCAGTTACGTCTCATTAACATCATTGCATGTGTCTTTGTAAAATAAATGCTTAAATAATAAATTGTTTCCTGAGTGTTTTATTACAGAGGTGCAGTAGTCATACTTACATAATAAAGCAATTTTATTTGTATCCAGAGTTTGTAACTATTTCACATAAATGCATCATGGGTTTCTGCACGCTGCCGCCCTTTTTATCTGCCACTGGTTACATCATATTTTTTGCTATAACTGTGTTTTGCATGCTAATAAAAATAGCATAGAAAGTGCCAAACGTTTGCCTCCCAAATGTGAGCATTCTGTGATTTTCTCTGTTTTACGTCATTGTAATTTTAATATTTTAAAGTTTGGAACTGACAGAAAAAAAGACAAACATAAATATGGTGGTGAAAATTGTTTTTTTAAGTTTCAGGCTGCACAGTTTGTCATTCCAGCTAATCACTTTACCCGTGATTTCACTGATTGGGTTCTACTCCTTGGAAATGTGAGCTAAACAATTAACTGGTTTTATCCAAGCGTTTGGTGGGAAAGAGAATCTGTGTTTGACAGCACACGTTTGAGAAAATCCGTCATAACACTCTTTCATTAAAGTCTCTTTGTTGTAAAAAAAAAAAAACGCATTACACTAAGATTATTACTCAGATTAAGTATCTCAGCAGTGATGCCACAGATTTGTGATGGGTTTAAAGTCTAGACATTTGACTTTCAGCTTCCTGCTGGAGCCATCTGTGGATTTGGCCGTACGCTTCAGGCTGCTGTCCAAACTTAAATCACTTGACTTGTTCTCGTGGCGCATTAAAGCAGGTCCTCCTCAATGGCAGTCATTTCCCTCTACCTTTGCACATTCCCCATTACCTCATGCTGGGAACAGTACAATGCTGCCATCAACATGTGTAACACCGGGGGTGGTGTTATATATATTTTTTTCTATCTATTGCTTACTGATCCTCCTCTTAGTTGATCCTCTCTCCATTATGACATCTTGGGCAAGTTAATTAATCCATGAATGATAATTTATGTGGCTTGTATGTTATATTATGTTATAAATTGATTGTTTGATTGGATACAAGCATCATGCCTATCAACATATCAGCGATCTTACCATGAAAGTGCCTGTACCGTCTTTAAGGTACAGTATACAACATTCACTGCTACTTCGTCTCACGCTAGAGCAGCAGATCTCAGACCAAAATAAACTGGCACTATGGTCCACTATGTGCTTGTTATGTTACTGGCAAGCTCAGATGCCTGACAACATTATAAAAAAGATTCATACAGATATAGACCTGTTTTTGTTAAAGAGTTATTAAGCAGTAAAAGTTTCCATTGTTATCACTTTACAAAAACAGTAATTTCACCTCACTCGTCGTCTAAGAAAGTCACAATGTTCTCTTTAAATCCAGCTGTGTCATACTCATGTTCAGAATGTCAATAATGTTAACGTCCGCAATAACAAGTTAGACCACTGCTATCAGGAAACTGAATCCTCTGTAGGTTGTAATAGCACATGATCTATGGCTCTGAATGCTTTGAGGAGGCACTTTATGTGCAGTTGCCAGGACAACACAGGAGTTGTTAAGCAACTTAACTCTGACTTGATTGACTGAGCTTCTGGGAAATTGGTTCAATCAACAAGGAAGCCCTCAGCGGCTCTTCTGTTCCCTGCTTATCTACAGTATGGAAGCATGTGGCCTCAGTGTCGGTTAAAATGTCCCACCTCTGCACACATCATCAACACATGCATGCCTCTGTGCTCCGTGAGTCTTTGGCTTTGTGCATGCTTCAGATTTGTCAGTACCCATGCATACACACAGAAACACTTTTTTAGGTTTAAAGATTGAACCACTTTTCCAGGTTGGGCAATAGTTTCAATTTTATCAACATAACCTTCGTCTGTTTTCTCCATAATAAATTATTTATGTAGATACTCTGAAATATGGCGTTTTGTCTTAGAAAATCAACACAGTAAGTCTCTTACAAAAGGGCTACATCTGTCAGTGGTAGTGGCACATCTGGGAGTGGGTGTTCGTACGCGCTGCTATGCACATGTTGCACGAACCTTTGCAGTGTACCATTTCTTTTTTTAATCATCTGAAAGAGCGGCATCTAGACATACAGGCAACACTGTCGCTGTATAAAATATTTAGCTCTTTACCAAGTTCTTCTTTCTTTAACAGTTACTTTGGTGCTGCCTGTTATCCTATGGTGCATTTATCAGAGCTTGTTAGCTGAAAGCCTGCCGCTCCTGGGTTAATGAAAGTGGTGAGATTGAACCATACACTTAATGTGCTGTAAAACTAAATTAAAAAGGGGTTAGAAGAAGCTAAAAAGACCTTTGAAGCTGCAGAATCGGGTGATAAGATGTGCACATAGTGCATTTTGGTATAACAATCCAGGAACAACGGTGTGTTAAACCGTGTTTTCAACATACAAAAGCTGTAACAACTGTATGTATGTAGTGAAAGAATGTTTCAGATCAACATCAAGAAGCTGTTCACCTAAACTATCATCTGCAAAATTAATATCTAAGTCCTAGAATCATGTCACCATGACACAGAATCAGCTCGGTGTTCAAATAACGACGAAAAAGAAAATATGCAAAGATTCTAAGATGTGGATTGAGGGACGCTTAAGTGTGTAGATGCAGCTTTGTGTGTTTAAGATAAGTGTTTTCATTATTTCCATGATGAATGATGCAATATAAACTGAGTAAACATTTTATTAGGTCCTTGACGCTGCTTTTTCACCTAATTGGAAACTGTAGGTACATGGAACGTAATCTAGAGATGTCATTCATTTCAACATTTGAGTGAAGCTGCCAAATAAAGCAGTGTTAGCTAATATACACATCCCATATATTAACCACATGATACTTTATTATAAATATTCCCTGGCAACTGTTTAATGTCAGGTGGTGGGCGGCTGCCAACAAGCAAAATAAGAGCCTCGCTACAGAGACGTAAGTTATTGACTGAATGCTATGTATACAACATGCTTTGCCTTCAAGGTTATAGATTTTTCTACAAAACTATATAACAAACCTTTTCGTATATCAACTTGCACAATTTTATTCAAAATAGCACCGTTTATTTATCTATTCCTTCCTAAATGGATTGAACTGTGGGTGAATTCATTCACCATTTTGCATTGGATCCCATTTAATTTTCTGTTTCTGCATCAATGGAGAGAAGAAGCTGAATGCGCTCTTATGTTAATACGACAAGTCCACTGAAGAATTAGTTGAGCGGCCGCAGTCAGCTCTGTCGATAAAGGGTCAAATACGCTGTTGTTGGAATTAAGTCACTGCAGTGTCTGTGCAACATTTGCATGTGGACATTTCTCACATCCGTATAAGATCCAGATCCATTTTAAATACATTTTCATGATCATTTTAAGATTGCAAATGTGATTCCTGCCTTGATTTTTTTCCATGGTAGATGCAAATCATCACCAGGCTGGAGACTGGAGGTGGTAATGCAACTGTTAAGCAGCTAGCTAGGAACCAACTACACCAAAAAGTTCTTAGAGTGCACTGGTTTGCTGAAACAATGCCACATGGCCATTTCTAACAAAAGAAGCATACGTCATAGGCACATTTGTTCTGACTGATATGTACTCTAAATTCTTCATGGCAGGACTTGAACGTACAATTAGATGACACATTGGCGGTTGCCATGTCTTCTCTACCCACTCAGTTTGATGTGATAAGACAGGCTCAGTTTTTACTTGTTAAATTTATCATTTATGTCTGTATCAGTGCGCACAGGAACTTCTTAAATCGTACAAGAACTTAATCAGGTCGCTCATTCAATTTTTTTCTCCCTAGATGCAGCGCTATTTACAGAGTCATCTGCAAACTCTCGATGCGACTGCTTTTCATCTTTTGCCACGTCGACAGCGTTGCTAACTTACTCTAACTGTCTGTAACGGATGAAGTTGAGCAGGCTTCCTGAGCCTTTACTGTCAGTATGCACTGTGAGATCATTGTACAATCAAAACAAATGTTCAACACCTTCTCAGCTCCCAGACTTACCTCCTCGCAGATTAGATTTAGATTCTCTCAATGCAAACTCATTTTTGCCTCCTGCTTATTTATGAAACATGTCAAGGGTCATCACAAAAACACACATTTATCAATTTACGTTATCTTTTCATTGCATGTAAACCACAGCTGGATAATTAACACCTAGTTTGCTGTCAGAATGAAGTGAGCACTGATACGTTCACACTGTGTCTCCACGTGTTTATATGTACGCGTAGGTAGATGTTGTGTGTGTGTGTGTGTCACTATTTTTAGGAATTTTTCTAGCTTGTCATCACCTCGCGCTCTGATGGGAAAAAAATCACCATATGAGGCTGCCATGGCAACTTCTCAAAGCCAAAAATAGTAAAATTCTGAAGTAAATTTACCAAAGGAGGGAAAAAAACCTGTGTTAGCAATATGTTGCAACAGATACGGGCGATTATTTTCTCGAACACAAAGCAGACAAAGAAAATAAAAAATAAAAAAGATAACCACCGCAGATTGAATAAACAGTTTCATATCTATCATATCATGTCTACTCCTCGGTGGTCATAATGCATTATAAGCCCAGTTGACTAATGAGGCTGACTACGACTAGTCACGAGCAGCCATAAGACACTTGACATTATCATTAATTCTTGGTCATAAGAATAGTCATAATAATAATAGTCACATAGTCATAAGGCGTTATGAATGCATAATAAGGTAGTATAGCTGGTTTTCATAGAAATGTTGGTTGCATTTTTCCAAGTAAATCCTGACGCTGCATTCAAATCCTGATAGACAGACATGAGGTATCAGGTGTCAATTAGGGGCTTCTCTCTTAATACAAAGGGTGATGGACGGCATGTGCCACCTTAAAGGACTCAAGCAGGTACTTCACATGATGGAGGAAGACTGGTCCGAGCTGGGGGCGGCTGATAACGTGCGCTCTCGCCGCAGGTTGTTGCGTCAAACTCACGAGTCAATGCGCTCGATCACGAATTCCCAATCCGTTGATGCACGTGGTCGTCGACTCACAACTCTCTTCATCTCCGTTAGAGTTTTCTTGAGAGTAATGTCTGATTTCTCTGCTGCTGGTCGTCAGCCAGAGAAAAAGAGAAAGGTCAGCTCACATGGAGCGCGTTATCACTCAATTCCCCCGTCCTCCCTTCGCTCTCAACCTCCACGCTTCGAGCCACGGACAAAGAGCTGCACCCTTACCGAGGCAGTGTGTGTATTAAAAAACACGGCCGGTGTTGTCCATTATATTGCATTAGCATTTTGATAACTCACCTGTGTCACCCAGTTCCCTTGTGTGTGTATGTGATGGATAGGGGGTTGGTGTGTTGTGTGGTTAACCTCATTCTGTCTCTGTGTTTCTCTCTCTTTGTCCCTCTTCCTTTCTCTTCTCGGCGTAAACCACAGATTGACAGCCGAAGCAGACAAAGTTTATCTTTTCCCTCTTTAAGTCTCTGTTAATGAGACACTGCCTGGAAAGTTTTTCCGAGAGTTCGTGTTGGAATTCTTTGCCGTTTCTTACTTCCTGAGGCTTGTCAGGGGTCTGCAACCAGACTTTCAATTCCTCCAAGCGATCGTTAGAATTTTTTGAAATGCTTTAATGCGAGGCAAAGACTCACTGGTAGTGGTATTGATATGTGGGACACATAATTGGGAGATCTTCCAGCCAGCTGGTGGCTTGCCAAACAAAACTGAACAGTAGCAAACTGGGTCAAGCAAACACGAAGATTTTAAAGTAAGCAGCAACAGTTTAAACCATTGACAATAGCAGAAGACAGACATCTTTTTCCCAGCAAGTACCGGATTGGCGATGCGTGTCACAGTGTCAAACCGTGCTGAAATTCCCTGACGGGTCCAAATTAACCTGACCGTGCCACGTAGTTTGTTGCAGGGACTTTCAAAGAATACACACCAGGTGTTTGGATCTGTCCATCACGGGCAAACCTCAAGCAATCAGATTAACTAACCATATAACAGTCACATTCACCAAAGGCATTCAGGGGAAGCGTGAAAAGACCTTTTCCATCCAGAAAAACCTTCAGTATCATTCTTTGTTCTTATTTTATTGAAGAGATACTCCACAGTTTTAATATCCCATAGCTGCCATTCCTCAAAGGAGGGCTAGGCTTAGGGATAGTGTCAGTGTTTGTCTGTAACCACTGTGTCGGACACAAGGACCTATAGCTTGAAAGCTTCCTAGATGGATTCATGAATAATTGAATCCACACACGTTAACACGTCCATGGTGTGATCCATCTAATCCCAAAATTCCTTATGCACTGCAGCAGTGTCAAGGGTTTTTGCTTGCTTGAAAGGGTTAAAGATCAAAATTTTGCATGACTCATGTAGGTAAACAAGCATGTAAGGTGCATGCATACACAGCCACATTAATACACAATGGCTGTGCTATGAAATCTCTCCCTTGATCTTCTTTTTCTGCTATTTCTGCCTTTCTCCGCTGAACACACGGCGTCTTCTGGGTGAAGACACACTTCAGTTTCTTTTTATTTTCATATTGACTTTTCTTCACACCCCTGCAGTACAGAGCCAATTAACTTCAGAGAAAAAAGCTCACATCCCTGACAGATATTATTGAGATAAGATGGGCTGTAAGAATAGGTGTGCTTTTATGGATTTCACTTGTGATAGCTCTGTCTATTTAATAATAATAGCAGCAGCCTCTGTTGTAAAGACACTGATGTGGCTATTTATATCTGAGCAGATGGCAAGGTTAAGAACTGCAAACATACTCTAGATACGAGAAATGAAATGGCGGCGTATCTATGTTATGAAATGATTCATTAAAAGAAAATAGTCCTGAAATAAAAGCAAGCAGTGTCAAATACACAAAAAATAAAACTCAGATACACAAAATGAAAAGTGAAACTTGCAGAGGAAAGAGTATTTTTAATGGAAAAAAAAATTAAACTAAATAGCAGATTTGCTTCTTTCATGAAGTGAATGCTTCACTTCATGCTTAAATCCTGCTCACACTATAAAGCAGCTTTTACATCGTGACCTTTAATTCCCATATTGCCGTCACAGGTGGTCTCCATTCTGGTTCTTAGAAAGTCTTTAGTGCTGTTTAGTGACATTATAACATAGAAGCTGATATATATTATATCACTCTAGAAAATGGCAAACCACAGTAATCTTTTTATTATGGTTGGCCAGTGTCTATTAACACATAATAAGAAATCTCACACTTTCCTTATCAACAGTTTAACTACTGTTCTTCATTAGGACAAAGCAACCAGTGGAATGGGAAGTTTAGTGGGTGCAGAAACAGTAACATGGAGGGATATTTTTTAGGGATGTTTTTACTTCTAGCAGATCTTAAGATGTGATGTGATCATTTACACATTTTGTGCTGGAGCGTACCCGTTGGCAAAAAGTTTAGACCTGGAGACTGGCAATTAAAAAAAAAATCCCAAAACACAACAGTCAGATAAGTTAGACCCATGATAGCATTGAAGACAATTAGCCTTTTTTTCTGCTTTAGGGGCATGATGGGTACAACAAATGAGTCACATTGCAAAGATGAAAACCGCTCAACAAAAAAGCAATTACTTTTTAGACAGGCAGTTTGCTACAAATACCTTTCTAAGAGTGTGAATGTGGGTTAATTTCTCCTGGGGAAAAGTGTTCTGTCTAAAGTGATACCTGGAAAAAGTGAGAAGGTGAAGAAGCCCTTGTGTTTTTGGTTTTTTTTTTGAAAGAAGACACATTCACAAGTTAAAGTGACTTCAATAATTTATTAACAGGCTGGGAAAAATAACCACAGACTAAAGGAATAATCTTCAGATCATCAAAGTGCTTGTTATGCCTTATCAAATTTTGGAAAACTGCAGTGACAACAGAGTCTGACTGTTAAAATAATGAAAAATGAAACATCTTTCGACCTTAATGCATCCATATTGGTGAGTCATGTCCTTTTCCATCCTTTCATGATTAGTTAATAGCACTGTAGCATGAAAGAGAGAAAATGATGTGTGACTTGGCTATCATTAGTAACAGACAGGTCTTTTTTCCCCACCTGAGAACTTATTTTAAAATTGGATTAATACAAAATACAGGGAAGTGAGAGTCGTCGTATGGTCCAATTTAGAAACTGAACCCTTCGGCATGCTGGGTCTTTTAAAACAGGTGATTAGAGACGCAGGACAAAATGTTAAACCAAGAAACATACTGTTGACTGACTGACAAACAATTTTTCCACAGCTCTTAAACATTCATGAACGTGGAAAGCTTTGTGTGTGACTGTTTGTCACCGGGACTTGCAGATTTTGGATGCGCGTCCCCAGAATAGCTGTAAGGGTGAATATATTTACAACACTTGCAGATATTATCATGTCGGCGTCGACACCGAACAGCTGGAGTCACCTTGCTGTCAACATGCTCTGACTCACGGGGGAATCCAATGGGGTGTCCGGTGTTTTGGACTTATAGAGTAAAAGAATGAGGTGAGAACAGCATGCACACTCGACAGGAGCAGCTCTGACATCCTGTTAATCCAGTCTATAATTACAACATGAACATAGCTCTGTTTTTTGTACTTGGAAAATTGGGCTTTACAATATGCTGTGCCTTAAATCAAGGCTAAATATGTGTTTTATCTCAACAGTCTTAAAATGAGATTTACATTGTATGCATCACTGTATTTTGTGGAAATAATTTTAGTTTTACCTTTTTACATTAGAAGCACCAAATAAATAAATAAATAAAACATAAAGTCTGAGCTCTGTGAAGATGCTGGCATTGAGTTGATTGGTTGGAATAACTGACCTGCCATTAAATACAGTCTGACAACTTTTTACAGCTGAGCAGTCCTGTCGCAGTGTGTCCTGCTATTCCTGAGTTTTATGGGATTGTCAAAGAAGGGGCCATCGGCACCAAGTGCCAAAAAACGTTTAAAGGTGTTAAACGGACGTATAGTCTGTGGCTGCACTTTCCATAAGGAATAAGGCGTGGACGGGGATCAGTGAGCCGTGTCATTTTTGATCAGCGTTCATGCAGCCCGAGCATGCACGCTCGTAGTGTTACCTCATGGAGCAGCATGCGTGTGTGTCCTCTCGCTCTCTCTCTCCAGGTGGCAGGTGTCGCCTCAGTCCGACAGCGTGTTTGTTGTGGAGAAATCATCCCTCTGTCTCCAGCTGCATAATGAATAACCGCAGCAATGTGAACTCTGCACTGCGTGTCTGTTTGGATCCATGGATTCGTGTATGATGGCTGTATGATCTGCAACAGATTGTCAGAAAGGTTGAAACCCTTCCCTTGACTTGCTGTCAGGCGTATCTGTCTTATTCTGAAGTTAGAATCGTCATTCTTATTCCAGATACTGATGTGATGGTAGTGCTAGATTAAAATTGCATGGCAATAAATAAATCATTGCCATCCACAGAGCCATGACTTTAGCATGGCTAAAAAGGACAAGGAAAAAGAATGATGATGAATGTTGGCAGGGCATGAGTTGTCAGCGTTGTAGAAAAGAGAGTGTGTTTAAAAATGCATGACTGAAACCAACAGTCTTAAACTGGACATTTGTCCCCAACATCAGTATCTAGGTTAACCTGTGGGCATCTGGTATATGTCTTAATTCCAGGGACTTAGCATGATGTAGTCAGTTATCTGTATCCCTTCACTGGTCAGGGGGAAAGAAGGAAGTACACCAGAACCTGCCTGGGGACAAGTAAAAGACACTCTTGATGAATGCCTACCCATTGCTCATAACAAGCCACAAAACCAATTTTAAACCCCCAGCATGGTGCCATGATACATCAGGTTAATTTGACGTAACCAATTTAAAATGTCATTGTGGTGGAGTAATGGATGGCACCCATCTTGACATGTCGGGTGAAAACGGTGAAATACTCACGTCGTTTATCTCGCCTCCCTGCTGTGGCCTGTCCTGCCCTTTATGGCAGAGAAAACTCAACAGCTGAGCAAAGGTGAGGGCGTTGAGCGCGGAAGACACGCTGGTCGGATAACCTCAACATATTCGCTCGAATTATTCCACCATGTAGAGGCTAGGTAAGGTGTGAAATGTTCCCTTTTGTGCAAAACAGTGCTTGTGGTTTACGCAGTGAAAAAAGTATCATCATCTGTGAAAGCAAACCACTGATCACCATTTCCTGCTCCTGCTTCGCTCAGTAGATCAGGCACTGGGCAGAACCTTGGATGTATTTTAGAACCGGACACTGGAACCCAAAGTTGGCTCACTGGCACTTACACCACAAAGGTTTTCTTCTCCTGTTAGTCCTGAAGCCACAGATCCTTGAGGGACGTTACACAAATAACAGTCATACAGCAAAGCAGCAGAATTGTAGTGGGCTGCACAGTGTAGAAATCAGAAAGCTCTGCTGGCATACATGGTAACTTTCCTAAGCATGATGGGGACTGTGTATGGATTTTTACATGCTTTTAGCTAAATCAATGATTTCATGATAGTTCATTTTCCCTCACCCATTCGAATCTTTTATACTTTCCAAGTGTCAAAACAAACAAGATACAATATAAATCTGTCTTGATTTTGAGCGGACTCTTGTTCTTTTTAAAATTAGCTTTTATTAAAAGGATTAAATCACCGTAGGAATCATTCGGCCGACTGCGCAGCATTTACCCGCTTCACTTCAGTTGCAAAAATACTTTGTTGTCTTGGTAATTATGGCCACATGTAATTTTCCAATATTCCTATTTTCATTTGACTTTCATGCTGTTTTATTTTTGAAGGTTATTCTTGTGTTTGGTCTGTGCACAGCGTTTACGGTTTCTTTGCTTTCCCATTACAAGGCTAACTTTGTTTTTGCTGCATTGAATCTCTAAATTAGCCTCAGCTCCAAAGCGACCTGCCGGTTTTAAATGGTGCTTGGTAACATTGTTAGATAACACATCCAGACATGAATTAAGACACTGACAGGCCTGAAACTTTGGAGGAATTCTGATACTCAATGTTTATATCACTGCTTTGAAGAAAGAATTCAGAAGTTAGCCACATATAGTAAAATATAGTATAAAAACAAAGTCTTGTTTGAATGTGCCACTTATTTCATCGACAGCGTTCTTTGTAAATGGGCAGATCAGAGCAGACAGGCATTATCTCCAAGATAATGACTGTCTGCCTTAATAGCTGACAGATGAGAGTAGACAATAGCGTCTTCTTTCTGCAGTTCAGCCATGTTAAGTGTTTTTGTTTTTCAAACTACTAGAGCTACAGCCTACGCCATGTTTTAATGAACACCCTCACTATCATAGGACGAGGAGAGGAGGGGGAGAGCGAGTGAGTGTGGGAGCCATGATATGAAGGAAAAACAAACTGTAAATTGTTCACTTGAAGACAATGCACTTACTTGCATGGTTAAGCCCACTAATAATAGTCGAAATTCCACTCTGAAGCGAAAAGCCTGCTCCCTCCTGCATTACAATAAATATATCACGCCCCCGCCATATTAGTTTTTTGGCCCTGTAGTCCAGACCTTTCTGCCTGAGGCCTCCCCCTAACCAGCCTCTGCTGATATCTGGGCATTTAAACTGCATCTGTAGCTTTCAGAAGACGCTGCTGCCTTTCTAGCTTATGTCAAATTAGCATATGTTCCATATAAAATCTATATTTATATTCATATATGACACATACAGAGTCTACACGCTGCCTCTCTGATGCATGACCTCCCTCTCACTCTTCCAATATTTTAACAATGAAATCGGTGAACTGACTTTTGTGTGATTGCAGATTATTTGAACCAAGACGAAGCGAGGTTGTTGTGTTTGTGTTTTATTTTGTGTTTTCTTGTTTGTCTGTTGCATTTCAGGCGAACATTTTTAAACATATATAACAGCCATGTCTGTTACTCTTGGACATGACGGTCTATCTCTGTAGGGATCCTTTCCATGATGTCCTGTCCTATCAAACACTTATAGTAACAATCTGAGCCTGTCAAAGGCAAAAACATACATTTATAGTGGATGTAAGTTTGTGTTGTAGCCAGTTTCTTTATTCCCATGAGTCACTTTGACACAAACAATAAAAACACCCTTGAAGTTTCCACTTATGGCTAGTTATGCCTTCCATCTTCCTTTGCTACTTCAACATGTATGTGAAGCTGCTCGCTTCTATTTCTGCTTTTTTTGTTTGTTTGTGTTTTTTTCGAGCCTCGTTCTCTTAATGACCATTAATCTCCTCAGTATTCACACCAAAAGTTAATTTTGGACTACATAAATGCACAAATGAATCATTAAGCTCATAAGTGAGCCATAAAAAACACAACAAACTCCATGTTATAAACATCTGTAATAAAGACAATATTCCGAGGTGCCGGGGGGCAAAGGAAAAAAAACTTTAACTGATAGGAACTTGTGTCAGATCACAGTACTACAACATGCATGAATGGTTTATAATGGAAGGTAATTAAAATGAATTAGAGGTGATTTGTTTGTCTTTCTTTCTGCCTTTTTTAGCCGAGCTATTTTCTCTTTTTAAAATATTGAGCTTGAACAATTTTCTTCACCCCCAATGGAGACTTGTAAGGATGCAGGAGGACAATGACTGCAGACATCAAACCAGTGCTATCAGTCTGAAAATCCTCAGTGTTGCTACAAATGTGAAAAGGAGGGAATCCAATTAACTGCAAGGCTATGTGGGATGTTGAATTAATGTAGCCCTGATCTCGTAACATGTCTACATTCCTGCTGCACAGCGCCGGACTCACAATAATCCAGTTCAACAGTTTGAATAAAAGCTGCTCAATACGATTTATTTATTTATTTGGTGATATTTCACAGAGTGAGATCAATACTCAGTGAGTGGGAGTTCATCCACATGTGGTCTGGGATTGCGTACAGGAGGCATATCACCAGCCGAGAGGAAACAAAACAAGAAATGATTAATACAGGAAATGGCAAATATTGAAATAAATAAGCCGCAGTAAACACAGCTACAAAGGTATTAGGTTCCTTTCCAGGTGGCAATATTTGTCCACCTCTATACATACATAACGTCTGTCGTAGCTTAACTTCATCAACAATAGGAAATACGTGTCACAATCTTTGGTTTGTCTGGTCCTTTCATTTCTATACGTGGCCCCGTTGCCTTGAAGACACACAGCTTCACACAGCTCCATCAAAGTTTATGCACATGTGAGATTTAAAATAATAAAGCTGCAAACGCCTATTTGCTTTGAAAAGAGTAATGGCGTCCCGAGCAAAGGCAGACTTCACACTCCATTTGCCCGAGTCGTTGTCCCAGTCTGTCTGCGCCTTGTTCATTTCAACGCTCTGGCCGTGTGTGTGCATGTTGGTGCATATGAGTCCCTCCAAGTGCAACTGAGGAGAGCAACTGAAGTGGCTGTTTCTTTAATATCAGTGACTTTAGAATTTATTTTGACCAAACCAGAGTTGATGATCGTCTTAACAAAGACGGGTCGATTAGCACTTTGTACCCGCCAGTGGCAAAAACAAGCACTTTCATTGTACGGACACATTTGTCCTCAAAGATTAGCTTCTTTGCCACCAATGCAGCCTGATTTATGCATAATTTCAGATCTAACTTTGCAAATTAAGGGTTTATTTTCAACGAACCAGTGTTGTAAAGTCTATGGAAATATGAACAAAGGCAGTTTTAAGATTTATTTTGTGTCTTTCCAGTTTTAAGCGTGTGTTTCGTGATTATCCATCCAAGGTAAAAATGTTGGTTTTGTCTGTGGAGTCTCTATTCAAACTTCTTTTGCACTTCCAGTGAACTCCTGCCAGCATTTATTAAATTTCAATGCCACTTAAATGTCTTTCAAGTCTTTTTCCATGAAGTGCTTACATGATGTGCACAAACCCCATTGGGAGTGATGCTGTTTTGATGCTGTTTCCTTTTTACACTCAAGTATTTAACCACAGCCTGCGTACTTAATTGTTTTCTGTTACCTCTTCCCATATGCCACCAATTTTTTACTTTAATTAAAATTAAATCCAGTCGTTGCTCTCATCACTGTTGTCAAAGTTAAGCAAACCCACCTTGAGACGCTGCTGAAGAAACTGCGAAATTAAATCGCGACATCCAATTCCACAACTCAAACACGGGGATTTGTATGTGCAAAGAAATGTGTTTACCACACGCACTGCACGGAGGAGTCGCAGCTGTGTTTCAGGACTCTGTAAATCACTGGAGTCAAACAGATCCTGTCACGTAGACATTCCCCATCAAACCCGGTGTTGCTCTTTGTCCTTTTAACCGTTTCATTCTCCTGCGTAAGTGAGGATATTTATTCTCTTCATTTCCTGCCGCCTTCAACGAACAGCCAGTGTCAGCACCTATTACAAATCCCCACAAAGGCTTTACCACAGGAAAGGTGATTAATTAAAGCAATTAAGGCAATGACGGTTTCAGTTAAGGCAGTTATGAGCTTCAAGTTGAGTAGTGTAGGAAGGGCCTTTGGGCAAGAGCGGTGGCAGACTGCGCATGTGACCGGCTTAAAGTAATGAAAGGAATGGAGACGGCTACCTGAAGAGAGATGGGGAGATAGAGAGCGAGGGAGATGGAGACAGAGTAAGGAATTAATTACTTCTTAGTTCATCTGTTACCTCCTCCCTGCAGCTGTGATTGTGATCATTCTATCAAACAACAGATTCATTTCAGCCGTGGAGCCTGTATCTGTGTGTGTGTGTGTGTGTGTGTGTCTGCCCACACAGGTGTCCCTCTGTCTGCATTTGTATGCTTTAGTGCTTTACATAATCTATTGTCTTTCCTGACTTCCGAATGTGTTTATGTATGTTAATGCAGCCTCTGATTCTGACACAGGAGAACAATAATGCCAACGCTGTGATTAAGTTAATAGTCTGATTAAAGCACTTACATGGTTGCATAAACTGACACTCCCCATAATAATTACGTTTGTATGATTTAGGTACATTACATACTTTAATTATCCTCAAATAAACGTGGAGGGGGAAAAAAGGAACATTAAAATCAGCCTGCTACTTTTCATCATATTTGGACTCATGCTGACATGGAGCATTGTGGCCTTTAGGACCAGCTGAAGTGCTCACAGTTAGTAGGTTGGAATACTGAATATGAAATATAAATGAGCTCAGAAGGTCTTTGAAAGTAATAATAATAAAAATCTTTGAACCTCTGTGTTCGTGTTACGTACATGGGCATTGTACATCGAATGTATGGCGACACAAAAAAAACCCTTGGAGAAAAAAAAGAATACAAAACAATCTTATGTAAGAGGTAAAAGAGATAAAACAGAAGGTTGACCATTGTCAGCGGCTACGACAAAACCAACAGCTTGGAGAAGAGCAGCCTCTGTACTATGGCCTGCTCTAAAACCAGAGTGGAATTTATCACAGAAACCATTACTATTTATGAAAGCAATTATCTTGTCTGCCACCAATTTTCTTTGGCCAGAAGGGGAAGTTTAGAAACCGGACAAAAGTTATTAAGGATATGTCGCAGAGCAGAACGGCCAGGAAAGAGGGTGGTTCTCTCGCAGCAGCTACAGATGTGATTCTGTCATGACGATTTCAACATGGATATCTCTGTGCTGCGACAAAACCACTTCAGAGTGATGGCTGAGATTACCTGGACTGATGGAGTGGACTTGAACCTTTTAAACTTGGATTTAAGGTGTGTGAACTACTGTGTCTCGTTAGTATTCTTGGATTTTTTTTTCCCCCAAAACATGCAGGTTTCATTTTCAGGAGCTAGGTGCTGCTTTCACAAGATTTAATCAAGGTTGCAACTTCGTATGAGGTGTGCATAATTGCGCTCACGGTACATACATCAAATTAAGGGCAGCTAAGGGAATGCTCATGTACTCTGATGTTCTATTTATGCCCTGTCCTTCGGCCCGCACACGGATACAAGGTTCCCCTTTAATAAGGATGTTATGATATTGACACTTTTTACATGTTTTTATCTGTATACTGCACATACAGTATATAGCTATACTCGCAGTATAGCAATCAATACTGTAAACACGTGCACTCATACATGTATGTGGTCTGTTTTCTTCAAATCATTACATGAAGCTGTTAGCGAGGGGGTCCTGGGTTTGAATCCGAGGGCCACATTCGCACGTCGGCTGCAGGAGTCCAGCACTCCATTTTTTCTCCAACAGTTCAAAGACATGCAGATTAGGTGTACCCTCAATACCCAAGTCCATCTTCAGCTTAAAAAATGGGTTATGTGAGAATGCAATGTCGCCTAGAATGAGGTTTGCATATAGGACACCCCCTTTTAAAATTATCAGGCAGTTCCTTACTCCTGCAGAAACTGCATGCGGCAGCTGCAGTGAAATGAGACGAACGGTTTAGTCGCAGATTGCAAACCCCTCGTTTCACCCTCCCATTCCTAGTGTGAAGGAGAAACTACGGTGGCCACAAAATGCATGATAATTTATCTAGAGCTCATGCTTAATTTGCCTGTTCTGTGTTACTCTGGGGCTTCAACATGGCACACTCCATAGCAGAGAACCTGTATGTGTTATAATAAAAATATAATGTTACTTATTAACATAATGTTTGGTATTTCCACTAGTAAAAACATATTTAATGCATATTATGTTCAATTTCTGCTATATTCTGTAAATGGAGGCCCCTAAATCTGACACACTGGACCTTTAATTTTAAGCAATATCATCTATCTCAAACTTGGCAATGAAAATGGAGGCTACACAGAGTTAGAAAGCAAAGGTAATTTAATAGACCAAGTAAACAACTGAAAAATACCCTTGAGGTAGTGTTTTTGCTGTGTGGATGAAAGGGTGGTGTAGTGATGTGGCAAACAAACAAAAATAAAATAAAGTAGAGAGCAGCGAGAGAGCAACAACCTGGAGAGACAATCTTTTTTATATTTATATATTTTTCAGAATCCACACGTAACTGGGGCTGAAAAATAATCCACTCAGCTTTGCTAATGAACAACCTGCAAGAGAAAACAAACTAATTAAAACCATTTAGTTAAGATTAGGGCAGGTCATACTCATGGTGAAATTATGGTGCTGAAGTTACTTTTTTCTACTTTTATTTTATCAAATTCCCAGAGGAGACTGTCCGTGTATTTATACTGCTAACAAGCATATTGTGTGTGTGTGTGTGTGAAGAGCTTTGGAGGCCGCTCTTTATACCTCTGTGTCATTGACTTTATGGTAAGAAATACATATTCAACAGACATGTTTGATCAACATACTGAACATATATATTTTGAAATAACAGTTTCCTTTTTAGAATCGTTGCTAAGCATTTTTCCTTCGATGCCGTGGAGGCATCAGCTGCAGATAAAAAGACTGTACTTGTTTATGGCTTTAAGTCTCTTCAGGGGAAGTGCTATTGATGATGTAAACCAAATGAATTATGGGAATCAATGGTGATCACTTGTATAACAAAGGACGTGGATCTTGGTTGCTCGTATTTTTATGCAGAAACCACATATCATATCACTCTGACTCGCACACTCTTTGCTGCTCTATATGAATGCCACACAACCTACTGACTTGAAAACACATTATACTATAATCACTGCAATGCTCAATAATAGCCGCATATGAGCTTAACGTATAGGGGGCTGCTTCGCTATGCATGTGTGCATCCGTGCATGTGGCTCGAGCAAAAGAGTAGTACAGTAAGGTGCAGGTTTCTGTGACATCTGAATCTGTCTCGTCAATAATGGATGTGAAGTTGAACGTCTTAAAATACCCTCAGCTGGGACAGTTGGCAGAGTTATTAGTGCTGTCTTTGACTGGCCTGAGAAATACAGGAGTTACAATCCGCTCCACACCGGCTGGCTAGCAGGATCCCCAGAGTGTCCCACTCACAGTCACGCACACAATGTCAGTGGGAGAGGAAAACAGCCGCACACCAACCCTGTGCACACACACACACACACACTCTTATACACACATTTACATAAATGGGAACACACACAGCGAGAGAATGTATACATGCCCACGCATCACCCATATGTGTAGGTTCCACCGTCTTCGAGGCCTCCCTGCTCGAATGATGCTCTGACAGATTATGTCCTGGTTTACCCACAAAGTTTTGTCCGTCTCATTTCTGGCCTACAAGTGGAGGAAGGTAGATCACGCTCTAATGGGGAAGTGAGAAAGGGTCCCGTTGCCATGGCAACGCAAGAGGAAGCCGTAACACCGATTAAAGGTGAGTGTCCCGCAATTAAAACGGAGAGCGCTGTAGTAGTGGGAGAGGCAGAGCGGCATAAAGAAATGAGTTTGTCCTCGAACAAAAACAGAAGAGAGAGATGTGAAGCATGGCAGGACGGACAAGGACACGCACGTTGTTTGAAATTTGTGGCTCTGTATATTGAGCTTGAATAAGGTTTTGTAACAGGGTATGAAATAGCCTCTTAATTAGAGCCAACATCTGGCGTACGGAGCAAAGCGAGGTAAATGCACTGCTACTGAAAAAACATAGCTTCATATGTCCTCTAAGCAATATGCTCTGCAACTTGTGTGACTAATATGTGCTATAATGTGCCGGTACACACACACACACACGCACACACACAACCTGCCGGGTTGAAAGTGTGGAGCGTGAGCTGTCCCGCTTTACATGTACAGTAGATTGTGTTTAATCTCTCATTTACCATGGGTGATTCGCAATCATTGCATGCCGTGAACAGCTTGTCTGACTGCAGTTTGAACTGCGATCCTTGTGGAAAATAAGTCAATGATGATGTTTATTATCCTTGCAGGTAGAAAGATGCGGCGTGCGAGCTGCCAGACTGCATCATGAGGAAGTGTTTGGTGTGCGACAGAAGAACAAGGGATGTTTTTTTTAAAGCTTTTGTAAGATGGAGCACACATGCGGTGCAGAATACAATACAGTAGATGTTAGAGTGAGTCTGCATTATTTCACTTCGGCTTCCTGCTCCTTCAGCCTTCTTTGGTGGCTCATTATAAAGATGGAGCATCCCTAGAGGTATATACTGCATATGTGAGACTCAGGGTTCACAGTTGTAACAGTCTTTCAAGAAAAGAAGCTCAGAAGTGCTCAAAAAATTATAGTTATATGCTACAATCTCTTAAAGGGAACAGCACCCTAGATTAAGTTCACTCCGAGTGGGGGTTTATACATTAAGTCTGATGCACTTAGCTGAAAAAGTTGGAGTACTTCGAAAGAGTTGAGTTACCTTTCAAACCTTTCATTACAACATCGTCTAAGATTTGGTTTTGTTGTGATATGGCACACACAGCTTCAGAGTGTATCACCAAGATGGACCGATATTACAGAAACACTGAGCTCTGCATTCGTCTTGTTGCCTTTTATTTCACAAACCTCTTGTTATGACTAAAATGCCTGTACATGATTCACTCTGGTCTGTCGGATTCTTGCTTGGTCAAACTCTCTTTCTTCTCTTCTATAGCTTCCTCCATTGTCCTCTCTTATCTCTTTGCTCTGCCATTAGTTATGTCCAAAGGAGCTGAACCCGGCTTTTTGGCAAGCTCAGGTTCTGGCATGACAGTGGCACCACTCTCCATCATTATCCCCTCTGTCCCAGTCTTGAAATCTTCCACCTCAAAGCTCCTGTCCTCCAAGTGTAAACACCATCAGTCCTCCAGTTATCTGAGCATTGTTTGATTTATTCTTGACTCATTTATAATTATTATTATTCTCTTTTTTGCTGTTAATGGCTGTCACTCTGCCTGCTCCACCTTCCCACACACTGCAAGGAAGTGACGGTTGGAGACTGAGAAGAAGCTGTGGGCTGCGGCTGTCTGTGGTTTGGGTAGCCAAACTCTATTACAGAAGATCTGGCTGTCAACTCGTCCCAAAGAGTTCAAAATGCAAAACAGCATCCGACGCATATCACACTGTGGTGTGTACATTTCGCAGTGCAACACTCACTGGACGGCCTAACCCAAAGAGACTTAGAAATGATTAGCAGCATAAGCAGACTACAGTGTCTGTTGTTGGACTCGGTCTCACCCTGAATTTGTCTTGTCTTGGTTTCGGTACACAGTTTACGCAAATGTGCCAAAGTTATGATTATTATTATTATAGTTACCTATACTTACAGCTTTAATGCAATCCTCCACTGATCGGCTCTATTGATCTAATCTATATTCAAACTGAAGAATAAACAAAGTGTCATTTGTTAGCTTGTAAGCCAGAATAGACTGTGAAGTATTGTTTTTTTTTATGGACAATACTTGCATTACGGATGTCTGAATGCAGTTGCCATATGTCGTTCACTCTGTACCGAAGCTTAGTGAGTATATGTACATGTATATACGCACAGTTCTGCACCGGTGGGTTGAGTTATTTCGCTGTGAAAAACTTAATTCCGTCCTTAAATTCAAAAAGCAGTCAGGAACCATTAAAAGAAAAGCACTGGTGCTGAAAACAGACATCAAGGCTTACAGCTCAGAGAAAATTGACTCACAATCAAGACGCTCCTAATCCATTTTGAAGCGTCAAGGGTTAGCATGCTTATCTGCTGCAGAGACGAGACGAGAGCAGCCCTTTTGGGATTGGATGGATGTGTGAATGTTCCAGCGCCGCAGTGTGTGCACACATTTTTATATGTCTCGTTTCGGCGTGCATGTGTACGACTGAATTACTCGAGGTATCCGACTGTAGGATGTGACCTTTTCAGGCAAAGTACCAAATTTGATTGATATCACAGCTGGAAAAATACCCAAGACAGTCACTGTATCTTTATCATCCATTTTACTTTCTTTCCCTAATCCCATCCTGCATATCCTCTCCCTATCGATCTCTCCCTGCCCATCAATCCCCCTCCTTCTGCTCCTACTCTTCATTTGTTTCCTCTCTTCTTTATTCCCCTTCCGCTCCTTTCAGCCTCCCTCTCTCCTTATCATTATTTTCACTCTTTCTCTCCCTTCCTCTGTCTCCGCCTGCTGACTGACAGTCCAGACATGCCGAGGTAAATTGGGATGTAGCCGCAATGACAGGCCCTTTGTATTGATTTGTTCATCTTCATCATCCATCACGGTGTCCACGCAAGGGCTCAACACACACAAACACACACACACTTACAAACACACATGTTCACGCACAACGCCTAAAGCAAGAGGAAACCTGTCCAGGTCCCAGGCCTAGTAAACTAATCACATTACCTTGATGGAGTGGACCAGTGAACCTCACAAGGCTGCAGTGCCAGATAGAAAAAGAGAGAATACCTTCTGTTTCTGTCACTACATGGGCTAATGTTGAAACAATAAACAAGACGAACAGGCATAAAGCAGATTTGGCTGCTCGGTGAACAATGGATTTGTTCATCGCTTCCTCCTACTTCCTTCGTCTGTCTATACGGCGTTTGTGTTATTGTATCAACTGCAGTTTCAGCCATTGTTCTTCATCTTTCTAATTTACATCTCACTGCTTACGATACTTAAACATTGATTCTGTGAGTTTGCATTTGATTGCAGTGCCGGCATAGTTGCTAATTTCCTTGAGAAACAAACAATTTAGCTTTTTTAATGTCTCAGGCTGCTATTTTATCACTGTAACTATAAAAACAACACTGTTTTCCTAGCTTGTACCTGACATTCATTTCATATATGTGAAGTAAATTGAGACAGCAGGGACTAAAACTTTAAATAAACCTACCAACTAAAGTCCAATGTATCGACAGAGAGCAGGTTAATCTCACTTTAAAATTGTACAAACAAACTTCTGCGACTCTTTGGAATAAAATAACAGTTAAAACTTTCAGAGATTGCACATCAGTTGAATCTGAATTGTTGTTAACTAGCTTCAGTGCGATCTTAACTTCTCGTTTGTTTGCAGCCTTTCCTGCCACGTGAACATAATACATGTGCTACATATAGCCTCGCTGCAGAAACCGCTGCTCGGCCTGACATTTTTACACATGTATTAATGCTGTAGCTGGCACCCTGAGGGAGCCGGGGATGTGAACAAACAAGACAGGCTTGAACTTTCTGTCACATTCTGCTTCATATTTCACCTTAAGCCTTATTGTGAATATAGCTGGTTGCCAGATGCCAATACCAGAAATATATTTCAGTACTTGGAACCTGCTTCCTATCTATGGGGCCAGTAGATGTTGTGCTTCCATCGACATGCTGTGTGTTTATCTGTATTTTGAAGTATCACACTGAAAAAAATGAACGTTTTGATGTTTTGAAGTGAATGTTTGAATGAACCAACACCTAATAATTGCAGTAATGGATGCATTATTTAGTATTTTCTATTGCTGATTCAGAATTCAGCTACATTTTGTGGCACATTTGGATGGAAACATGGCTACTGATTTGACGATTTGGAAGCCAAACAGTGAAAACGTTTTCAACATCTACCTTTTCGACTTTTTTTGAAAATAACAACTTCTATGAGCACGTTGAAACGTAAACACAGTTATATTATATGTGTATTGTCATATTTTAGATTCACCAGATTTTAGACAGACATGATGCTTCCATTTCACTGAAGTAATGTTTCTTGTCACCAACTCTTACAGTTCTACAAGAAAATTCTAGTTCAGATGAATAAATACTGTCAGAAGCAACATTCGCTATATGAAACTACTGTCTAATTACATTGTCAATGTGTAATTGCAGCGCAATTGTGAGAATATTCACTAGCAATTTAAAGATGGGCAATTACCCCTTACATACACTTGAAAGAAGAAAATGTTGCAGCTATCATACTGTACATGTGATACAGTATGATCCTGCAGGGAAGCTGCAAAGAAACTGAACTGTCTGTCTCCAAGTGTGATATGAGTGCCACTGTGTCCAAACGTATATTTCGTGTCACTCTCATCCTCTGCAAATGATTGCCGTCCATAAAGATTTCATCGAAAGGGGACCTTTGGCAACCCTTCAATTACTTTGAGTGTTTCGAAAAAGGCTCCAGACCATGTGACACCAGAGATATAGGACATCCTTCACCTTCTCACCTAAAAGACAGAATAAATGTCCTCCCATCTGAGAGCTAAAATTATGCCACTTGGTGAAGGGGTAAGGTTAAAAACTGAACTCTGTGTTTGGCATCAAAGAGAACAATTTGCATGTGCCATCAGAGCGCTTGCAAATGAAAGTAGCAAAATGAACCAATCAGACCCAAATATGAGTCACAGAAAGGGAAGGTTGCTGGAGGTTACAGAGGACATGGCATGGGCCACTGTGTGGAGGAAGGGGTGAGTAGGTAATAATGGGACAGTGATGATAAGATTGTCTGAAGTAGATAGAAACCATGGAAGACAGAAAGAAAAAAAAAGATTTGGGAGCATAAAAGAAAATATGTGATTCATGAGCACCCCTGACCTCATATCTTTTTGTTAGTAGAATCTAAAAAGAATAAAATAAAACAACACAAATATTAGAAATGTGCTCACAGGGCCTGAAGAATCAGATATCTAAGCCTTCACTGTAAGGAATCGTTTATCTTAAAGCATGCTAATCAGTGGGATAGTTCCACCTCTGTGGTCCAGACTGAAATATCTTACCCACTTTAGGATGAACTCAGACAATCAGATGAATCTCATTGATGTTGGTGATCTCCTGACTTCATTCTTCTGTCACCAGCTGGGCGACATATGGCCCTAGCTCATTCTGTAAGGAGATGGAGAGTGTGGTCCGGTTCAAGTTCAGCACAGAACAGTCAGTACACAATGTGGAGTGGTAGTTTGAGGTGCCGGTTCATCTCTTGGCACGGTGCTTTAGAGCAAAGCACTTAACCCATAACTGTTCAGGGCACCGCATTGCGTAGTATGTTGTTCCTATTCTCCTTTCTGTTCTTCGATTCAGAGTAGAATGCCTCAACAAGCCTTCGATGGGTCGACAAAGAGCTGATAGTTCAACATTTTTCAGTTTCTTGTTGAGAGAAAGAGAGATCTTGTTGCTGAATGAGAAAATTGATCGATCAAATCTATATCACATTTGCTTACGTAAAATAAAGTCAGTATAAACTCACGAATCCCAACCTCATAATCCAAGATTTCTCCAAGTCAGGGGAGAGAGTTGCAATAATGTATTGTTTATTATTATTATTATTATTTATTGTATGAATTTGTTAACTCCAGATATGTTTCTGGGACTTTCTAAGGAACTGAGTACAAAAACCTGTAACACTACCCCGGCTGTCCTGCTGACTGACACACACACACCCTCCCTGTCTCACTCACATGTAGACAAAGCATTTGTGGCAAATGACAGCCACCCTGTGGCTTTCTGTTGTAGTTATATAAGAGTGACAGAGGACTCGTCACTGCTCTGAGTTGTCTTCTCACACCATCACACTTACCCTGTGATCGATGCAGGCGAGTGCGCACACACACACACACACACACACACACACAGCGCGCGTGCACACACACTACCACTCACAGCTCTCAGACTGTGTCTGTCATGCTACCCCATTGACCCTTTACCAACTCAGGGAACAGGAATAGACTTGCAGCTCACCATTTTGTTTGAAATTGCTGCCGTTCGTCCAGCGAGTGCAAGAAGAAAGACACCGCGCTGCTGCTTCTGCTTAACGTCAAGACACCCACTTAGGGAAAACAGAAACATGAAGGTTTATTAAGTAGCTTAATTAATTACAAGACTTACAAAACAATACAAGGAACACAAGGCAGCTGAATGACAGCGTGTGAATGTGTGTAACTGTAAACAGAAATCCTACCTGAGCTGCATATGGATTATAAAAACAGTCTCTGTTTCATATCCAAACTCATATTTGGATAGACCAGAATGTGCTGCCTTCCACACTGAAAGAGGACTGTATGTTTTTTTGTTCCTTTTTAATATTCTTCTTGTCTCATGAGACAACAGTATGCTGATTTCTCATTATGTGTTTTTACAGAATATCTCGTATTTGAATAAGCAGCGTTGTTTGTGTGTGGTGGTGGTGTGCGTGTGTTCCCTCTGGGTTTCCTCCAGGAGCTCCAGTTTCTTTGCACTTACCTTTCATGTTTCTGTGTTTGCAGTGACAGCAGACACTTTGTGTAAAATGTGTTTCTCTCCTGGGTGCGTTTGTGTTTGTAATTTCACATATTTCTGATTTAAGGGAACACAAAGCTGCTTCAGTATAATGGCTATCTGGCATTGAAGCTGCAATTTAGGTCTCTCATAATGTCTCTCACACTTTGACACACACACACACATGTTCACATAAGATACGAGGCACTAAGATAAGCATCCATGAAGCTCAAACATAACATCTTATGGTGACCCTCAGTAAATGCCTCTGTATAAACATGTCAAGTTCCTGTGTGCCACGATCATACATTCACACTTATCCATGTGTGTGTGTATGTCATCCCCGGGGTGGTTTGCTCCTTCTATACTATCAACATCATCTTAGCAAAGCTAAAGAGATGTGAGCAACCTCCTGCATGTCCACACACACACATGCACACACAAACATTAAATTTTAATAAGACTTTCCTGCATTATTTGATCAGCATGAACGGTGTCAAAATCAAAGAAAGGCTTGTGAATATGTTTGCCTCAGGCTGGGAAATTACTCAGGTATTGCAAGAATATAAACATACATACAGTATGTATGGGGCCATGTATAGTATAGTAGTTTTTATGCAGTAGTACCCATTTAAGGATCAGTCACATCTTCTGATTTAATTTAATTTTTTTTCTCTATATCTTTATAATTTTCTACATTGCTTATTAAGTTTAAGAAATGTGAAATAAGGCGTGGAAATGTGTGGTATATAAAATATAGAATGTGATTCCTCAGTGTAGCCATCTTTTGCTTTGATGACAGCTTTACACTCTCATTCTCTCACTCTGCAGTCCAAACCATCTCAGCTGTGTTTAAGTTGGGTAATAGTGGAGGCCGGGTCATCTGATACAGCACTTCATCACCCTCCTCCTTCACATTGTCACATAGGAGGTGTGATTTGGATTATTGTCCTGTTTTGTCATTGTCCAAATGATGGTGACACTAAGTGCAAGTCAGAAAGTACAGCATGTCCTATATATATATATATATATATATATATATATATATATATATATAAAGTCAAAGAATTTGCGCCAACAACAGGAAATAAAGACAGACCATCGGAAACTCAAGCAGGGCTCTCAACTGACAGTTGTTTTACTGTTGATCCATGCATTGAAGTGCAAATACATACAATGTTCAATACTGTGGTGCTGATCTATATTGTTTGCATGTAAAATGTAACTTTTCTCTAAGGTTTTATGAAACAATCAATAGCTTTTATTTCATTTTCAACTGGACGTCTGGCTTGTTGAATCATATTTCATACGCTCACAACATATTTAAAGTTATGACTGCGTAGCTTGATCAGATTTTATTTCCATTTTTATTCATTTATTTATTTATTTTACAAAAATGTCACACACTCTGTCACACACACACATAGTACTGAGTGTAAAGACGTGAACTTACTCACCCCCCTGACACTTAATCAATCACTCTGCTGGAAATGTGAGCTTCTGAGGGTCTGCAGATGTTCGCCGTACTGTGAGGAAGCCTTGGTTAAGACAGTCAGCAGGCAGTTATTGCCCCATTAAGTATACAGGCACACATACACACACGCTACAACATAAGCACATATGCGCAACATCTACACAGTGTGCAAGGAAGTGATAAGAACAATGGCTCATGAAGTGTAAGCATGAAAGGAAGGACGAGCCCGAGTAGACGCTGATGCTGTCTTTGACTAGGTCTCTTTATCAGAAGACGCAGTCCCCAAAGCAGAACCGAACATGGCTCCAGTACTTGTCCCTCTCTGCATTGAAATTGTTTTTTATGGCTCAAGAACGTGCCGATGTAACTGTAATGTAAAAGACAGATATAAAACTATCAGTGCAAACACAAGGAGATAGCAGCAACTCAATTTGGGTTTGTGTCATTCCTCTGTACTGACTGAAAATGCTCACCTCGGGGCATTGAATATTTTCTAATCTAAGCTTCCTCGTGTGTGAGGCTGAACAGGTTTCTTTTTCATGCCGGTTCAGATTTGTTGCGTCATCATGGAGTGAGGAGTGACAGATGAGAGAGTGCAAGGATGACACGCAAGAAGGGTCATGAGCCAGAGTCATCCCTTGGCATTGTGAGTACCTACTATCTGCTTTGCCCTGCTGAGCCGCCATGACATTCCTGAAAGATATTTGCTGTGTGTGTGTGTGTGTGCGCGCACTAAGGTGAGATGATGAGTTGTATGTTTGAGTGGGCCTGGGGCTCATTGCACAGTGTGAGTCAGGCTTTGTTAGTAGCATGCCTCTCAGACATGTGAGCCTGCCAGCAGCTGAGCAGTGTGTAGGCCAGCTGTGTGTGCAAATAACTCCAAAGCTATATACAGTATGTGCGAGGTGTGGTCTGCCTCCACCTCTCATAATTAAAGGACGATTCGTCCTGGTGGTTCACTTTGTCATCATCTGACCTCTCTCTGCTGAAATATATAGAAACAAACTTGTGAAATGAATTTCTTCACTTCATATAAATATAAATATGCAGTACAACATTTCTGAGGTAGGAAACAAGGAGGTGTAACAACTCACAGTTTTTCATCTGTTCATCAGTCTTTGCAGTTTTTCATCAAGCGTGATTGTGGAAATTGAACTGGTCTCCAGGGAGCAGTACATTTCTCACCTCGCTGGTTTGAGCCCGGTAAGCGGTCAGTGTCCTGCAGTCCAAACAGTGGTGAACAATTAAACAAATGAGAGCCTGCGGTAAGTTACGGACGGAGCTCTAATCTGGCCTTTTGCAGGACGTCTCGGTTAAAACTCTGGACACGACCGTTTTAGACGTCTCAGGTTCTCAGATGTGTGAAGAAACTATTCCTTTAGATTTGGCTTGAGACAATTTGCATTCGTATATTGTGTTGATGCTTGTTTTTTTTTTTTACATCAGTGTATTTGTTTTCTCTCTAATGAAAGGTTTTGACTTTCTAAAATGTGTTTTTGATGACAACATACTGAGATTTCTTGTTCTATCCAGTGAACCTTCCCTTAATAACAGCCATACATCTGTGAGCCTTTGTTGTTCAAAATAGGCTTTATATGAAACATTAAAATGACTTTCACCCACCCTGACTCCATGGGAAAAGTCACCCTGTGTGTATCATCCCACAGGACTCACTGACATTTTGGCAATGCATCAGTTTCATATTGGTACAGTAGGCTCATTAATAGACTGATGGTCTTATGCTAAACATCTCCCCCCAAATTATTCTTTTATTATGTTGAAAACAGCATTTAGTGACACTAACAAGTATTTTTCAATTAGCATTCTAATGGAAGATTTACTTGTAAACACTGATAATTAGCTGGGATTTTTTTGAGCTTGTTAAAAAATGACTGTGCCTCATTGACGACAAAGTGACACATTTTATTGAAATAATAATAATTATAATAAAACTCCTTATCATGAGTGTTTAATTCGCCTCCACACGCCATAGCAGGATCAATTCACGAAAAGTTTGCCAAATCCTGAAACGGAGGCTGGATACATTTTCAGAAAGATGTGTAAGTTTTATTCAGGGTGTACTTGACTTTGACTTTGACTAATTCTCAACATTATTGATGATACACTGTCTTCCCTGTCGCTACAGCAGTTCCACTAAAAGTCCCAGCTGAAGGTCCACATGGGATGTTCTCAATGTCAAGAAATGAAAATGAGAATAATTCAAGTCAAGGCTCTCCATCATTCCAGTGGGAGGAATGAATAAACCAGCACACAGCCTAACTCACCTACAACCAAGGACGAGTCCTCAAACTTCTGGAGCTGCTGAAGGTGTCACCCTGAGCCTGATCCCTTTTTTTAAGCTGATGACTAATAACTTTATCAGAGTTACACAGAAACTCCCTCGCCCACCTCTCCCTCTGTGTCATCGTCCCACCAACACACCACAGAGCCACAAAGTAGAACTTCTTCACTGACCTGCACACCAAGAAATGACTAATCCATGATTGTTTCCATAAAGTCCAAACTTTTTTCATCGCTACAGTTTAACTTCATCTCAAACAAATTACAAAACTCCTTTTACAGAACCGTGTCAGGCTGTGTCCCAAATCGGTTTACTGTGTACTGAGCAGTAAGTCGGGATACATCATTCAATCATTTTGTGTCGTCGCTGATAGGTGTGGAATTACACAGCTGTAACCTCTGCATCTGTAAAATGGGACAAATTGCGTTGTGAGATTGTTGCCGGAGCCTCAGAACACGGGCAAATAAAACGCGCCATAAAGTCCACCTTTAAAAAAAAAAAACAACTTAAAATGTTATGACATGAGTGTTTCCCTTCCCTCTCTGTGTGAGTGTGTGTGTTTTGCTGGAGGTGGCGTTCACTATTCTTTAACTTTCTAGACCATTTAAAATGTATTTGAAACCCTTATTCTTATATTGAAGATTAATCCGTGGTACACCCACGCAGGTGTTTTCACTTAACTTGCTGAGCAGACATCTGCTCAGGATTGTGTGTAAGACTGTTACGTCTTCTTTCGGTCTCCAGCGTGATAAATGGCTTGAAAGTTTGCGCTCTGCTGTTTGGCACATTTGTTCCAATTCATCTTTATTTGCCAAATAATCCTGAAATAATCCAAAGAAAACCGAATTATAAACATCGTGTGAATGTTCTTGCCTGTGTGATGATGTGCGAGCGTGGTGACGACGTCAGGTGACTCTCCGGAGTGTTTCCTTCACTCAGGTGACAGCATGTTCAGTGATTTGTACTATCTGACTTAAACGGCAGAATTTAACCAGGTGAAGAGCCAGGTGTTACTGGCAATGAACACCTTTTGTTTGTGTGTGTGTGTGTGGCGACCACGTCAGTGAAAGCAGCCTCTTGCTTCTCACAGCACACCTGCCAGCACTAAAGTAGGACAGTCACACGTAAACAAAAAAAAAACAAAGCTGGGAAAAACCTTGCAGCGTCGTAAGCAGGACGCCAATAGATTTCCTCTGGAGAGTAAGTAGCTGCTCACCCTTCAACCGTCACATTTTAACCATGTAATCTAGCCCGGGGTAATTGAATACGTGGCAAGCATGCAGAGATATGAAGGAGATGAGAGAAGGAGAGGAAAGAAGATGAAAGAGAGAAGAGGAGACATGGAGAAGTGAGGAGGCAAGAGAAAAAAGGAGGAGAGGATATGAGACGACAAGACTGGGGAGAGAAAGAGAGAAGAGGAGAGGAGAAAGAACGATGTAAGAAGTTGAGATATAAGGGAAGAGGAAAGAGAAAATGAATAGAGTAGGAAAAGGAAGGAGAGGAAGCATGAGAGAAGAGGAAACGTGGTGAAGGGAAGAGAGGAAATGAGGTTGGAGAAAACGAGGAAATGAGAAGAGGAAAAAAGTTAGCTGCGAATGGGGAGGCGAGGGGAACAGGAGGGGAAACAGATGGAGACATAACAAAAGGGAGAGAAAGAACAAAGAACAAAGAAGAGGAAGAAAAGGACAAGAGAAAGCGAGAGGAGAGAGAGAGCGAGAGAGAGAGAGACAGGAGAGGAACCGAAGCAGCCAGATATTCTGCCCTACATCTACAGCTCTGCATTTTGGATAATGAAGAGGAGCAGGTGGGCGAATAGATTCTGTCACAGTCTACAAGACGCGAGGACACTGGCACACACGCACACACAAAGCACACAGCCACGAGCATGCCAACCGATCTGCCATCGTTATGACATCCCTAATTCTGAGGATGGAGCCCTGTGTGTGTGTGCGGTGTGTGTGAGTCTATCCTCTTTATAGAGACTCAGGAAGCAGACTTCAGACGGTTAGGTAATTATGTCCCAGGTACAAAACTGTTTTCTTGTACAGAGTCAGGAAAGAGTGCGTGTGTGTGTGTGGAGCTATAAAGAATCTGATGGACTGAGGAGGAGTGTACGAGTCTTCTGATCTTCATTTTTAATCAAACCCTTCCTCTGTTTTAAACATCGATTTAACTATCATTGTCAATACGTCCTCCATCACATGCTGTGAATCCAGTCACCTTATGTGTCACTGTCTACCTCAATTAAACTCCTTTAAAGTTCAAAGGGCAAAATCAAGAGCAATGTTGTGTGCAACGTTTACTGAATAGCGACCCCTGTGGCTTCCAGCTGCAACTACACGATGGAGGATCACTTGAGTTTCTGAAGGTGCTCCTGATCATGAAGAACGAGTCGGATGGACAAGAAAAATATACATTTCTCATACGGCAGGTTTGAACTGATGTCGTCGGGAGTTCAGACTTGAAAAGACGCCAGTTATCTTTACACAAGCAATATACCAGAGCCCCCTGAGTGTATTGAATCAAGCGTTTCATTGGTTATGAATTAAAGTTTTCCATTTGTAAAAGCAAGGCTGTTTCCTTCTTTTAAGGCAGTCAGTATTTATTTATTTATTTCCCTGTGCATTGTGAACACATATCAATAAACCTATACTGTATTGTTGTCAGATCTGGGGGATATAAAGCCTTAATGCTTCTGAAGGTTTGATTTTAAACTCCCACTCTTTCTATTTCGCCTCCATTACCAGGTTGTTTCAGGCCTTCTCTTTCCCTCATACGCCCGCCTGTCTTTCCGTCTCTGCCTGCCCACAGAGGCAGCACGTAAAGAGCTGGCCTCCGTGGATGGAAAGGGAACACACTGCAGAGAATATCTCTTCAATGCTCAGCCAGCTCGCCCCACCATTCTCTTTCCCTCAATCAGCCTCTTTTATTTTTTTTCCTCCCCTCTCTCTCTCTCTCTCTCTCTCTCACAGTCTCTGTTTCTCTCAAGTGTTCCCAATGCATGCTCTTCAACAAAAATCACACACACTTAGCCAGCCAACCAGGAGCTGTGTTTTGACAATTCACAAACTCCAAAAGTGCGCTAAAAGCTCCTGTGAGACAAAGAGTGAGGGAATGTGTGAAGGACACGCTACTCCCGGTTGGGGAAAAAAAAGCAGCTAATACGTTTGGAACATGAGCAGAACTGCATCACAGAAAATCAAAAGCATCCAAATGGCTCGGTCTTTAGAGAAATAATCAAAGTATTGCTTTTACTTCACCATAAAAATAATTTAGATTCAGATTCTTATGAACAGAAGATTCTTTGAATAATTCTGTGCCTTGGCTGAGACCATGTGCCGCCTCCCACGCAGGCACCAGTACGAGCCAGTCAGCCATGTCAGTCACTTCTTATCTGTCAGTAACTTCTTCAAACTTTCTAACTTTGTTACCTTGATACAATTTAGCACCCAATGACTTCTGGGAAGGCGTTGAAATCATCATCTTTACATGTCAGCATCATTTCAGCAGTGTACATTACCATCTTCAATCCACTCTTTGACGAGGTGGATTTCTTACGTCAAATTAAAAGCATGCATGCCGACCTTCAGACCACAAAAATAAAAGCCTGGTTATGGCAGTCTACCCTAAAAAAATATATGCTTCAGCAACTTCGGTGACTCAGGAAAAACAGATAATTTGCCTCTCTGGCGTGAAGTTGAATTGCTGATAAAACTAAAAACTAATATTCATTAGTTTTCACTCATTGCCCTCGCCCTTAGAGCGTCAGCGCATGGCACGGCATGACAAGCCAGCAGAAATGACTTGTTTCACCATCAGATTTTGGCCCAATAGTAAGTCAGGAAACTCTGTTCAATCATTTTATCCCCGGCACGGTTTCATGTAGATTCCTGTAGTTTCATAGCTGGAAGCCCGACTTGGAACATAGCCCCGCCTCCAAGTTTCCTTTATGCGTCCATGTAATTCACGCTGTTCACTGCCAGATATGGGACGTGATGAAGAAAATTGAAAGACAGGAGAGGGCAAGCTTTTGGAGTTCAAAGTCAGCTTGCAGGTATTTGGGGGTGCAGCTGCATATGTCTATCTCTGCTTGACATGTGTGGCTAGCCGCTACAAGAATAACAGCGAAATCTCTGATCAGACTGTTTAGATCAGTTATGGTTAATGTAGTTGCCAGGTTATCACAAACTAGAAACTAATTTGGACTAACATAAAAAAGAGATTTCCTCCTGAAAGTTGTGTTGACCATTCTGAAAGAAAAAATCTGCAGCTAGCATGATTCAGTTGGACAGTTTAGATTTCCAAATACAGTTTCCAGATGCTCTTGTCCAAATTTAAGTATTATAACAAGCTCAAACTAATTCAGTCAAAGCTTTATGAATGAACAGTGGTAGAGATTCCCAGGGTCACAACCTGACAGAGTCCCAGTGAGCCCAGACAGAAAATTTCAGAAAGCAGGGCGGGGGGAAGCCTTTAAAAGTCCAAAGCGGTGATGCAGAAACAGTAAGTGGAGGATAAGAGTGGATGATACAATGAGGAAGAGCGACTTGCTCAGGGCCATCGCTACCATTAAGGACAAAAAGGCCACGTCCCTAAGAATTTGTGGATTTTAATAACCTGAGGACAATTACAGACCGATATTACACAATGTTTTCATACGGTTGATATGATATGTTTAAACTTTTAATGTAACGACTTTATTTTGGTTCCTCAAGGGGAAGTTGGACAAATTACTTCAGCTTTTCTTATATCCCGGTTATGTACTCGTCCTGGAGGGAAGGCGAGGCGCGCTTTCTTTCTATTTTCATTTTGATTTTATTTAGATGTGAGCTGCTTCATTCTGCATTTGGGAAAATCACGAGTCAGGTGCTGTAGAGCGGTGACCGAGTCATGGCAAGGCAAAGAGAGCTAACACTCCCACTGCTGTCAGAATGCAGATCACCAGCTGGTGTGTTGTGCTGTATTGTGACCTGGAGGTATGAGGCCATGCTCCCTCAGCCACACTTCACACTAGTACCAAGACTGATAAATTCATAGCATGCTGCAGCAGGAAGACAGACTGACAGGGGCGTATAGGAGCGGAGCAAGGAATGAGAACCGAGAGGCCAAAGTGCTGCAATTTGTGACACCTTGTGATTACTTGGAGCGTAATGCTTGTTTATCTAAAGAATTTTCTAAAGCCGAATTCTCAGGCGACGGGTTTTATGTGAGGTCCTCGGTTGATTCATGCATTTATCCTGCCAGTCAGTGTTTTGTGTTGCACATTCTTTCGTGTTCTCGGGAAACAAAAAGATGACCAGACGCTGCCATGCATGTCCTCCATCTCATTGTCTCTTTCGGATTTTGTAAGCATGTGTTGTCTTCAGAATTTTGACTCTGTGTTTTCACTTTGTTTCTGCCCTCCTCTCGCTCGCTCTCTCTCTCTCTCTCCACAGGGGTGTCTGATAAAGAGCTGGCCTTCATGCATGAGGAGGGAATAAGGGATCCTTCTTTCTGTCTCTGTAAAGACAAAGAAGCAAACACAGAGCACACAAGTGGAGAAATAATCCAGGGACGCTGAAACATAGAAATCTGTGAGACGGTGATACTCGGAAACATAAATGAAGAAGCCGAAGAGGACTCATCCTTAGAAAAACCACAAGGGCCATTTGCAGTTTCATAAATACTTCACAAATACTGGGGAGCTCATAATATGACAGAAATTGATTATATACTGCATGTTTTTATTACCTTAGAGTGACTCACACCTGCAGGCACTGTGGGTTCACCATGTTGAGCGGCCATGTTTACCTGACCTTACCTGCTACTAAATCCTACACACTGATCTTTTCATACTACTTTGTCTTTTGAGCTCGGTCTCCAGCTAAAAGATTCTTTCATACCTCCCGTGATTTAGATGAATGAGCAAATGACTGATATGAATCACAGTAGTTGCCCTCCCTCCTGAACAAAATGAATATAAAATCCTTAAAGTCAAATTTTTTTACTGGTTCTATTGTAAACCTAATTACCCAACTGAGAAGGGTGCATTGTGTCACATTATGCACACTGGACCTTTTTTTGCAGGGAGAAACACGCAGCATTTCTTTGTACAGAATTATCAACATCACCTTCTGCAGGGTTCGGTCAAGTCCTCAAAGGAATAGCCAATCAGATGGTCTCTTAACCTGTGCAATAATGGCTGCTTTGTTCATGAAATAACAGCAGACGAGTTGTATTCCACTGAAATTCAACCTAACACGTCGTGTGACAGCACCGCGGCGGGGTTATTGTTCAGGGACTGCTATTAAAATCGTCATTGTTACATGTAGTTGTGTGCAATATTAGTGAAAGCTTTCCTACAGCAAACGCCAACAAGTGCAAGGAGCGCAGAGGCCAGTATATTAATGTTTGCACTAGAATAATACTCAGTTGTTCTGAGGTCTGAAATTATGAAATGAACCACATGTATTTGAATAGACAGTGCAAGTCTTTCTATAAAAGTCATTTGACGGGATTGTTTAGTACAGTGTCCTTGTCTTGTTCCCCCGTTGTACATACATCCTTAAAACTAGGTAGAAATGAATGTGAGAATGTTTCTTCATGTCTTTATTTATGTTTTTTACAGACACGGCCATATGCAGTGTTTAACTATAATAACTGGGCATGCTTCATTGAACTGACTGAAGCAAAATAATCATTTCAGTCTGTCAGTGTCTGATCATTGTGAGGGATGATGAGGTGCAAGTTACAAGAGTATGTAATAGTGATGTTGCTGTAATGCTGGGATAATTTGCAAGGTGGTGAATGCCCCACTGATGAGTCCAAATGATGAATGACTACCATCATGTTGCGGTCCTCCTACAGTAAATGTTTATGCAACCACTGTTGTGATCCTAGACAATCCCAACCGCTCCAACAGATTTCGTAAGCTGCTTTGTTTTAAACCTCTTCAGTTTCCTGTCACCTCAGTCAGCTTTAAATCAACAGGGAAAAAGGCAAAGATAAAAGTCGCTCAACTTGTATATTCTGGACTATCGGTGACGAGAGTCTTACATTTCTTTCTTGAAACAGTAGTGTTTACTATTGATTATGTGGCAGAGATGCACATAAAGAGCCCAGATTTATCAAAATGCCTGTAGCGGAGTCAAATGGCCCCTGTGACTGTGGAATGAAGCCAGTGCAGCAGATCCAAAAACTGCAGTTGTCCGAACAACAGCTTGAAGCTGGCTACAAAACAAGACTCCATAAGCCTCCATGTTAAAATGCAACTTCACAGCAGCGACAAACGTGTTTACAGCCCGGTAGAAAACATGATAATGTACAATTACAAGTCCATTTTAATGGACTGGTTGGGGCCATCACAGGTGGCTTGTCTGCACCCAGGTTTCATTCAGATAGCCTTAGCTTTGTCCATGCTCGATGTCTTTCATCTTTCTTTCTTTAATTGCCTGCAACATGCTCACAGATTGACTATAGGGTCTATTAATAGCATCCATAGACAGAAAAGACACTTATTTTCAGCTGATGATATATTAACCAAAATACGAAGCCCTGTGTTTAAGCTGGATTTATGTTTCTGCATTAAGGATTAAAGAGGTATCACCATAAATGCTCGTGGCATAGACAGTGATTTTATAACTACTGTGGTTACATGTGTAGGCTCAGTTTCCATGCAGCGGTGTTATCAGACCTCAGCTCCTAACCGGGGGTCAATCAAAAAACAGACAACTAGTAATTTAAGCCAGGCACGAGTCTGAAAGGTGTGTCAGAGGTTTAAACTTTTAAACGGGTGTAAAAAGCTCTACTCACCAGACAGATATAGCATTTGTGCACATGTATTTCATTTATATCACAGTGTGTGTTTGGCATAACAATACACGTTACATTCTGCTTTTAAAAAAGTGCACAGTAAGAGGCTCGCTGCAGAGTGTCATAACCACGGGCAGGTGTAATAAGATCTAAGAAAAGAGATCTGCTTTTCTCTGGCCGAGGATTGCTGCTGCTCCTGAGGGTACACAGCTCAGAGAGAATTCATTGCCACATGTAGTTTGGATCGGAGAGATAGACAAGAACAGGGAGGGAAGAGTGGGGCTGATAAAAATGGGGGTGCACAGAATGGAGTACAAGATGGAGTATAAAAGAGAACTGAAGGGAGAGATAAAAGAGGGGGATGGGGGGAGGAAATGAAAAAGAAACGTAAAGAGAAGTGTGAAGAGAGTGAAATTAGAGACGGGGCTTTGGGAATGGGGCGAGAGGTATGAGAGCTTAACGGAATACCTAGCCATCTGCATTTCAATTTCCTCCGGCTCACCAAAGCTCTGTTGTCAATCTTTCTTCCCTCTCAGTTCCATTACGGTTTTTCACCCCCTATTTTCCTCCCTACCTGTCTTGTTTCTCCCTGTCACTCATCATTGTAATTCACTCTTTATCCCACGACAGTTTGTTCTGTTTTGAAGTACAGTATAGGTGTGAGCCAGAGCGGAGACAGAACAAAGTTTCTGAGCAGCATCATATCCGTTCGTACACAGACACATTTATTCAGGTGGCTGCTTCTACTTGAACCGTTACATACTGATATTAAATGTATTATATCACAAAATCGCCATTCAAAGTGTTACTCAAGTAAAATGGCAGTCAGGACGTTATACAGAATTGCTTCTTCAATCTGTATCAATCTTCAATCAATAATCATATTTATGATGTGACTGCTATGGTTAATCATATTGGCTGGGCAGTGTAGGTGAAACATGGCCTTGGGCGGGGCGTGGTGCAGCAGCTGCAGGAGAGAGGTATGGAGGGGGCTCAGGAGAGCAGCGCCAGGTGAGCGCGATTGGCACACCTGCATCCAGTTACTGTAGCTAATCACTCTCCCTTCCTAACACGGACACGTGCACGACCACGGGAGAGGGCACGACACATCCCGACGGCAGCTTCTGTGAGAGGATACGCACGGGGAAGCCTGCAGTCGGCCGGAGTGTGTGAAATTGTGTTACAATTAAAAGATTTGTACGCCGTAACCTGTCGGTCAGTCGTGTCTGTTGCTGGAGCACCTGTGCTGGTAACAGACTCGTCACATAGTCATTTCTGGGGCATTTGCTGCATTAACAGATGGTTTCGTTCTTAGTTTCTTCTTTCGCGAGTTATTTTTTGCTTCATAGTTCCTGTCAGTTACCCCCTCATGTCTCTCCAGCTGTTTGACTTATTTGTAATGAGCTGTCATGTTTGACACCTTTTTCTATTCTATGTTTCAAATGCAAATAAAAAAAATAACATACTAACTTGTACATAGTGATGTGATGTGTTCAGATGTGGGACTGTAAACTGCTGAGATATTTATCCATCTAAATTCCCTTGAGACAGACACAATTTATGATAATGCCATCATGACAGCTAAGAGAAGCTGTAGATCACACCCAAAGACGAAGGCTACGGAGACATGCAGATGACGCTAAAGAAAAATATAGATAAACCTTTTATTTTATTTCAGTTTATCTCTTACTGAAACAGCAGCCCCCAGTGGTCAGATGCGTCGCTGCAGAGCCTCCTGGTGTGAGATGTCTTTATTTACTCAGCCTGTGGAATCATTTAGATAGCGCTGCGATGGGCAGCTGATAATCAGGACAGGCTGCAGGGCAGGACAGGGATGTAATTGACTGTGCCAATCTGTCTGCATCTTTCTTTTTTATTCTCTCTATCTTGCTCTCTTCCTCCTTTATGTTGAGGGGGGAAGTTAATGAGATTCATTTTATAACCTCCAGTGCTGCATATTTTATATTTTCTTTTTCTAATTTATAAATGTCAGAACTGATCACTGAGCACAGCTCACACTCGTCAGGCGTACTGCTGCACTGCTTGTGCCCACCGGGCGATTATTGTACACTTTTCTTTGACTTGTTTTATTTTTTCTCCTGCTCTGACTTTTAAAGATGTATAATTTTAAGAGGCTTCACAGACGGACACAGATTGGCTGTTAAAGGTAGCTTTGGGCAGGAGTCAGAAAGCATCTATTCATGAACTAAATATTGAAATTTTCTGCTGTTTTTCAGTCTACGTACTGATCTTCTGCTTTGCCTGCAGAATGTCACTAAACAGAGATGTAAAATCTGGAAACGCGTCTCCTCATTTTGCATTTTGAGTCTTGGTGCCTTGCTCCTGTGAACACACGCTGGAGGGGCTTTGACATAGTCGGGCCCGTTGTCTCAAAATCCGTCCACGAGTGTGTGACCCACATGGAATCTGATAACATTATTCCTCTCTAAATGTAGGATAAAAACATGACTTTTCAATTAGACTGCAGAGGAGAGCTACAAGCATCTCTGTGAGCCAGTGGATGAAGATGATCTTCACTATAAGATGGCTTTCGGCGAGCTAATTCCAGATCTGTGTAAGTGTGAAGTGTCGGTGTGTAACTGTTGTCAAAGTGCCATGTGGCTACAGAGCGAGCTAGGATGAGTGGTGAAGTACCAGTAATTGGTTCCATTTATCCTCTTCAGACCTTTTGGGCATCCACACAAAAGAAAGTGTTTATCGTAGAGGTTCTCATGCATGAACACGACACACACACACACACACAGACACACGCAGAAGCTTGCGTGTCTGTGTGTCTGGCGTGAGCCAAGGGAGCCTCTCTTGGATTTTGCAGTGTTTGTGGGATTCCAGGCTGGGCAGATGAGTTGGGCTGAGAGCTTCCGGACAAAGATTCAAGTGTTTTTTACCAAGAGTGTATTCCTGTCTGACTCCTCGCCTTACTCCCTACAGTCAGAAACAATTATTGAATCAATGTCTGACGGTCGATTGCCTTGGCGTGATTTCCTTTTATGCTCTGAAAGACGGGGAAAGTCGCGGTCATTTAGAGGAACAATAAACTTGTTTTTGCTCTCTTATTTAAAGCTGTTTACTGACATTAACCTAACGCTATCTGGCACACGCTATTAACAAGAGTGACTCACAGCCCGGACAAAGCAATAGATTTGGAGACGAGGGGCTGGCCCGGCGGAAATGAAATTGAATAGTGTGGCAGCTGAAGGTGTTAGCGCCACGCTACATCCAATGAGCTGAACATCTGATAATGAGATGTCGCTGGTCATGATAATGGATTATATTCTCGCTTTTCCAAGTGCTCAGAGCTCCTGTTGTACATCACTTTGGCACGAAGGGGCTGTGGAGGCTAATCTAGAAAGAAAAACAGTTTGATGCTTTAGACTTCAGACTCCTCTAATATACCTAAAAGAGCTGAAATTATGCATCCATCACCCGGCGAAGGCATTAAAATCGATCTCATGAGATTTGTGCTTTAATTTTCATTACTATTGCAGTCCGAAGAAATCTTGTAATTTTTAAGGTTGTCTGAGTTGGAAATTTATTACACCCAAAGGCTGCAGAAAATACCTGGAATCTTTCTGCTGGTAACTAATTTAGGCGATGATCACATTTGAACTTCAGATGCTATTCTGTCCACAGGATACTGAGTTTAGATTGATTAGGGCTATCTTTAATTAGCTCATAGTAAAAGTATAACTGATAGCTGTTAGTCCAACTTCCTTGCCTACTTAAATCCGAGGAATCTCCTTTTTCCTCTGCTGACTGTCTAAATATAAAGTTGTATGTCAGAGCTTTGGATGCCCACATTGTGGGTGGCTCTCTGCTATAGACAGGTTAAGAAACAAAACTGAGATGAATCCACTTTTTTAATCCCAGAGGTTTGAAAAAACAAACAAACTCTGAGCTCTGTTCTTCTCTCGTGGGGAAGCGGGTCTGGATCAGAGCAGGATCTGGCCTGACTCCAGGTGTTCATTCCTCCAGAGCTCCTCAGCATTCAGCAGCCGTCTGTTACCGAAAAGAATAATGTCTATACAGTAACTCCAAACTGGGCCGACGTGACTACATGACATTATTAATCTATTTACATAATCATTGTTCTGATCTCAGTTGGATCTTCAGTCAAATTGAATCAATGCTATCCAAACTTTAGTACGTCCATAGTAGACAAATGAGCCCATTTCCAATTCCACCCTATAAAATCTGCAAGTTCAAGGGCTCTCCTGTGGACGTTTCATTACATTACGCTTTCCACAGCCCACTTCTGCACTTGCATTATATATTAAAAACAGATGACACTGAAACAAGGACAAGTTGACATGTTCAAAGCTCATTATGAAGCACTGCGTACTTTATAGACAGATGTTTTTACCTGACCAGTGATCTTACTATTTATCCCATAAACAGCAAACCACTTCTACTTGATTACATATACGATCTAAGCCTCATTACTTTTCTGGCTACAAAAAAAGCCTCTGTTCCAACATCTGATGTGATGTACACTGCTGTCCCCTTCCTAATGCAGTGCTTTAAGCCCTTTCACCCTCATAGACTCCCTGATGCATTCACATCGAGCTTGCAGGTGTTGTCAATTAATATTTGTGAAGGTTCGGTGCTTTGGACAAAGGGTGGACATCGTGATTGAGCCAGGGTCACTGGACTGGACCAGAGTTGGAGTCTATCCCAGAATACATTAAGCAAAAGGCAGAAACTCCACACTGCATACTTAAGTTCAGAGGGATAATCTTGTATTTCTATTCCATGTTTTAGTCTGACTCAGAGCATACATTAAACTGTTGTTCAGTTGTGACTGTGGAGGGCAGTCTTTCTCAGTTTGGGATTGACTGTCACCTGTTTGTATTAGACGTTTGTTTGGGTTATCTTTAACTACAAACAGATGGACCACATGGCAGAGCTAACACAAGGACAAATATATTGACATTGACCACGTTGGTGATTTGGTCTCAAGACAACCTGAGCATGTGTTTGAAACAGGGAAACACCTGGAAGGAACTCACATGAGTGCAGAAGGAAATGAAGAGTCAGGCTAATTGCTTAGCCTACTTACTGCCTTAACGGGAACACCCATCCATCCATCCATCCATCCATCCATTTCCTTACACTCTTCTGGGGTTGGGTCACAGTAGCAGCAGGTTTAGCAAAGCATTTCAGACGCCCCTCTCCCCAGCCACGCATTCCATCTCCTCCCGGGGGATTCCCAGGTGTTCCAGATGGGCTATATAGGTCCTCCTAACGAAGATACCCGGGAGGTATCCTAATGAGATGCCTGAACCAGTTGAGCTGGCTCCTTTTTAGATGCAGGAGCAGCGACTCTACTCTGACACAAGCGTCCTAACGGAAACGTTCAAGCGCAAATCCAGTCTGTGACTTCTGAAACGGTTTATAAATACTGAAACAAAGTCATTTTCATTGTAGGTTTCATCTGCACTATTGTCACACCAGAGAAGCACTGAAGCACTGCCTGCTTCCTTTTGTCTGCACACCACAAGCAAGTCTGACAAGCGAAAGCACTGCTGCAGCAAGCACAGGTTTGGATAGACGACCACACCGACCAGAACGGCCAGTGTTGGCAACTCTTTTCCAAATAAAGTCACCGGATGACGTCTTACTCCAATTTGCATATGGATTACATCATCCCACACTTATATTCATGAAGCTCTGGTTGTGTCAGTTGCAGTAAAGGAGAGATCACCGTAAGCCATATAAAAAGGTAGACAGGGGAAATACTTAGCTAAATAATCACAAACTCACTACAGGGACGTACTTAAGTAAAGTTTTTGAGAAAAAAATCCACAAAGAGAGGAAGAAGATCAAACGACAATGTTTACAAGATCAAACACACCATTTACATATCCAGGAGTTATAAGAACGTCCTAATCCAGGCATCCGCAGAGAAAGACTGAGAGAGGAGCTCAAACGAACTATTTACAAGCTATAGGAACATCCTAATCCAGAGATTTGGAAAGAAAGAATAGCTCAAACCTGCCTGCCACACACACACACACCTAATGCTGCTAGCGAGCGAGCAAGAAGAGAAGGAGAGAGCCTGGCGCTGTTGGCAGAAGAGCCATGCGGCATGCATGGGAATGAATTACAATGTGATATTTAAATATCTTTCTCAGCCTTTTCCCTCATGGCCTGAATAAGGCGCCAAAATTTGCCACTAGTCACTTTTTAGAAATAAAGTCGCTAAGAGGGTCTGAAAAATCCCTAAATCGAGTTAGGAAGCAACCAAGCTGGCAACACTAAGAACAGCACAGGGGATGGATGATCAGGTGCCCAAGATTTATAGAAACAGAAACCAAGTGGAGACGGCTTAGTGTCCATGCCTTTGTGTGCAGCGCAGTTTATACTGATTACATGCAGTTTACACGGGTTCAAAACAGTTTCAGGATTTTTTTAATTTATTTTTTAGCTTTGTATATAAACAGAAATAATGTCCCAGAATTCAGCAGGATACTTTCAGAAAACCTCTCCCAGCAACGATAGTGCTCTGTATTTTGGGAAGTTTGACAGTATCATAGTTGAACAGAGTGGGTTAGCTGTAAGAGGTTCAGCTAGGGCCGCCTCGGGCAGCAGTGGCAGGTCACAGAGTCAGGTGTTACACACCTTTTCATTAAAACACACCTCCCTCCTTCTCCAATGAACATAAACCACCGCAGCCCGCGCAGTTTCAATCCGTCCTCCAGGAAGAGGATTTAGGACGAGTGCAAGTTACCGGTAGGAGAAGTAGGAAGAGGACAGGTCACGGAGAGAGACTATTAACCACGACGGCTTTATATCCGCGTCTGGAGTCCAGTCGACCAGCCATTGGATTGTTTATTCCCGTTAATTAGGATCAGCTGTTTCAGGAGTCGGGAGGTGCCGGTTCCGGTGGAAGAAGGCCGACCGACTGACCGACTGACTGACTGAATAAACTCCGGTACAGTGAGTACACGTTGTGCGTTTTTTGTTTCCTTTCAAATTATTTGTTGCACCGCGACGAGAGACGCTGAATTATTTTGTGTTTATTTTGGTGAAAACCCGGAGTGTATTTGTGGTGGCACATGGACTGAACTGGGTTTTGTTTGGCATTGTGAAAGGAATGAACTGAACCTTTTCTTTTGTTTGTACTGGGAGAAGCATTGTGAAAAATATACATTGTGAAAATCGCTCTGTATTATTGCTGTGCTGATCTGCCCGGTTATTATTTTGTGTGGGTTTATTGGGGGAATTATTTTTGTTCTTCTTATTTTACTTTGTCAGACATGACTCTGACTGGCACCCCAGCTTTTCTTCCCCCCTAGTGACCCGTTACACCCTCTTTATTCGACGCCTGCAGAGGCGTTTACCCTTGTTGTCTGAGGCACGTTGCAGTTTACTTGTCAATGAGTTACAATTACAATGTGTAAGTAAACAGCATCCATCCTGACATCCGCTTCTTTTTCACTTAATTTCTAAGCAAGGATGTTTCATCTGTTTGTTTCACTACTTGCAGAGCAGCAAGCCTTTGTGAGTCACACACAGGGAACAGCACACTGAGCGGTTCGCGGCTGTGTGTGAAGCTCCCGTCGAGAGGAATCATTCCATGTTTATTCAAAAAGATTTCTTCAAAACAGACAAATTGTTGCACAAGTGCACACTATTCGCTGGCTTATAGTGGAACCAGGGTGTGAACGGGCTAACAAGGCGTACAGTATAAGATCACGCCTTTGGTTCTTCCTGTTGTGACGACCCTCTCCGCCATGACTGCTGCAGTGTGTGTAAAGTTTCTTAATAGCAGCCACATGTCTGCGCACGTGTGCACCGTGCTGATACGAATAAAGGCCCACAGTTATCAGTGGCAGAGCAAAGGTGTTTTCTAACCAACATCTGCACATGAATACATGCATCCCGTATGCCTATTGCGTCCTGCTCAAAGGCACAGGACGCGTTTCTCCTGGCACGATGCACCTGTATCATTTATTCATTATTTGCACCTTATTGATGTTCATATGTGTGAATGAATTATTTAACAACCCAGAATATGATTATGGTGTCTTTTGAACATTGTCATTTATCTATAAGGATAATTATTACTGGGAAAATTGAAATGATGTACAGTAACTCATATCTCACATGTAAATGATGATAAATTATATAAAACGTGTTGCTCGCTGATCGCCAGACTCTCTTCCTCTCGCTGATCTATCTGTAATTAAAGTTAATGGCAGAAACAACACATCAGGAGAATAAGAAGCTTCCTGAGAAATAAGGGGAAAAACATTTTGTACCTTTTTCAGATCTGAAATCATTTTGATGCTAAACAGGCTTCATCGGATGAACGCTGTCTCTGTCATTCGTGCATCTGTTCCTGCACTATACGTAACTTGGTGCTCCAGGCACGATCACCCACAACACTCTTTTGACTCTTTTGGTTGGTGCTGCAGCACCATACAACGCTGCACCCACACACTTCTCCACTCTCGCACCCACCTACGCCGCTGATCTTAGTGATTACACACACAACTATTAGAGTTATCCTCTCTTGTTCGTCTTTTATAAATAAATAAATTTTAATTGGCCTGGCTGTGTGGCCCTCACTATTTTACCATAGCCGTGCAGCCTGGGTGTGTGTCCATTTCTTTCTGTCTGGTTCATTACACATTTACACACACTAATTAGTTACGTCCTTATGACAGTCTCTGTCCTCAAGTGTGAATATGCATGTTTGAATGTGTAGCGTAAAAGCTCCTTAAGTGGACTAGAAAGGCTCTAGTCCATTTATAGTCCATTACACTCATGTTTTAATGATAATGTTCAAACAAGTAAATACTAATGCATGTGCATGCTTTATCTACGTCCTACACCCCCTTCCTGTCACATGCACACACACACAATACACTCCCATAATGCAGCGTGAGCAAGTCTCAGCTCCCTGTTCACCTCAGTGTACCGCCTCCGTTTGTAATGATCATTAAGCAGCTCCCTACACACCACGCAGGCAGCAGCTAACAAGGGAAGCATGTACACGCTGGCTATTAGAGGCAATTAAAAACGTGTGTGTGTGTGTGTGTGTGTGTGTGTGTGTGTGTGTGCGCTCATGTCGGAAAGACAGACAACCTCACGACACAAATGTCCACGTGTGTGTTGTAAGTGTGATGGTGTGTACATGAGCACTTTCCTGCTCATTCTTTTAAATACAACATGCTGTTTGGTTCACTGTCACCATGGAAATAAAGACGGGCAGTCCCACAGGTGGAAAACGTGTCTAACAGCTGACAAAGAGACTTGCCTCTGAGTGTGTTTGTGTGTGACCGTGTGACAAACATGGATAATGAGCTGAAGCACTCTGCGAGAAAGCGACTTGAAGACGTACTTTGAGTACTTTGACTTCTTGCTTTCCGCTGTTGCACGACCCATCTTAAGAGGATCATTAATATACTCGAGAAAATGTCCCAAGTGATCTAACAGCAACACGTCAAACATCACAGTGAGTTATGTGGATCTACCAGGAATCTTGCTACAAATAATCCTCTGTCCCATTTCCTCTTTTTTTTCTCTTGTTGTACACATGCCACAATAAATCTATTAAAACTCCTTTAAAGGACCTCTATATAGCATCCAGAAAACCCTTATTAATGTTGACACCTTTGGGCGTTAATGAACTGCAGCCAGTATCATGTTGCTCATGCTAGCGCTCACACTGAGTAGGTGTAATCGAGCATCATCCTGGACGTTGGCCAAGTGGCATACGTGCAAATAAATTACTAACTCGCTTGCTGTTTGCAAATCATCTCGTCATCCAACACCACGAAGCAACTCGTGCCTGACCCACGCCGCCCAGCCAAACCACACTGATGTTTCTAGGCCATCGGCAGCCAACACTGCACGCTGCTGAAACTGGAAAGTGGTGTGAGAATGTGAGAACATGCACAATGTCACATCCTTGGTAAAGCCCCTTGGTTGGATAACCAGGGTGTTCTAGGTAGTAGGTAGGAAGTTACATAATCTGTTCACCCATTAGCAATCAAAAGTTATTCAATTTATTTAGATGCCGATTTATTAAAACAACCATATCACCCATCCATAAAGTATTTACTCGATTAGTCAGTCAGCCAGGTTTGACAGTGATAATGAGACACTGCTGTGGTCAAAATAAAACAGGTCTGATTACAGCACGCTCTACTGCTGAACCTCATTTCATAAAAGTTGGCATCATTACTGAGTCCCTACAAAAACACTTGGCCATGGTCAAAAAAACAATAATAAATAAAGGGCAAAGGTGATAAAAACATGAAATCTGCTGGGGGGAAGCATGTGAAGCAATTTCTATGGCTGTCAGCATCCAAAACTTTCTCCGAGTCACGAAAACTCCCAGAGGAACGTCATACGAACTGTGAGAAAAGCTGTGGTAATGTAATGTTGCAGGGACAACATTCCGATATTGAAGGGGCGTCCATTCTAATTTCTCACATCTGTCAGCTGAGTGGTAATTGCATGAAGGCAAGACGATGATTCAGACAGACCAGCTTTGAAGGGGTGTGAAATGAAAGATATTGGAAGGCTTTATCTACACTGCTACCTTAGTGAGTTTCACAATTTGTTTAAACTCAATATCTCTTCTGTCTGAGCAGAGTGGTCCATCAACTAGTACAAGACATTAATAGTTCTTAAAAGTGATGTCTTGGAGACAGGATGGACCTGTGGAGCTGCTATGGCAGGACCTGCAACCCGCTCAAACTTATCCCCGATAAATTCTGATGACGTTATCGGAAGTGCACAGACTTTGCTACACAAAAGGTTGTAATTTGCTTTGGGGGCTGAGAGCTGGATCAGATTGTTTCCTATGAAATAAAACGCCTAAAAGCGTTGTTACAATGTAACTCAAGCTCCCCATGGTTTTCCACAGCATTGTACTGCCGTACATGCCCTCAAACTCGAATACAGGAGCCTCAAACAAGGAGTGCAGGTGTGAGACTCACAAAGCCTTGGAGGCACAGTGTAAACAAACATCATCGTGCCGTCCTAACTCGGCTCCCCAGAAATCCACCGGAGATCTTAAGATGTCACCTCGGTCATGTCTGGCAGGTAGGTGTGTGTGTGTGTGTGTGTGTGTGTCATCTCTCTAAGCCCACATGCACTGTTGTTGACTCTCCCACAGAAAACCCGGTGGCAAAGGTCATGTTTTCTGTATAAAGTCGGGAAAATGTAAACCCTTTAGACATGAGACATCGTTTTTATTATTGAATGTTTTTTTAAGTTCAAGCTGACAGGTAGATTCAGACGGTTGTTAAATCTTCTCTCCCTCAGACTCTCATCGAGTCGATTCATTCTCACCTTTAGGCTGGTTAAGACACAATGGTACTTCGGGCTCTTATCCTTCATTTCAAAGAAAATCATAAAGGTTCACAGGCTGCAGCACATGGACTGTATTTTAATAAAGATCCATGTTTTCTGGTGTGAAATATGATTTTAAAATTCTACCCAATTAAAAACAACATTTATGAACGCAGGATATACGGTAAATGGAGACAGCACACAGTCCAAACAATGAGGGCGCGCACAGAGAGGTGAACTAAGAAGAGAGATTATAGTCCCAGTTCTCAATGTCATGAAGGTAGCGCTCTCTTAATCTGGCTTGATCACCATGGTAACACTGTTTCACTAACCAACTTTGGAAATGGCGTCACCATTCTTGCAAAACCCCCCACATTGCATGCTTTGTAACAGTACTGCACAGTAGACTTGATGAAATATTCACATACAGGACAGACTTTGTTCCTGTAATTAATAAGCACGGTTTAAACTGCTTTCACCGGTGCCTTTGTGTCAGCGCCTTCATTGGGAAATTAACCTGAAATGCCTTTACAGATGACTTGTGACCACCGATTAATGGTTACAAATCGCCATGCTTGGTTGATGAATGCCGCATTTTCCAAGGGCCATCACTGGGTCACCAGTTTAAGCAAGGCGTGGCAAATATAAGCAATCAATTCTAGTGCTCGTTTAATTGTGACACTGATCAAGTAATTTCCTCTGATTTTTATTAACATAAATTCTGATTTCTACAGGGGGTGGGGGGGTACACATCGTACCAGATGACCCTCTGTCCTGACCCACAGATACCACCACAAACATTTTATATTTTATGTGGCCATTGGCAAATGCAAGGTCAGACCAGAGATGACCTTAGGTGGTCATCAAGGCCTGTTTCACCTCCCTCTGTGAGGGTCACTACCAAGCGGTTTGCATGTGGTTCTCCCCAACATAACCAACGTAAGGAAAGAGAGAGCCCCTGGCACTGGTGGACATCATCACCCTGGATCGTCCCACCGCACAGGGTGATATCAGTCTGCCTTTGCTGGGGAAAGAGGAAAAAAAGTCCTAAATACATAACGTCAATCATGCTTAACCAAAAAGGAGTCATTTACTGTAACACCTTCTTCTCACACTCCTGCTGCCCTACTTTGAACTTTTAAATCTAACTCTTTTTTTAATGTTGTCAAACTCCAGGCTCTGTTTGTAGATAGCCTTCACATTAAGTCAACTTTCAAGGACTCTATTAAGGACATTCACACTGATATATGGAGCTGCTTCCCGACCCACTAAGTTTACCTAACTTTTGCTGTCTTCAGTGTACTGTTTCCCAGATATATTCCTGTCCTCTTGCTGCTGCTTTACTGCCTTCTTCGTCTGTCTCACTGCTTCTTTATGCTACCCTTGCGCCGATGCTGTTGCCTGCCCAATGCTTGTGTGCTAGACTGCACTACTGGCTGACCTTGATTGTTAGAACAGGCCAGTTCCTCTGAAACTGTGTAGTCTGGTAGCGCTAGACCTGCTTCAGTCTTCTTCTACTCATGTATTCCCCTGTGTGCTGTGTAATGTTAGCACTTAAAATTTCACACAGCTTATCACCCAGCCACTGAAAGGATCATGAAGGCACAGCAACTAAAGGCCACTTTGGATGATGTTTTTATGCTTGGTCCTGATTTGCTGCCAAGCCAGTTTTACATCTGGTACAGCAGTTAATGGAACACCTAATAGAAAATTGATTATTCTATATTCACAGATAATATTCCATCAATAAAATTAATTTCACCTCAATTTGGCCAAAAAACTAAAATGGTTTCCATGTATTTTTCATTACCGCACAGTGTCAGAGCTGGAGCTGGTTAAGGGCAGTGCTTGTGATGAGTTGTGCAGCTTTTCTTTCTTTCTTTTCAACATGAATGTCAAGAAATTGGTTTTGAACGTGAACAGAAGTTAATTCACTGAGGTCAGTTGCGTTGGAGAAACTGTTGCAATCATTTTCTTAAAGAGATGGTGTGTAAAGGCACCAGCTTCATGTGTACCACAGTGTCAGCATCAATGCAATGGATGAACTGAGTAAGTTAGGAAAGCTGTGAGATGATGTAAGCAGGGAGCGAGGAGCTGAAATATTGACTCTAATGACATTAGTACGAATTCACAAAGAAAAAAAAATATATATAATATATATATATATATATATATATATATATATATATATATATATATATATATATATATATATATATATATATATATATATATATATATATATAAGAGACTGCTGAAACAGTAAAACTCTAAAAAGAATCATCAGAAACATGGTGGACCATGAGACTGTTGTAATTGTCCAAATCGATGGGACACCAATTAAGTTGATTACAAATCACTGCAAACCCACTCTCACAGCCTGGGAGGCAGTGACTCACTTAACTCAGGTTTCCACTGAGGAATCATTTATAAATGCACGTCATAAGAACCACACAGAGAAAACAACCCAAAGCCTTTCCTCTTTATTTTTTTTTCTGTATTACATTTCTCACATTAGCAATTTGCAGTTTCTGCTAATTGCTGGGCTTTGGTCAGCAGAAATAATGCAGGGCTGGAAAATCAAACAGATGTTCGTAATTACAGGGCAGAAAAATGTTTATAAGATCCAGCATATCATTAGATCCAGCCTCTTGAAAGGACACCCCAAAACAAATCACTTTGTAATAATTGTTGAATAAATTTACAATGTTTAATGGCTGCAAATGCCCACCATGTGCTGGAACCACGATCTTCCTGTTAGCTTTTTTAAACTGTTGAGAGGAACCAAGAGCAGAGAAACTAAGATCTTAAAGTTAGAGGGGATTATTTTACAAGCATAATGTTGGATGAAAAAGTCATTTTAATGCACTTCTTGAGCGTCCCACTTGTACGTATGAGGCTCAACACATGAAGTTATAGAAATGTGATTCGACTGCATGGATTTGTGATTCTTACTGGAGACATCCCACTCCCAGTTTGAGTAAATGGTTCATTTGATCTTGTTCAGTGTGACTGTGAGTCAGTGAGTGTAGCTGCTGTGGTCATCGATCCCCGCTCATTTAACGGTTGTCCCGCTTTCTATGTTTTCAGTGACTGCACCTCCGTAGTAGGCAGTGCGAGCAGTGCCCTATGGAGACCTATAACCCGATGATGAACGTGTGGGTAGTATGAATGGGAAGAGTCGGGGACCACTATGCTTAGCACCCGTGCACGCAAAGTACATCACTGTAATAGACGCCTTTTTCTCTTTTCATGACATCAGTGCCTCACAAAAATCAAGGCCAAGTACAATAGGCAGGTAGCTTGGGACCAAAACTGCTGCATTACAGCACGGTTGTTGACAGTCAACAAGTGGGTGTGATATGTGACACTGCACAGTGAGTCAACCTCAGGGGACTCAGTGTCTTTTTATAAACCTCTGCTAGTCATTGTTTCTTTTTTTTAGATTTAAGAGCTGCGTGTTTTCCAAATGTGTCAAGCACTGAGTACCTCAACAAAACGTACTTTTAAAATAATATAATGCTACCAAATTCTCTGTTAAGACTTTGGTTGAAGAAATGAAAGAAGACGACTTATGAAGTTAAGAGTTTGTTTTGACACTCAAATCCAGAAAGCCCCTCTTTGTCTCAAACCTTTTCCACCTCGACTGCAGCCCTCTTTACTCTGAGCACCTTGACAGTTTAGAGGCGAAGAACTCCCACCATTGGGTGCTGAGATTAACACTGACAGACACACTGCAGGCATTTCTCACTTCAAGCAGATTTTGCTGACACTAGACCTCATCTATGGCTCATGCAGATTGGGATACTTTAGCAAAACACCACTATATTTAGCACCTGTCCTCACATTTCACCAGACTTATGCTCACCTGTGGTGTTTTACAGTGCGAATAGTGACGTTTGTCATGTTAAGCCTCGTACTGGTTACATGGTTCACATCCTCCGTGAGGTTAAATGATACCTACACCTCAAGTAGAGTCAGTGAAGTGTTTACCGGCTTGTAATTTGCAGGCTCTTTCTCATTGGTCAAGCGTGGCTGAACTTCAACCTTTCTCATATTGTATTGGCTTTATAAGCCGTTTGCTTTCTGGCCACTGTAAGTTGAAGGATTTATGACCTCCAAATGTGATATTGTGACAACAAACTGAAGCTGTATACTCCAGGGTGAGCTATATTAATAATCTGGGACATTTTTATTTAAAAATATGCCAAAGACAGGCTGACAACACAGCATTCTGAGTTAACCCTGTCCTCTCTGTAAAGGTCTCCAGCCCCCATGGGAAGACGCATGAATTGTAGATTCAAGGCTAAACAATAGAACAGGTGCAGTCAGTGCACTTTAGTCATAAACCCCTGCGTGCATGATGCTTTCTGTTGTTTTATTTCCAAATAAAGCTTCTGTGGGATTTGGGTGACAGCAGGCCTCCTTCACATATGTGCACTTATTATTATTTTTTTTGTTTGTTTTTACATTTTCCCACACAACTTTAAAAAATAAATAATGTTATGTAAAAAAAAAGTGAGACATACTGTGTAAGAATTAAACAATCCCTAGAAGAAGAAGTAAAGTGTCCAGAGGGTTGACTGGGAAAGTTTCAAGTGAGTCACCTGGGCCCGGTATTTCAAAACTGATCTGGCAGGATTATCCTGGTCGGATTGGATTAAATCTAGATCTGATCTGGAAACTGGGTATTTCAACACAGATTCAGATAATCCTGATCCGGAAGATCGGAATCCTGATCTGGTAATCCAATCCTCACTTGAATCCAGGTAAAAGGCTGGATTTGGGTATTTCAAAGGTTAAGGCAGATAAGTGAATCAACTTGATACCAAAATTGTTTGAATCCTACCTCAGATGTGGATTTCACTTAGATGGAAAAAGTCTCATCTCCACTACATATTGTTACTCAAGGTGTCCATTACAGTTACAGTTACATTACTGGCTCGGCTCCTGCTAAAGTCTCTAATAAATCTCTAATACAAATATATACGTCCATATACATCTGTTCAGATCAAGTCATATTTATGCAGAAATCACCTTTCATTAACTGTGTTTCGGCCCATTTTGTGTTGTGATGGTAAGAATTCCAAGCTGTCCTGTGAGCTCAGATCTTTATATTATGAAGCTCTAGAATCAGACGAAGATATATTCAGGCAGAAATCACCTTTCATTGACTGCATTTGGCCTTCAATCAATTTATGGCAGGTGAACATGCCTTCAATCAATTTTCAGCAGGTGAAAATGCCCATTTTGTGTTGTAATGGTCCTTTACAAGAATTCCAAGCTGTCCTGTGAGCGCAGATCTTTATATTATGAAGCTCTAGAATCAGACAAAGATATATTCAGGCAGAAATCACCTTTCATTGACTGCATTTGGCCTTCAATCAATTTATGGCAGGTGAAAATGCCTATTTTCAGCAGGTGAAAATTCCCATTTTGTGTTGTAATGGTCCTTTACAAGAATTCCAAGCTGTCATGTGAGCTCAGATCTTTATATTATGAAGCTCTAGAATCAGATGAAGATATATTCAGGCAGAAATCACCTTTCATTGACTGCATTTGGCCTTCAATCAATTTATGGCAGGTGAAAATGCCTTCAATCTATTTTTGGCAGGTGAAAATGCCCATTTTGTGTTGTAATGGTCCTTTACAAGAATTCCAAGCTGTCCTGTGAGCTTAGATCTTTATATTATGAAGCTCTAGAATCAGACGAAGATATATTCAGGCAGAAATCACCTTTCATTGACTGCATTTGGCCTTCAATCAATTTATGGCAGGTGAAAATGCCTTCAATCAAATTTTGGTAGGCGAAAATGCCCATTTTGTGTTGTACTGGTCCTTTACAAGAATTCCAAGCTGTCCTGTGAGCGCAGATCTTTATATTATGAAGCTCTAGAATCAGACGAAGATATATTCAGGAAGAAATCACCTTTCATTGACTGCATTTGGCCTTCAATCAATTTATGGCAAGTGAAAATGCCCATTTTATGTTGTAATGGTCCTTTACAAGAATTCCAAGCTGTTCTGTGAGCTCAGATCTTCATATTATGAAGCTCTAGAATCAGACGAAGATATATTCTGGCAGAAATCACCTTTCATTGACTGCATTTGGCCTTCAATCAATTTATGGCAGGTGAAAATGCCTTCAATCGATTTTTGGCAGGTGAAAATGCCCATTTTGTGTTGTAATGGTCCTTTACAAGAATTCCAAGCTGTCATGTGAGCTCAGATCTTTATATTATGAAGCTCTAGAATCCAATCAAGGTATATTTATGCAGAAATCACCTTTCATTAACTGCATTTGGCCTTCAATCAAATTTTGGCAGGCGGAAATGCCCATTTTGTGTTGTAATGGTCCTTTACAAGAATTCCAAGCTGTCCTGTGAGCGCAGATCTTTATATTATGAAGCTCTAGAATCAGACGAAGATGTATTCAGGCAGAAATCACCTTTCATTGACTGCATTTGGCCTTCAATCAATTTATGGCAGGTGAACATTCCTTCAATCAATTTTCAGCAGGTGAAAATGCCCATTTTGTGTTGTAATGGTCCTTTAAAAGAATTCCAAGCTGTCCTGTGAGCTCAGATCTTTATATTATGAAGCTCTAGAATCAGACGAAGATATATTCAGGCAGAAATCACCTTTCATTAACTGCATTTGGCCTTCAATCAATTTATGGCAGGTGAACATTCCTTCAATCAATTTTCAGCAGGTGAAAATGCCCATTTTGTGTTGTAATGGTCCTTTAAAAGAATTCCAAGCTGTCCTGTGAGCTCAGATCTTTATATTATGAAGCTCTAGAATCAGACAAAGATATATTCAGGCAGAAATCACCTTTCATTGACTGCATTTGGCCTTCAATCAATTTATGGCAGGTGAAAATGCCTATTTTCAGCAGGTGAAAATTCCCATTTTGTGTTGTAATGGTCCTTTACAAGAATTCCAAGCTGTCATGTGAGCTCAGATCTTTATATTATGAAGCTCTAGAATCAGACGAAGATATATTCAGGCAGAAATCACCTTTCATTGACTGCATTTGGCCTTCAATCAATTTATGGCAAGTGAAAATGCCTTCAATCAATTTTTGGCAGGTGAAAATGCCCATTTTGTGTTGTAATGGTCCTTTACAAGAATTCCAAGCTGTCATGTGAGCTCAGATCTTTATATTATGAAGCTCTAGAATCAGACGAAGATATATTCAGGCAGAAATCACCTTTCATTAACTGCATTTGGCCTTCAATCAATTTTCAGCAGGTGAAAATGCCCATTTTGTGTTGTAATGGTCCTTTACAAGAATTCCAAGCTGTCCTGTGAGCGCAGATCTTTATATTATGAGGCTCTAGAATCCAATCAAGTCATATTTAGGCAGAAATCACGTTTCATTAACTGTATTTGACCTTCAATCAATTTATGGCAGGTGAACATTCCTTCAATCAATTTTCAGCAGGTGAAAATGCCCATTTTGTGTTGTAATGGTCCTTTACAAGAATTCCAAGCTGTCATGTGAGCTCAGATCTTTATATTATGAAGCTCTACAATCAGACGAAGATATATTCTGGCAGAAATCACCTTTCATTAACTGCATTTGGCCTTCAATCAATTTATGGCAGGTGAAAATGCCTTCAATCAATTTTTGGCAGGTGAAAATGCCCATTTTGTGTTGTAATGGTCCTTTACAAGAATTCCAAGCTGTCATGTGAGCTCAGATCTTTATATTATGAAGCTCTAGAATCAGACGAAGATATATTCAGGCAGAAATCACCTTTCATTAACTGCATTTGGCCTTCAATCAATTTTCAGCAGGTGAAAATGCCCATTTTGTGTTGTAATGGTCCTTTACAAGAATTCCAAGCTGTCCTGTGAGCGCAGATCTTTATATTATGAAGCTCTAGAATCAGACAAAGATATATTCAGGCAGAAATCACCTTTCATTGACTGCATTTGGCCTTCAATCAAATTTTGGCAGGCGAAAATGCCCATTTTGTGTTGTAATGGTCCTTTACAAGAATTCCAAGCTGTCCTGTGAGCGCAGATCTTTATATTATGAAGCTCTAGAATCAGACGAAGATATATTTAGGCAGAAATCACCTTTCATTAACTGCATTTGGCCTTCAATCAATTTATGGCAGGTGAACATTCCTTCAATCAATTTTCAGCAGGTGAAAATGCCCATTTTGTGTTGTAATGGTCCTTTACAAGACTTCCAAGCTGTCCTGTGAGCGCAGATCTTTATATTATGAAGCTCTAGAATCAGACGAAGATATATTCAGGCAGAAATCACCTTTCATTGACTGCATTTGGCCTTCAATCAATTTATGGCAGGTGAAAATGCCTTCAATCAAATTTTGGCAGGCGAAAATGCCTATTTTGTGTTGTAATGGTCCTTTACAAGAATTCCAACCTGTCCTGTGAGCGCAGATCTTTATATTATGAAGCTCTAGAATCAGACGAAGATATATTCAGGAAGAAATCACCTTTCATTGACTGCATTTGGCCTTCAATCAATTTATGGCAGGTGAAAATGCCTTCAATCAATTTTTGGCAGGTGAAAATGCCCATTTTGTGTTGTAATGGTCCTTTAAAAGAATTCCAAGCTGTCCTGTGAGCTCAGATCTTTATATTATGAAGCTCTAGAATCCGACAAAGATATATTCAGGCAGAAATCACCTTTCATTGACTGCATTTGGCCTTCAATCAATTTATGGCAGGTGAAAATGCCTATTTTCAGCAGGTGAAAATTCCCATTTTGTGTTGTAATGGTCCTTTACAAGAATTCCAAGCTGTCATGTGAGCTCAGATCTTTATATTATGAAGCTCTAGAATCAGACGAAGATATATTCAGGCAGAAATCACCTTTCATTGACTGCATTTGGCCTTCAATCAATTTATGGCAGGTGAACATGCCTTCAATCAATTTTCAGCAGGTGAAAATGCCCATTTTGTGTTGTAATGGTCCTTTACAAGAATTCCAAGCTGTCCTGTGAGCGCAGATCTTTATATTATGAAGCTCTAGAATCCAATCAAGTCATATTTAGGCAGAAATCACGTTTCATTAACTGTATTTGGCCTTCAATCAATTTATGGCAGGTGAAAATGCCCATTTTCAGGAGGTGAAAATGCCCATTTTGTGTTGTAATGGTACTTTACAAGAATTCCAAGCTGTTCTGTGAGCTCAGATCTTCATATTATGAAGCTATAGAATCAGACGAAGATATATTCCGGCAGAAATCACCTTTCATTGACTGCATTTGGCCTTCAATCAATTTATGGCAGGTGAAAATGCCTTCAATCAAATTTTGGCAGGCGAAAATGCCCATTTTGTGTTGTAATGGTCCTTTACAAGAATTCCAAGCTGTCCTGTGAGCGCAGATCTTTATATTATGAAGCTCTAGAATCAGACGAAGATATATTCAGGAAGAAATCACCTTTCATTGACTGCATTTGGCCTTCAATCAATTTATGGCAAGTGAAAATGCCCATTTTGTGTTGTAATGGTCCTTTACAAGAATTCCAAGCTGTCACGTGAGCTCAGATCTTTATATTATGAAGCTCTAGAATCCAATCAAGTCATATTTATGCAGAAATCACGTTTCATTAACTGTATTTGGCCTTCAATCAATTTATGGCAGGTGAACATGCCTTCAATCAATTTATGGCAGGTGAAAATGCCCATTTTGTGTTGTAATGGTCCTTTACAAGAATTCCAAGCTGTCCTGTGAGCTTAGATCTTTATATTATGAAGCTCTAGAATCAGACAAAGATATATTCAGGCAGAAATCACCTTTCATTGACTGCATTTGGCCTTCAATCAATTTATGGCAGGTGAAAATGCCTTCAATCAAATTTTGGCAGGCGAAAATGCCCATTTTGTGTTGTAATGGTCCTTTACAAGAATTCCAAGCTGTCCTGTGAGCGCAGATCTTTATATTATGAAGCTCTAGAATCAGACGAAGATATATTCAGGAAGAAATCACCTTTCATTGACTGCATTTGGCCTTCAATCAATTTATGGCAAGTGAAAATGCCCATTTTGTGTTGTAATGGTCCTTTACAAGAATTCCAAGCTGTCCTGTGAGCGCAGATCTTTATATTATGAAGCTCTAGAATCAGACGAAGATATATTCAGGCAGAAATCACCTTTCATTGACTGCATTTGGCCTTCAATCAATTTATGGCAGGTGAAAATGCCTTCAATCAATTTTCAGCAGGTGAAAATGCCCATTTTGTGTTGTAATGGTTCTTTACAAGAATTCCAAGCTGTCCTGTGAGCTCAGATCTTTATATTATGAAGCTCTAGAATCCAATCAAGTCATATTTATGCAGAAGTCACGTTTCATTAACTGCATTTGGCCTTCAATCAATTTATGGCAGGTGAACATGCCTTCAATCAATTTTCAGCAGGTGAAAATGCCCATTTTGTGTTGTAATGGTCCTTTACAAGAATTCCAAGCTGTCCTGTGAGCTTAGATCTTTATATTATGAAGCTCTAGAATCAGACAAAGATATATTCAGGCAGAAATCACCTTTCATTGACTGCATTTGGCCTTCAATCAATTTATGGCAGGTGAAAATGCCTTCAATCAATTTTCAGCAGGTGAAAATGCCCATTTTGTGTTGTAATGGTCCTTTACAAGAATTCCAAGCTGTCCTGTGAGCGCAGATCTTTATATTATGAGGCTCTAGAATCCAATCAAGTCATATTTAGGCAGAAATCACGTTTCATTAACTGTATTTGGCCTTCAATCAATTTATGGCAGGTGAAAATGCCCATTTTCAGGAGGTGAAAATGCCCATTTTGTGTTGTAATGGTACTTTACAAGAATTCCAAGCTGTTCTGTGAGCTCAGATCTTCATATTATGAAGCTCTAGAATCAGACGAAGATATATTCTGGCAGAAATCACCTTTCATTGACTGCATTTGGCCTTCAATCAATTTATGGCAGGTGAAAATGACTTCAATCAATTTTCAGCAGGTGAAAATGCCCATTTTGTGTTGTAATGGTCCTTTACAAGAATTCCAAGCTGTCCTGTGAGCGCAGATCTTTATATTATGAAGCTCTAGAATCAGACGAAGATATATTCAGGCAGAAATCACCTTTCATTGACTGCATTTGACCTTCAATCAATTTATGGCAGGTGAAAATGCCTATTTTCAGCAGGTGAAAATGCCCATTTTGTGTTGTAATGGTCCTTTACAAGAATTCCAAGCTGTCCTGTGAGCGCAGATCTTTATATTATGAAGCTCTAGAATCAGACGAAGATATATTCAGGCAGAAATCACGTTTCATTAACTGCATTTGGCCTTCAATCAATTTATGGCAGGTGAAAATGCCTTCAATCAAATTTTGGCAGGCGAAAATGCCCATTTTGTGTTGTAATGGTCCTTTAAAAGAATTCCAAGCTGTCCTGTGAGCGCAGATCTTTATATTATGAAGCTCTAGAATCAGACAAACATATATTCAGGCAGAAACCACCTTTCATTGACTGCATTTGGCCTTCAATCAATTTATGGCAGGTGAAAATGCCTTCAATCAATTTTTGGCAGGTGAAAATGCCCATTTTGTGTTGTAATGGTCCTTTACAAGAATTCCAAGCTGTCCTGTGAACTCAGATCTTTATATTATGAAGCTCTAGAATCAGACAAAGATATATTCAGGCAGAAATCACCTTTCATTGAGTGCATTTGGCCTTCAATCAATTTATGGCAGGTGAAAATGCCTTCAATCAATTTTTGGCAGGTGAAAATGCCCATTTTGTCTTGTAATGGTCCTTTACAAGAATTCCAAGCTGTCATGTGAGCTCAGATCTTTATTATGAAGCTCTAGAATCCAATCAAGTCATATTTATGCAGAAATCACCTTTCATTAACTGCATTTGGCCTTCAATCAATTTATGGCAGGTGAACATGCCTTCAATCAATTTTCAGCAGGTGAAAATGCCCATTTTGTGTTGTAATGGTCCTTTACAAGAATTCCAAGCTGTCCTGTGAGCGCAGATCTTTATATTATGAAGCTCTAGAATCAGACGAAGATATATTCAGGCAGAAATCACCTTTCATTGACTGCATTTGGCCTTTAATCAATTTATGGCAGGTGAAAATGCCTTCAATCAAATTTTGGCAGGCGAAAATGCCCATTTTGTGTTGTAATGGTCCTTTACAAGAATTCCAACCTGTCCTGTGAGCGCAGATCTTTATATTATGAAGCTCTAGAATCAGACGAAGATATATTCAGGAAGAAATCACCTTTCATTGACTGCATTTGGCCTTCAATCAATTTATGGCAGGTGAAAATGCCTTCAATCAATTTTTGGCAGGTGAAAATGCCCATTTTGTGTTGTAATGGTCCTTTAAAAGAATTCCAAGCTGTCCTGTGAGCTCAGATCTTTATATTATGAAGCTCTAGAATCCGACAAAGATATATTCAGGCAGAAATCACCTTTCATTGACTGCATTTGGCCTTCAATCAATTTATGGCAGGTGAAAATGCCTATTTTCAGCAGGTGAAAATTCCCATTTTGTGTTGTAATGGTCCTTTACAAGAATTCCAAGCTGTCATGTGAGCTCAGATCTTTATATTATGAAGCTCTAGAATCAGACAAAGATATATTCAGGCAGAAATCACCTTTCATTGAGTGCATTTGGCCTTCAATCAATTTATGGCAGGTGAAAATGCCTATTTTCAGCAGGTGAAAATTCCCATTTTGTGTTGTAATGGTCCTTTACAAGAATTCCAAGCTGTCATGTGAGCTCAGATCTTTATATTATGAAGCTCTAGAATCAGACGAAGATATATTCAGGCAGAAATCACCTTTCATTGACTGCATTTGGCCTTCAATCAATTTATGGCAGGTGAACATGCCTTCAATCAATTTTCAGCAGGTGAAAATGCCCATTTTGTGTTGTAATGGTCCTTTACAAGAATTCCAAGCTGTCCTGTGAGCGCAGATCTTTATATTATGAAGCTCTAGAATCCAATCAAGTCATATTTAGGCAGAAATCACGTTTCATTAACTGTATTTGGCCTTCAATCAATTTATGGCAGGTGAAAATGCCCATTTTCAGCAGGTGAAAATGCCCATTTTGTGTTGTAATGGTACTTTACAAGAATTCCAAGCTGTTCTGTGAGCTCAGATCTTCATATTATGAAGCTATAGAATCAGACGAAGATATATTCCGGCAGAAATCACCTTTCATTGACTGCATTTGGCCTTCAATCAATTTATGGCAGGTGAAAATGCCTTCAATCAAATTTTGGCAGGCGAAAATGCCCATTTTGTGTTGTAATGGTCCTTTACAAGAATTCCAAGCTGTCCTGTGAGCGCAGATCTTTATATTATGAAGCTCTAGAATCAGACGAAGATATATTCAGGAAGAAATCACCTTTCATTGACTGCATTTGGCCTTCAATCAATTTATGGCAAGTGAAAATGCCCATTTTGTGTTGTAATGGTCCTTTACAAGAATTCCAAGCTGTCCTGTGAGCGCAGATCTTTATATTATGAAGCTCTAGAATCAGACGAAGATATATTCAGGCAGAAATCACCTTTCATTGACTGCATTTGGCCTTCAATCAATTTATGGCAGGTGAAAATGCCTTCAATCAAATTTTGGCAGGCGAAAATGCCCATTTTGTGTTGTAATGGTCCTTTACAAGAATTCCAAGCTGTCCTGTGAGCGCAGATCTTTATATTATGAAGCTCTAGAATCAGACGAAGATATATTCAGGAAGAAATCACCTTTCATTGACTGCATTTGGCCTTCAATCAATTTATGGCAAGTGAAAATGCCCATTTTGTGTTGTAATGGTCCTTTACAAGAATTCCAAGCTGTCCTGTGAGCGCAGATCTTTATATTATGAAGCTCTAGAATCAGACGAAGATATATTCAGGCAGAAATCACCTTTCATTGACTGCATTTGGCCTTCAATCAATTTATGGCAGGTGAAAATGCCTTCAATCAATTTTCAGCAGGTGAAAATGCCCATTTTGTGTTGTAATGGTTCTTTACAAGAATTCCAAGCTGTCCTGTGAGCTCAGATCTTTATATTATGAAGCTCTAGAATCCAATCAAGTCATATTTATGCAGAAGTCACGTTTCATTAACTGCATTTGGCCTTCAATCAATTTATGGCAGGTGAACATGCCTTCAATCAATTTTCAGCAGGTGAAAATGCCCATTTTGTGTTGTAATGGTCCTTTACAAGAATTCCAAGCTGTCCTGTGAGCTTAGATCTTTATATTATGAAGCTCTAGAATCAGACAAAGATATATTCAGGCAGAAATCACCTTTCATTGACTGCATTTGGCCTTCAATCAATTTATGGCAGGTGAAAATGCCCATTTTCAGGAGGTGAAAATGCCCATTTTGTGTTGTAATGGTACTTTACAAGAATTCCAAGCTGTTCTGTGAGCTCAGATCTTCATATTATGAAGCTCTAGAATCAGACGAAGATATATTCTGGCAGAAATCACCTTTCATTGACTGCATTTGGCCTTCAATCAATTTATGGCAGGTGAAAATGACTTCAATCAATTTTCAGCAGGTGAAAATGCCCATTTTGTGTTGTAATGGTCCTTTACAAGAATTCCAAGCTGTCCTGTGAGCGCAGATCTTTATATTATGAAGCTCTAGAATCAGACGAAGATATATTCAGGCAGAAATCACCTTTCATTGAGTGCATTTGGCCTTCAATCAATTTATGGCAGGTGAAAATGCCTATTTTCAGCAGGTGAAAATTCCCATTTTGTGTTGTAATGGTCCTTTACAAGAATTCCAAGCTGTCATGTGAGCTCAGATCTTTATATTATGAAGCTCTAGAATCAGACGAAGATATATTCAGGCAGAAATCACCTTTCATTGACTGCATTTGGCCTTCAATCAATTTATGGCAGGTGAACATGCCTTCAATCAATTTTCAGCAGGTGAAAATGCCCATTTTGTGTTGTAATGGTCCTTTACAAGAATTCCAAGCTGTCCTGTGAGCGCAGATCTTTATATTATGAAGCTCTAGAATCCAATCAAGTCATATTTAGGCAGAAATCACGTTTCATTAACTGTATTTGGCCTTCAATCAATTTATGGCAGGTGAAAATGCCCATTTTCAGCAGGTGAAAATGCCCATTTTGTGTTGTAATGGTACTTTACAAGAATTCCAAGCTGTTCTGTGAGCTCAGATCTTCATATTATGAAGCTATAGAATCAGACGAAGATATATTCCGGCAGAAATCACCTTTCATTGACTGCATTTGGCCTTCAATCAATTTATGGCAGGTGAAAATGCCTTCAATCAAATTTTGGCAGGCGAAAATGCCCATTTTGTGTTGTAATGGTCCTTTACAAGAATTCCAAGCTGTCCTGTGAGCGCAGATCTTTATATTATGAAGCTCTAGAATCAGACGAAGATATATTCAGGAAGAAATCACCTTTCATTGACTGCATTTGGCCTTCAATCAATTTATGGCAAGTGAAAATGCCCATTTTGTGTTGTAATGGTCCTTTACAAGAATTCCAAGCTGTCCTGTGAGCGCAGATCTTTATATTATGAAGCTCTAGAATCAGACGAAGATATATTCAGGCAGAAATCACCTTTCATTGACTGCATTTGGCCTTCAATCAATTTATGGCAGGTGAAAATGCCTTCAATCAAATTTTGGCAGGCGAAAATGCCCATTTTGTGTTGTAATGGTCCTTTACAAGAATTCCAAGCTGTCCTGTGAGCGCAGATCTTTATATTATGAAGCTCTAGAATCAGACGAAGATATATTCAGGAAGAAATCACCTTTCATTGACTGCATTTGGCCTTCAATCAATTTATGGCAAGTGAAAATGCCCATTTTGTGTTGTAATGGTCCTTTACAAGAATTCCAAGCTGTCCTGTGAGCGCAGATCTTTATATTATGAAGCTCTAGAATCAGACGAAGATATATTCAGGCAGAAATCACCTTTCATTGACTGCATTTGGCCTTCAATCAATTTATGGCAGGTGAAAATGCCTTCAATCAATTTTCAGCAGGTGAAAATGCCCATTTTGTGTTGTAATGGTTCTTTACAAGAATTCCAAGCTGTCCTGTGAGCTCAGATCTTTATATTATGAAGCTCTAGAATCCAATCAAGTCATATTTATGCAGAAGTCACGTTTCATTAACTGCATTTGGCCTTCAATCAATTTATGGCAGGTGAACATGCCTTCAATCAATTTTCAGCAGGTGAAAATGCCCATTTTGTGTTGTAATGGTCCTTTACAAGAATTCCAAGCTGTCCTGTGAGCTTAGATCTTTATATTATGAAGCTCTAGAATCAGACAAAGATATATTCAGGCAGAAATCACCTTTCATTGACTGCATTTGGCCTTCAATCAATTTATGGCAGGTGAAAATGCCTTCAATCAATTTTCAGCAGGTGAAAATGCCCATTTTGTGTTGTAATGGTCCTTTACAAGAATTCCAAGCTGTCCTGTGAGCGCAGATCTTTATATTATGAGGCTCTAGAATCCAATCAAGTCATATTTAGGCAGAAATCACGTTTCATTAACTGTATTTGGCCTTCAATCAATTTATGGCAGGTGAAAATGCCCATTTTCAGGAGGTGAAAATGCCCATTTTGTGTTGTAATGGTACTTTACAAGAATTCCAAGCTGTTCTGTGAGCTCAGATCTTCATATTATGAAGCTCTAGAATCAGACGAAGATTATTCTGGCAGAAATCACCTTTCATTGACTGCATTTGGCCTTCAATCAATTTATGGCAGGTGAAAATGACTTCAATCAATTTTCAGCAGGTGAAAATGCCCATTTTGTGTTGTAATGGTCCTTTACAAGAATTCCAAGCTGTCCTGTGAGCGCAGATCTTTATATTATGAAGCTCTAGAATCAGACGAAGATATATTCAGGCAGAAATCACCTTTCATTGACTGCATTTGACCTTCAATCAATTTATGGCAGGTGAAAATGCCTATTTTCAGCAGGTGAAAATGCCCATTTTGTGTTGTAATGGTCCTTTACAAGAATTCCAAGCTGTCCTGTGAGCGCAGATCTTTATATTATGAAGCTCTAGAATCAGACGAAGATATATTCAGGCAGAAATCACCTTTCATTGACTGCATTTGGCCTTCAATCAATTTATGGCAGGTGAAAATGCCTTCAATCAAATTTTGGCAGGCGAAAATGCCCATTTTGTGTTGTAATGGTCCTTTAAAAGAATTCCAAGCTGTCCTGTGAGCGCAGATCTTTATATTATGAAGCTCTAGAATCAGACAAACATATATTCAGGCAGAAACCACCTTTCATTGACTGCATTTGGCCTTCAATCAATTTATGGCAGGTGAAAATGCCTTCAATCAATTTTTGGCAGGTGAAAATGCCCATTTTGTGTTGTAATGGTCCTTTACAAGAATTCCAAGCTGTCCTGTGAACTCAGATCTTTATATTATGAAGCTCTAGAATCAGACAAAGATATATTCAGGCAGAAATCACCTTTCATTGAGTGCATTTGGCCTTCAATCAATTTATGGCAGGTGAAAATGCCTTCAATCAATTTTTGGCAGGTGAAAATGCCCATTTTGTCTTGTAATGGTCCTTTACAAGAATTCCAAGCTGTCATGTGAGCTCAGATCTTTATTATGAAGCTCTAGAATCCAATCAAGTCATATTTATGCAGAAATCACCTTTCATTAACTGCATTTGGCCTTCAATCAATTTATGGCAGGTGAACATGCCTTCAATCAATTTTCAGCAGGTGAAAATGCCCATTTTGTGTTGTAATGGTCCTTTACAAGAATTCCAAGCTGTCCTGTGAGCGCAGATCTTTATATTATGAAGCTCTAGAATCAGACGAAGATATATTCAGGCAGAAATCACCTTTCATTGACTGCATTTGGCCTTTAATCAATTTATGGCAGGTGAAAATGCCTTCAATCAAATTTTGGCAGGCGAAAATGCCCATTTTGTGTTGTAATGGTCCTTTACAAGAATTCCAACCTGTCCTGTGAGCGCAGATCTTTATATTATGAAGCTCTAGAATCAGACGAAGATATATTCAGGAAGAAATCACCTTTCATTGACTGCATTTGGCCTTCAATCAATTTATGGCAGGTGAAAATGCCTTCAATCAATTTTTGGCAGGTGAAAATGCCCATTTTGTGTTGTAATGGTCCTTTAAAAGAATTCCAAGCTGTCCTGTGAGCTCAGATCTTTATATTATGAAGCTCTAGAATCCGACAAAGATATATTCAGGCAGAAATCACCTTTCATTGACTGCATTTGGCCTTCAATCAATTTATGGCAGGTGAAAATGCCTATTTTCAGCAGGTGAAAATTCCCATTTTGTGTTGTAATGGTCCTTTACAAGAATTCCAAGCTGTCATGTGAGCTCAGATCTTTATATTATGAAGCTCTAGAATCAGACGAAGATATATTCAGGCAGAAATCACCTTTCATTGACTGCATTTGGCCTTCAATCAATTTATGGCAGGTGAACATGCCTTCAATCAATTTTCAGCAGGTGAAAATGCCCATTTTGTGTTGTAATGGTCCTTTACAAGAATTCCAAGCTGTCCTGTGAGCGCAGATCTTTATATTATGAAGCTCTAGAATCAGACGAAGATATATTCAGGCAGAAATCACCTTTCATTGACTGCATTTGGCCTTTAATCAATTTATGGCAGGTGAAAATGCCTTCAATCAAATTTTGGCAGGCGAAAATGCCCATTTTGTGTTGTAATGGTCCTTTACAAGAATTCCAACCTGTCCTGTGAGCGCAGATCTTTATATTATGAAGCTCTAGAATCAGACGAAGATATATTCACGAAGAAATCACCTTTCATTGACTGCATTTGGCCTTCAATCAATTTATGGCAGGTGAAAATGCCTTCAATCAATTTTTGGCAGGTGAAAATGCCCATTTTGTGTTGTAATGGTCCTTTAAAAGAATTCCAAGCTGTCCTGTGAGCTCAGATCTTTATATTATGAAGCTCTAGAATCCGACAAAGATATATTCAGGCAGAAATCACCTTTCATTGACTGCATTTGGCCTTCAATCAATTTATGGCAGGTGAAAATGCCCATTTTCAGCAGGTGAAAATGCCCATTTTGTGTTGTAATGGTACTTTACAAGAATTCCAAGCTGTTCTGTGAGCTCAGATCTTCATATTATGAAGCTATAGAATCAGACGAAGATATATTCCGGCAGAAATCACCTTTCATTGACTGCATTTGGCCTTCAATCAATTTATGGCAGGTGAAAATGCCTTCAATCAAATTTTGGCAGGCGAAAATGCCCATTTTGTGTTGTAATGGTCCTTTACAAGAATTCCAAGCTGTCCTGTGAGCGCAGATCTTTATATTATGAAGCTCTAGAATCAGACGAAGATATATTCAGGAAGAAATCACCTTTCATTGACTGCATTTGGCCTTCAATCAATTTATGGCAAGTGAAAATGCCCATTTTGTGTTGTAATGGTCCTTTACAAGAATTCCAAGCTGTCCTGTGAGCGCAGATCTTTATATTATGAAGCTCTAGAATCAGACGAAGATATATTCAGGCAGAAATCACCTTTCATTGACTGCATTTGGCCTTCAATCAATTTATGGCAGGTGAAAATGCCTTCAATCAATTTTCAGCAGGTGAAAATGCCCATTTTGTGTTGTAATGGTTCTTTACAAGAATTCCAAGCTGTCCTGTGAGCTCAGATCTTTATATTATGAAGCTCTAGAATCCAATCAAGTCATATTTATGCAGAAGTCACGTTTCATTAACTGCATTTGGCCTTCAATCAATTTATGGCAGGTGAACATGCCTTCAATCAATTTTCAGCAGGTGAAAATGCCCATTTTGTGTTGTAATGGTCCTTTACAAGAATTCCAAGCTGTCCTGTGAGCTCAGATCTTTATATTATGAAGCTCTAGAATCAGACGAAGATATATTCAGGCAGAAATCACCTTTCATTGACTGCATTTGGCCTTCAATCAATTTATGGCAGGTGAAAATGCCTTCAAATCAAATTTTGGCAGGCGAAAATGCCCATTTTGTGTTGTAATGGTCCTTTACAAGAATTCCAACCTGTCCTGTGAGCGCAGATCTTTATATTATGAAGCTCTAGAATCAGACGAAGATATATTCAGGAAGAAATCACCTTTCATTGACTGCATTTGGCCTTCAATCAATTTATGGCAGGTGAAAATGCCTTCAATCAATTTTTGGCAGGTGAAAATGCCCATTTTGTGTTGTAATGGTCCTTTAAAAGAATTCCAAGCTGTCCTGTGAGCTCAGATCTTTATATTATGAAGCTCTAGAATCCGACAAAGATATATTCAGGCAGAAATCACCTTTCATTGACTGCATTTGGCCTTCAATCAATTTATGGCAGGTGAAAATGCCTATTTTCAGCAGGTGAAAATTCCCATTTTGTGTTGTAATGGTCCTTTACAAGAATTCCAAGCTGTCATGTGAGCTCAGATCTTTATATTATGAAGCTCTAGAATCAGACGAAGATATATTCAGGCAGAAATCACCTTTCATTGACTGCATTTGGCCTTCAATCAATTTATGGCAGGTGAACATGCCTTCAATCAATTTTCAGCAGGTGAAAATGCCCATTTTGTGTTGTAATGGTCCTTTACAAGAATTCCAAGCTGTCCTGTGAGCGCAGATCTTTATATTATGAAGCTCTAGAATCAGACGAAGATATATTCAGGCAGAAATCACCTTTCATTGACTGCATTTGGCCTTTAATCAATTTATGGCAGGTGAAAATGCCTTCAATCAAATTTTGGCAGGCGAAAATGCCCATTTTGTGTTGTAATGGTCCTTTACAAGAATTCCAACCTGTCCTGTGAGCGCAGATCTTTATATTATGAAGCTCTAGAATCAGACGAAGATATATTCAGGAAGAAATCACCTTTCATTGACTGCATTTGGCCTTCAATCAATTTATGGCAGGTGAAAATGCCTTCAATCAATTTTTGGCAGGTGAAAATGCCCATTTTGTGTTGTAATGGTCCTTTAAAAGAATTCCAAGCTGTCCTGTGAGCTCAGATCTTTATATTATGAAGCTCTAGAATCCGACAAAGATATATTCAGGCAGAAATCACCTTTCATTGACTGCATTTGGCCTTCAATCAATTTATGGCAGGTGAAAATGCCATTTTCAGCAGGTGAAAATGCCCATTTTGTGTTGTAATGGTACTTTACAAGAATTCCAAGCTGTTCTGTGAGCTCAGATCTTCATATTATGAAGCTATAGAATCAGACGAAGATATATTCCGGCAGAAATCACCTTTCATTGACTGCATTTGGCCTTCAATCAATTTATGGCAGGTGAAAATGCCTTCAATCAAATTTTGGCAGGCGAAAATGCCCATTTTGTGTTGTAATGGTCCTTTACAAGAATTCCAAGCTGTCCTGTGAGCGCAGATCTTTATATTATGAAGCTCTAGAATCAGACGAAGATATATTCAGGAAGAAATCACCTTTCATTGACTGCATTTGGCCTTCAATCAATTTATGGCAAGTGAAAATGCCCATTTTGTGTTGTAATGGTCCTTTACAAGAATTCCAAGCTGTCCTGTGAGCGCAGATCTTTATATTATGAAGCTCTAGAATCAGACGAAGATATATTCAGGCAGAAATCACCTTTCATTGACTGCATTTGGCCTTCAATCAATTTATGGCAGGTGAAAATGCCTTCAATCAATTTTCAGCAGGTGAAAATGCCCATTTTGTGTTGTAATGGTTCTTTACAAGAATTCCAAGCTGTCCTGTGAGCTCAGATCTTTATATTATGAAGCTCTAGAATCCAATCAAGTCATATTTATGCAGAAGTCACGTTTCATTAACTGCATTTGGCCTTCAATCAATTTATGGCAGGTGAACATGCCTTCAATCAATTTTCAGCAGGTGAAAATGCCCATTTTGTGTTGTAATGGTCCTTTACAAGAATTCCAAGCTGTCCTGTGAGCTCAGATCTTTATATTATGAAGCTCTAGAATCAGACGAAGATATATTCAGGCAGAAATCACCTTTCATTGACTGCATTTGGCCTTCAATCAATTTATGGCAGGTGAAAATGACTTCAATCAATTTTTGGCAGGTGAAAATGCCCATTTTGTGTTGTAATGGTCCTTTACAAGAATTCCAAGCTGTCCTGTGAGCGCAGATCTTTATATTATGAAGCTCTAGAATCAGACGAAGATATATTCAGGCAGAAATCACCTTTCATTGACTGCATTTGGCCTTCAATCAATTTATGGCAGGTGAAAATGCCTTCAATCAATTTTCAGCAGGTGAAAATGCCCATTTTGTGTTGTAATGGTTCTTTACAAGAATTCCAAGCTGTCCTGTGAGCTCAGATCTTTATATTATGAAGCTCTAGAATCCAATCAAGTCATATTTATGCAGAAGTCACGTTTCATTAACTGCATTTGGCCTTCAATCAATTTATGGCAGGTGAACATGCCTTCAATCAATTTTCAGCAGGTGAAAATGCCCATTTTGTGTTGTAATGGTCCTTTACAAGAATTCCAAGCTGTCCTGTGAGCTCAGATCTTTATATTATGAAGCTCTAGAATCAGACGAAGATATATTCAGGCAGAAATCACCTTTCATTGACTGCATTTGGCCTTCAATCAATTTATGGCAGGTGAAAATGACTTCAATCAATTTTTGGCAGGTGAAAATGCCCATTTTGTGTTGTAATGGTCCTTTACAAGAATTCCAAGCTGTCCTGTGAGCGCAGATCTTTATATTATGAAGCTCTAGAATCAGACGAAGATATATTCAGGCAGAAATCACCTTTCATTGACTGCATTTGACCTTCAATCAATTTATGGCAGGTGAAAATGCCTATTTTTCAGCAGGTGAAAATGCCCATTTTGTGTTGTAATGGTCCTTTACAAGAATTCCAAGCTGTCCTGTGAGCGCAGATCTTTATATTATGAAGCTCTAGAATCAGACGAAGATATATTCAGGCAGAAATCACCTTTCATTGACTGCATTTGGCCTTCAATCAATTTATGGCAGGTGAAAATGCCTTCAATCAAATTTTGGCAGGCGAAAATGCCCATTTTGTGTTGTAATGGTCCTTTAAAAGAATTCCAAGCTGTCCTGTGAGCGCAGATCTTTATATTATGAAGCTCTAGAATCAGACAAACATATATTCAGGCAGAAACCACCTTTCATTGACTGCATTTGGCCTTCAATCAATTTATGGCAGGTGAAAATGCCTTCAATCAATTTTTGGCAGGTGAAAATGCCCATTTTGTGTTGTAATGGTCCTTTACAAGAATTCCAAGCTGTCCTGTGAGCGCAGATCTTTATATTATGAAGCTCTAGAATCAGACGAAGATATATTCAGGCAGAAATCACCTTTCATTGACTGCATTTGGCCTTTAATCAATTTATGGCAGGTGAAAATGCCTTCAATCAAATTTTGGCAGGCGAAAATGCCTATTTTGTGTTGTAATGGTCCTTTACAAGAATTCCAACCTGTCCTGTGAGCGCAGATCTTTATATTATGAAGCTCTAGAATCAGACGAAGATATATTCAGGAAGAAATCACCTTTCATTGACTGCATTTGGCCTTCAATCAATTTATGGCAGGTGAAAATGCCTTCAATCAATTTTTGGCAGGTGAAAATGCCCATTTTGTGTTGTAATGGTCCTTTAAAAGAATTCCAAGCTGTCCTGTGAGCTCAGATCTTTATATTATGAAGCTCTAGAATCCGACAAAGATATATTCAGGCAGAAATCACCTTTCATTGACTGCATTTGGCCTTCAATCAATTTATGGCAGGTGAAAATGCCTATTTTCAGCAGGTGAAAATTCCCATTTTGTGTTGTAATGGTCCTTTACAAGAATTCCAAGCTGTCATGTGAGCTCAGATCTTTATATTATGAAGCTCTAGAATCAGACAAAGATATATTCAGGCAGAAATCACCTTTCATTGAGTGCATTTGGCCTTCAATCAATTTATGGCAGATGAAAATGCCTATTTTCAGCAGGTGAAAATTCCCATTTTGTGTTGTAATGGTCCTTTACAAGAATTCCAAGCTGTCATGTGAGCTCAGATCTTTATATTATGAAGCTCTAGAATCAGACGAAGATATATTCAGGCAGAAATCACCTTTCATTGACTGCATTTGGCCTTCAATCAATTTATGGCAGGTGAACATGCCTTCAATCAATTTTCAGCAGGTGAAAATGCCCATTTTGTGTTGTAATGGTCCTTTACAAGAATTCCAAGCTGTCCTGTGAGCTCAGATCTTTATATTATGAAGCTCTAGAATCCAATCAAGTCATATTTAGGCAGAAATCACGTTTCATTAACTGTATTTGGCCTTCAATCAATTTATGGCAGGTGAAAATGCCCATTTTCAGGAGGTGAAAATGCCCATTTTGTGTTGTAATGGTACTTTACAAGAATTCCAAGCTGTTCTGTGAGCTCAGATCTTCATATTATGAAGCTATAGAATCAGACGAAGATATATTCCGGCAGAAATCACCTTTCATTGACTGCATTTGGCCTTCAATCAATTTATGGCAGTTGAAAATGCCTTCAATCAAATTTTGGCAGGCGAAAATGCCCATTTTGTGTTGTAATGGTCCTTTACAAGAATTCCAAGCTGTCCTGTGAGCGCAGATCTTTATATTATGAAGCTCTAGAATCAGACGAAGATATATTCAGGAAGAAATCACCTTTCATTGACTGCATTTGGCCTTCAATCAATTTATGGCAAGTGAAAATGCCCATTTTGTGTTGTAATGGTCCTTTACAAGAATTCCAAGCTGTCCTGTGAGCGCAGATCTTTATATTATGAAGCTCTAGAATCAGACGAAGATATATTCAGGCAGAAATCACCTTTCATTGACTGCATTTGGCCTTCAATCAATTTATGGCAGGTGAAAATGCCTTCAATCAATTTTCAGCAGGTGAAAATGCCCATTTTGTGTTGTAATGGTTCTTTACAAGAATTCCAAGCTGTCCTGTGAGCTCAGATCTTTATATTATGAAGCTCTAGAATCCAATCAAGTCATATTTATGCAGAAGTCACGTTTCATTAACTGCATTTGGCCTTCAATCAATTTATGGCAGGTGAACATGCCTTCAATCAATTTTCAGCAGGTGAAAATGCCCATTTTGTGTTGTAATGGTCCTTTACAAGAATTCCAAGCTGTCCTGTGAGCTCAGATCTTTATATTATGAAGCTCTAGAATCAGACGAAGATATATTCAGGCAGAAATCACCTTTCATTGACTGCATTTGGCCTTCAATCAATTTATGGCAGGTGAAAATGACTTCAATCAATTTTTGGCAGGTGAAAATGCCCATTTTGTGTTGTAATGGTCCTTTACAAGAATTCCAAGCTGTCACGTGAGCTCAGA